>CM042175.1:9845978-9859527 GCA_023376005.1 Doryteuthis pealeii
TATGTTACTATTGAGATCGTCCTTGCTTCTCCAGCAGTGTCCCGCATGCCTATTCACTCTTACTCGTATGGTTTGGGAGATGGGGGGCAAGTGGCCATACAGCTTGTGAGGTGCTGTTTCCACTACTTGTTTAAGACTGCACGCAGCATTCTTGTGCAGGTCCCATCTAGCTTATTTTCAAGGCGCTTCGTTAGGGTCCAGGTGGTGCATCCATACAGCAATAATGATATAACCACAGCCTGGAAGAATTGTCACTTTAGCTTGTCAGCGAGATTGGATTTCCATATGACTGATAATTTGTGGCCAACCATGCCTTTCCTATTCGTGTATTGATATCGCTCTCTGTGGATGAGATATTACTACCTAGGTATGTGAATTGTTCTAATATTTTGAGAGGCTTACCGTCAAGTGTGGAGATGTCTGCTTTCTTTTTGAAGCTCATGAAGTCCGTTTTATCAGATTTCACAATATATAATATATATATAATTATATATATATATATATATATATATATATATATATATATATATATACTCACGTTTATAGTGTTAATTACAGCTTAAAGATAATACTCCAAGCTTCTCTCAGTTCAAGTCTCAGTTCCATTCATTGTTCATTTCTATCTTGGTAAATACACCCTTAAGCTCGGCACTTTTATGATACATCTTATATATATATATATATATATATAATGGACTCTCCCGTCGATTTTCGACGTATGAGGGTTCATACACACAATGAACTCCCACACAGTGATTTGTTTATAGTGGTGAAGGCTTGTGTTGGACCATCCACACTTTTTAGCACGGTCGATAGGAAAGAATTGGTGCATCAAGGGTTGCCACAAACCCAATCAACGACCGACCTCAGGAATTTTGAATTCAGAGTTATCCCTCTCCTAGACTGGTTATCTACCCAAGGCTGAAGGGCCCAGTCTGCCCTACTATGTAACCCATAGCTGGAGGGAGAATATATGGATTCATACCTTTCCCAAGGTTATTAGCGCTATGTGAAATATATATATATATATATATATATATATATATATACGCACCTTGATAGTGTTAATTACAGTTTAAAAATAATATTCAAACCTTCTCTCAGTTAAAGAAAAAATAACGTTCCATTCATTGTTCATTTCTATCTTGGTAAATACAGCTTCAAACTCGGTACTTTTATGACACATCTCACACACACACACACACACACACACACACACATATATATATATATATATATATATATATATATATATATATACCAAGCGTGTTGGTAAATCCTTGCGGTGAGAAAAAACGCAGCAAATAGTTTGATTGTAAAAATATACTAACAAACATCAACCGGGGAGAAAAAATTTTTTTTAAATAAGAAAAGACCAAGATAGTCGTACCAACAAAAAATAATCCATTGGTACAGTATTTTGCCAAAAGAAAAAACAATTTATATGCCTATAGATATGTATATAAGATATATATATATATATATTCATATAACCGCTAGGAGAATAGCTAATAAGTAAAAAGTGCTCAATACCTAAGTAGAGCAAATAATAAAGATAAATCTAATGAGTCAGACGAACCTACTATTAGTTTCGCTTAATGCTCTTCACGGCTAAGATCTGACTAAGATATATATATATATATATATATATATATATATATATATATATATATATACGCACCTTCATAGTGTTGATTACAGTTTAAAAATAATACTTCAAGCTTCTCCCAGTTAAAGAGTTGACGATTGTAAATGTCGTAAAATACACCGTTCAACGTTTTAGCATTTCATTGTGCAATTTTTTTTTACCTCCGTATTCAACGAGGTGAGACTGATTAAATGTTACTACAGCCATCAAAATAAAGGGACAACTGTAAAATGAACAAGTTAAATGAAGCGTTAGCACCCTCGTAGCACCCGAATTACCACAAGAATTAGATCCAATTGCGAAGGAGGTACTGGACTGCCGATTTTTTTTGGGGAAAAAAGGGTACAGTCTCTCACGTTTGGGTATCTACGTTAGCGTGGTGAGTCAGAATTTTGTTATATATAAGAGATTCGTTTTTCTAACTTCGGCACTCAGAAGGATCATCAACGTTCTGACAAAACCAGTCCCTCTTTGTTCTTTTTAGAGAAAACCCCGCCATTAACAAAGGGAGACAACTCCAGCATGCCTAACTACACTCTCTATTATTTCAATGGTCGCGGACGTGCCGAGATTCTGCGTATGCTGTTCGCCGCTGCCGGCGTCCAATACAACGATAAAAGGTTCGAATTCTCCGAATGGGATCGCTACAGGAATGGTAAGTAAATCGATTCGGTATTATTTGGATTATTCGGACTATTGTCCTCATCTTTATTTTTATCGGTACAAAGTTTCGGCTGTTGAACCCTCCGACCTTCTTCAGGTATTTATTGTCGGACTATATATATATATAGTCCCGGTAGTTCGGATCTTTCCATGTGTGGTTTAACCAAGCTGATGTGGGTAGACCGTAATGAGAGCTCAATGTGCCTTGTGCCAGTGAATGGAAGGACAGAGCAAGATATTCAATAAATGAAGGAAAACACTTTAAACTTGCTTCATTACAATAATTCATTTCAACTGTATTACTACGGCATCTTCAGGTAATCACAAGAACATGACTCTTACTCGTAAGTTTTTCCTTCATTTATTGTATATATATATATATATATATATATATATATATATATATATATATATATATGTGTGTGTGTGTGTGTGTGTGTGTGTGTGTGTGTGTGTGTGTGTGTTAGAAGCAGCTACTCGACGTGGCCTGCGTATGCTGTTCGCTGCTGCCGGCATCCAATACAACGATAAAAGGTTCGAATTCTCCGAATGGGATCGTTACAGGAATGGTAAGTAAATCGATTCAGTATCATTTGGATTATTCGGACTATTGTCCTCATCTTTATTTTTATCGGTTCAACGTTTCGACTGTTGAACCCTCCGACCTTCTTCAGGTATTTTTTGTCGGGCTCGGGAGCCTTTGTTACATAATTTATGTAGTAGCATAATCAAATGAACTCTCTACTGAGACAACGTCGTCTCCGATGGTTGGGTCATGTACGTCGGATGGATGATGGACGAATCCCGAAAGACATCCTGTATGCAGAGCTAACATCTGGTAAAAGACAGATTGGTCGCCCCTACTGCGATTGAAGGATGTCTGCAAAAATGATCTCAGGTGCTTTGACATTGTCCCTTCCAGCTGGGAAAATTTGGCTCAAGACCGCCCTCGGTGGCGGCAGAATCTCCATAGAGGACTGTACATGTCAGAAGTCACCCTGATACAACATCATGAAGCTAAGAGGTCCATAAGAAAGCAACGGCAACAAAGCATCGGAACATCATCATCTACAGGGAAAACCTACAAATGCAAAATCTGTGGTCGAGAATGTGTCTCAAACATAGGACTTCATAGTCACAGGAGGCGCTGCAACTTCAGGGGCACACAAAAACTTTTATCATAGTCTTTAGAGACTGAATTGCCTATGATGATGATAAATTATTGACAAACCCTGTCGGAATAAGGGGCCATTGGTTTGCAAATCAGAGAGTGGAAAAAATATCAGTAATGGTTATAGACCCTAGAGAACGCATCACGAGAAACACGTGATTAGATTTAGAAAATCAGTTTCAACCTGACGTCGAGCAGGGAGGATGCCTATGCTCTCTGCTGGGGTTGTTAACTCCGGTGCGGTGAATAAGAATGGGTAGAAATAAATCTTGATCAAGAAAATAAAAGTCTTGTGAGTTGATTAATTTTGCATGACTAAAAAAGTAGCCCGAATTGTTGCATACCCTTCTTTAATTCTATTTCTTGGCCATCTTTGGTTCTCTGGTCGTCTTTGGTATATCTTCTATCATCTTGACTTGGTCTGGAATCTCCTAAGGTCTGGACTTTCTTTTGCTATGTTCTTGCTGGCTGGTCGTCCTGGATTCATTTCTTAGTCTTGTTACCAAGACATTCATCAACCACAAGAACATTTTACTTATACAAACTTTTATTTCCTTAACTATACATTTCATGTAACTAAATATCTGACTAACATAGCGCGCGTGAGTTCCAGTTTTAGGCAGAGCATAAAATGGCTGACCGCTCTGCCTGACGTCCAACTGCAAACTGGGGTCTCTGAAAAAGGTCCCACGTGACTTCACATATTTGGCGGGCTTCTGTAATTTTCCATGGAAGGACCCGGCCATGATATGAAAAAGGGTCATCCCCTCAGAAATACAGGGGATTGTCAATAATCTTATGCAACCGCATAGATTATGTAACAGAATAAAGCCCTTAGAAAAAGAAGACTAGACAACATGGCAGCCAAAGAAGTAGGAGAGGAAAATGACGACGAGGCGTAGCAAGAAGAAACGAAAAACAAGTAAGACTCTAATCTGTATCTGTGTCTCTAATATATCTTTCTGTCACCCGAGTTTCGTCTCTCAACGATATTCGACGATGGGGTATACGACGTTATACAACACCTTCTCGAACTCGGGAACCTTCCTTTCGAACTCTGGAAGTTTCTTGCCGTAATCGGGAGCCATCACAGAACTTTGAACCTAACCCTTTATTCAGTCCACGGAGGTATCCTGTTCTCATTCCGCTAACTATAGCTGGGGTACAGGTGTTAAGCTGTGTTAATTATTATTCTGTTATGAAACGTACAGATAACAATAAAGATAAAGACAAAAATCCGAATAATCCAATTAATATTAATTATCAATCTAAATTATCATCTAAAAGAAATTCAGAGAAATGAATAGATTCAGTTATGAATAATTTATTTGGTTTGGTTTGTTTTGTTTTACGGCATATCAACCTCAGTGGGTCATTTAATACCGATAAAGTTTTGAAATAAATCAATTCTTAATGGATAATACAATTGTTTATCAACTCATGTTTTTCTATTTAACCCATAGATGGGACCCTAACAGCTACTACCACTCCGGGTCAGAGTGGACCAGGGAGCAATGGTGATGAAGGGGTGCTCCACATTCCCCAAACCTCCAAAACTGGAACCTCACCATCAGATAGAGTTTAACGTCATTCCCAGGACATGTAGACCCGCAGCCACCGCCTTCTAGCACCCATATGATAAAAAGGGACTGGGGCTTGCCATAAGGACAATAGGGTTGGGAAAATCATATAGGTGCTAGGGCTTGACGTGACCAGCCGATTGATCGGAGGGGGCCTCTCCGACCGCCCGTCTAGACCAAGATAGGGCCAAAGTGGAGTATTGCATGTCATTAACTGCTCATCCACCTGGGTTCTACCCTTAAGCAACACGGTTCGACACCCACGGCCAACAGGTGGCCCCATTGGGGGAGTCTTACCCCTCTGCAGAGGTGCAGTCGGAGCATTCTAACGCCTCAGCCGACAGGGCGGTGAATAATTTAAATATTTCGGTCTGTTGTCCTCATCTTTATGGTGTAGGAAGACAACGTCCAGGCCATAGTAACCTAGGGCTCTGTTTAGATTTGTCTTTTTAATTATCTTAAAATTGATATTTACCCACTTCTTCTGTTGGGTATATATAAGGTGTGTCAAAAAAGTATCGAGAATTTTCGTACTTTTATGACACACCTTGTATTCTGAAAAAATGTAACGTTATATTCATTGTTCATTTCTATCTTGGTAAATACAGCTTCAATCTCGATACTTTTATGACACACCTTTTGTATATATACAAGGTGTGTCAAAAAAGTTTAGAGATTTTTTGTACTTTTATGACACACCTTGTATTCTGAAAAAAATGAACCTTATATTCATTGTTCATTTCTATCTTGGTAAATACAGCTTCAATATCGATATTTTTATGACACACCTTTTATATATATACAAGGTGTGTCAAAAAGGTATCAAGATTTTTTGTACTTTTTAAGACATTGTATTCTGAAAAGAAATAACGTTCCATTTGTTATTTTTTCCCAGAATACAAGGTGTGTCAAAAAGTATTGAGTTTAAAGCTGTATTTACTAAGATAGAAATGAAGAATGAATGGAATGTTATTTTTTCAGAATACAAGGTGTGTCAAAAAGTATTGAGTTTAAAACTGTATTTACCAAGATAGAAATGAAGAATGAATGGAATGTTATTTTTTCAGAATACAAGGTGTGTCAAAAAGTATTGAGTTTAAAGCTGTATTTACTAAGATAGAAATGAAGAATGAATGGAATGTTATTTTTTCAGAATACAAGGTGTGTCAAAAAGTATTGAGTTTAAAACTGTATTTACCAAGATAGAAATGAAGAATGAATGGAATGTTATTTTTTCAGAATACAAGGTGTGTCAAAAAGTATTGAGTTTAAAGCTGTATTTACTAAGATAGAAATGAAGAATGAATGGAATGTTATTTTTTCAGAATACAAGGTGTGTCAAAAAGTACAAAAATCTCTATACGTTTTTGACATATCTTGTATATCATATATGGAAGTGCGTGGTGTAATGGTTAAAGTCATGGGAAATGGACTTGTTGCCGCGAGTTCAAATCCTGGATGTGGTAATTACGACAATAAAATAATTAACGACAAAGTTAATATACATTCACTATCCTCAGATCTTTCTTTTTGAGAAAATTAATGAAGATTTCATTTATATTCATGAATATAATAAACAGATAAAATTTAAATGATAACAGCATGGAATTTTTTTTTGCATTTAGCATTTTAAATAGGAGGCATTATTTTTTCTTTTCAGAGTGTCTAGATCAATGTAAGTTTTTTTTAGGCATCCTGCAAGGATCGAACTCGCGATTCAACAATAATGGACCTGCGAGACTGCCTTTTTTTTACCCCGTCTACCCAGGCGACACCGAGTAGCTGCTTCTAGCGAGTTTATAAAATAAATGTTATTTATTTACTTTTCCAGATATGCCCTGCATGTGCGTACCAGTCCTGGAAATGGATGGGGGATACAGAATGCCAGAGACAATGGCCATTTGTAAATACTTAGCAAGAGAATTCGGTGAGTAGGTTCATATTTCATATTAAAACTCTTGTAGGGGATTATCTTCCCTTTGCCTGGAAGAGTTATCTTCCCGCTGTGTTGCCATTTGTGGCCACCAGGGGACCTCTGGTATATAAGCGGCTGATTCAAATGCTTCCCTCTCTCTTTCCTTACTGCCTCTGAACGAGCACATGGGTTAGACTTATGTCTACCCCCTTTTCGGCGGGGCTTTGCCCCCTTACATTACTGTAAGTCTTTTATACAGCATGGACTATCCTTTAGTTCCATGTCTGTAACATTTATATTTTATGTACATTTGGGTATCTCGTTTATACCTAAATATTGTATCTTGTATTTACCATTCATGAATGTGTCCTTTTATCTCTACTCTTATATCTTATTTGTATATTATGTATCTATGGACTTTATGTATCTCATCGTTACCATGTGCTGTACACCTATTAAATGTTTTGTCTCACAACGTGTCGGAGATGTTGTTCAATTATTAACTTTGAATCCTACACTCTTAAAACTTCTAATAGATTCATTTCTTATAGATTTTTATAGTAAAAATCGTTGTTCAATGAATTTTTATAGTAAAAATCATTCCCTATGCATTTTATAATAAAAATAATTTCCAATGCATTTTTATAGTAAAAATGAATTCCAATGCATTTTTATAGTAAAATCATTTCCAATGCATATTTATAGTAAAAATCATTTCCAATGTATTTTTGTAGTAAAAATAATTTCCAATACATTTTTATAGCAAAAATAATTTCCAATGCCTTTTTATAGTATAAAATCATTTCCAATGCATTTTTATAGTAAAAATCATTTCCAATGCATTTTTATGGTAAAAATCATTGTCCAATGCATTTTCATAGTAAAAATCATTTCCAATGCATTTTTATGGTAAAAATCATTTCCAATGCATTTTATAGTAAAAATCATTGCCAATGCATTTTTATAGTAAAAATCATTTCCAATTCATTTTCTTCGGAAATAATAATTGCCAATTCATTTTTATAGTAAAAACATTTGCAATGTATTTTTATTATATCAACTCCACATAGTAGTCATTGGTGACTATGCTCCACTTCGGTCTGTTTTTAGAATATAATATTCAGCCATATTATTCTTTAGGTTTCTACCCCAGGAACAGTATGGACATATTCAGGTGTGACTACATCGCTGATTGCTTCTATGAAATCATGCACGATTACATGAGGTACTACCACTGGAAGAACGGACGTTTTAGGGTAAGTCAATTATTCTATATCTCGAAATTAACACAGACACTTGATGGAAATAGCTAACAATACAGATTACTGCAAAATGGTCAATCTATTAATAATGGAGATTCGCTTCCGGTTTTTGTCTGTAACAAAAACTCCGTCACTGCTTACGTCACACTGCCTAAAATCGTCATAAATAGAATACACTTAAAATTTGAGCATGCAATGTTAGATAGTCCTCATTGGTTTTTTAAACAAGTTTTAATACATACATACCTGGTATCATCTATCTATATATAGTTTTTATTTTTTAAAATATATATTTAAAGTTATCAGAACTAAGTTTCCATGTCCATTTTTTAATATTTTTTACTCCTTTAATAAATTTATTCCATTTTTTACTCCTTTAATAAATTTATTTTATTTTTTACTCCTTTAATAAATTTATTTTAATTTTTACTCCTTTAATAAATTTGATGATTTTACTTTACTTATGATACAAACTCTCTGATATTAAATTTTCAACTCCCATCCCCTCTTCAATTTGTCGTTTGAAGCGTCCATATAATTGTTTTTCTTCCCATTTTTGTTTTCTAGTCTTTGTTGTTTTTCTGCTTGTCCATCTGTCACTTCTACTATTGTTGGCCGCCATAAGTAATTTGTCTTTGCACTTTTTGTGTAATCCTCAAGTTGTTGGATAGTGGTTTCTATGCAGTCCTTTATGTTGGCAAGACCTCTTCCCCCTTCCTTTCTTGACGCATATAATATATCTCTATCGTCTCTAGGGTGAAGAGCCTTGTGCATGGTCATTAACTTTCTCGTTTATTATTATTATTATTATTATTATTATTATTATTATTATTATTATTATTTCTCATTACAGTACAACACGATGGACAGCAGTATGATGGGATCTGGCATGAGTAGCACTGACATGATGTCATCTAACTATGATGTAAGTCAAACATTATTATTCTGATTCTGTGTATTTCGCACCACTCGCGGCGTTAGAACCCCACCCCCCATAAAAATGGCGTTTAAACGTCTGTAGGTTTTAGCAAAAATCTTCAGGTTCATAGTGTTAAGT
Source organism: Doryteuthis pealeii (assembly GCA_023376005.1). Taxonomy (NCBI): domain Eukaryota; kingdom Metazoa; phylum Mollusca; class Cephalopoda; order Myopsida; family Loliginidae; genus Doryteuthis; species Doryteuthis pealeii. Next base: position 9,855,275 of record CM042175.1, read on the forward strand.
ATTTGGTCGCCATCCTTGGCCAGTTGTAAAAGAACTTAAAGTAAATAAGTAAGTAAGTCCCGAGTTATTTGGTAAGTCAATAAGTCCTGTGGTATAGTATCCTTTGGTAAGTCAATTAGTCCTGTGGTATAGTATCCTTTGGTAAGTCAATAAGTCCTGTGGTATAGTATCCTTTGGTAAGTCAATAAGTCCTGTGGTATAGTATCCTTTGGTAAGTCAATAAGTCCTGTGGTATAGTATCCTTTAGGTCCGACGTCCAAGAAGATCCAAGTAGGAGTGAGCTAAGATTAGAATCAGACGAGTATAAATACAACAACAGCAGTAGAGCACTGCCAGTGATTGGACCGTAGTGGTCACGTGCTTATCGGTGAGTCCATAAGTAGAAGTGACCATCTACCACACGCTTTATATCTCAACACTCCTCACGTAGTATAATGGTTAGCAAGCTAGATTCGCAAACCTATTGGTAGTGAGTTCGATTCTCACTGGGTGCCCCATAATTTGGCCTTGTGCCGCATCTAAGCTTAGCTTAGTAAATAACTATATCTCAAAACTCCAACACACAGTACATTCTATATGATAATGGTGACACGTTATGGCCCTCTTCGGAATGGAGGGATGATGTGTCATAGAAATAATCGTTGTAGGCTCATTTTCTGTGCTACGTGGAGAGGCTCGAATCCGGTTGCTGCCACGATGCTGAGCTGGTTGACAATGATGTTTGGAGCCTGGAGACCAATTTGGGGTGTTGGTGGACATCTTGGCTTGTACCATTTGTTAGTTTTGAGTAATAACACAAGACGATTTCTTTTTTTCATGAGATTTTTATTATTATGAGATTATTATTATAAATACTTAATTTGTATCAAATATGAATGTCTTTAATATGAAAGAATTAGAGAGATTTTCATGGATATCCAGAAAATAAAATAAAATAAAACGTTGCATTGATCCAGATAATTTGAAAAGTAAAATGAATGTCTCCTATTTAAAATACTAAATGCAAAAAATTCCATGCCGTTATCATTTAAATTTATTTTTTCTAATTATTTCACGAATATAAATCAAATCTTCATTAATTTTTTGTTAAATTGCTTTTGGTGATATTTAATAAAATATTTACATTGTCGTTAATTGTTTTATTTTCGAAGTTTCCTCCGGACATACACATTCCACAACTACCCTTTATATATGTATAAATAAAACATTAATACATATCACTGCACATAATTTATTACATTCTATGTTGTTATGTTATACAGTACTGTGCTATTCTTTATTAAAAAAACGTAACAATAAAAATGAGGGTGTTTTTGTAACGTTACGGCTCTCATTTCGAAAAGGAGTGATGATGTGTCATTGTTGGAGTTTTAGTATATAGTTATTTACTAAGCATAGCTTAGATGCGGCACAAAGCATAAAATGGGGCACCCAGTGAGAATCGAACTCACTAACAATGGTCTGCTAATCTAGCTTGCTAACCATTACACCACGTGAGGTGCCCTGGAGTTTTTTTAGTATATAGTTATTTACTAAGCTTAGCTTAGATATGGCATAAGGCCAGAAGTATGGGGCTCCCAATGAGAATCGAACTCACTAACAATGGTCTGCTAATCTAGCTTGCTAACCATTACACACGTGAGGTGCCCTGGAGTTTTTAGTATATAGTTATTTACTAAGCTGAGCTTAGATATGGCACAAGGCCAGAAAGTATGGGGCACCCAGTGAGAATCAAACTCACTAACAATGGTCTGCAAATCTAGCATGCTAACCATTACACCACGTGAGGTGCCCTGGAGTTTTAGTATATAGTTATTTACTAAGCTTTGCTTAGATATGGCACAAGGCCAGAAGTATGGGGCACCCAGTGAGAATCGAACTCACTAACAATGGTCTGCAAATCTAGCATGCTAACCATTACACCACGTGAGGTGCCCTGGAGTTTTTAGTATATAGTTATTTACTAAGCTTAGCTCAGATACGGCACAAGGCCAGAAGTGTGGAGAGAACCCAGTGAGAATCGAACTCACTAACAATGGTCTGCTAATCTAGCTTGCTAACCATTACACCACATGAGGTGCCCTGGAGTTTTTAGTATATAAGGCGTGTGGCAGATGGTCCCTCCGACTTATAGACTCGCCGATAAGCACGTGACCAGCGAAGGCAACCTCTCGTCCAATCACTGGCGATGCTCTGCTGCTGTTGTTCTATTTATATTGGCTGATCCTAATCTGAGCTCACTGCTACTTGGATCTTCTTGGACGACGGACCTATAGGATTCACTTACCAAGGATACTATACCACAGGAATTATTGACTTACCAAATAACTCAGGACTTACTTATTTACTTTTAAGTTCTTTTTACAACTGGCCACGGATGGCGGCCAGATACTTAACAGTCATATAGAAATAATCATTGTATGCTCATTTTCTGTGCTACGTGGAGAGGCTCGAATACGGTTGCTGCCACGATGCTGAGTTGGTTGACAATTCCTTGATGTTTGGAGCCTGGAGACCAATTTGGGGTGCTGGTGGACATATTGGCTTGTGCCATTTGTTAGTTTTGAGTAATAACACAAGGCGACCTCTTTTTCTCATGAAATTTTTTTATCCCCCCCCCAAAAAAAAACTATCCTAAGAGAGAGCCACGTCTCACTCAGTCAATGCATTGTCCCAAACTCTCCTAATAAAATACATCTTCTTGTTATTTCTATTTTACATATTCTTAAATATAATAACAGATGCTGACATTGCTTTCAGTAGATGAGATATTGCTACCGAGGTTTGTTGACATTGCTTTCAGTAGATGAGATATTGCTACTGATGTTTGCTGACATTACTTTTAGTAGATAAGATGTTGCTACCGAGGTTTGTTGACATTGCCTTCAGTAGATGAGATATTGCTACCGATGTTTGTTTTACATTGCTTTCAGTAGATGAGATATTGCTACCAAGGTTTGTTGACATTGCTTTCAGTAGATGAGATATTGCTCGAGGTTGGTTGACATGCTTTCAGTAGATGAGATATTGCTACCGAGGTTTGTTGACATTGCTTTCAGTAGATGAGATATTGCTACGAGGTTGTTGACATTGCTTTCAGTAGATGAGATATTGCTACCGAGGTTTGTTGATACTGCCTTCAGTAGATGAGATATTGCTACCGAGGTTTGTTTACATTGCTTTCAGTAGATGAGATATTGCTACCGAAGTTTGTTTACATTGCTTTCAGTAGATGAGATATTGCTACCGAGGTTTGTTGACATTGCTTTCAGTAGATGAGATATTGCTACCGAGGTTTGGTGACATTGCTTTGAGATTTGCTACCTGCCTTCAGTAGATGAGATATTGCTACGAGGTTTGTTTATTGCTTCAGTAGATGAGATATTGCTACCGAGGTTTGTTTACATTGCTTTCAGTAGATGAGATATTGCTACCAAGGTTTGTTGACATTGCTTTCAGTAGATGAGATATTGCTACCGAGGTTTGTTGACATTGCTTTCAGTAGATGAGATATTGCTACCGAGGTTTGTTGACATTGCTTTCAGTAGATGAGATTTATTGCTACCCATTGTTGACATTTCTTTCAGTTTAGACGAGATATTGTTGCATACTCTCTTTACCGGCACTACATATCTATATGTTATATACTTTCTTACGTCTTACTCTGTCGTCTATTCTTCTGGCCGGATCTGGGTATATCTTCTACAGGTCTGGTCTTTCTATATGGGGATTCCAGGTCTGGTTTCTGCTGGGGATCACTGCTTATCAGAAGGCCCTGTGTCATTGTTAGCTTTCAGTAATTAACACAAGACTTAGATTTACGATGATGTTACTTTATTCGTAGACCCCCAGACCAGACAACTGCGCAGTGAGGCTCACATCTTGCTAGCTTCGCTTCTAAGTCCTACCTCCCACTAACTGAGTTGCTTACTCCTTAAACCGGAAGGGGGCCTTCTATTGGCCTTCCGATTCTCACGTCCATTCCCGCAAGGCAAGGTCAGAGTGATGTCAAGCATTGTCACTCACTCTCAAGGCGCATCAGCTGTACTGATCGCCATAAGGATTCTCTATACTACCTTAAAAAGATATTAGGGATCCATAATATGTAACAATATTGCTGCTGGATGTTTGCACAAAATGATGACGGGCGTGCACTTAAGGAACACGAGTATTAATACTTTAATATAATCATAAACTGTATTATTTTACTCGCAATCTCGCAAACATCAGCAGGTAAGAAAAAAAGAAGAAAA
>CM042175.1:9859627-9887127 GCA_023376005.1 Doryteuthis pealeii
AGAGAGAGATTAACGAAAATTCTCGAATAACTTTTTTGAACGCACCTTATATATGCCCAACATATGTTGTCCTAGTCTTCTTTTCGAAGGGCTAACTTTCGGGCTACTTTTTTAGTCATGCAAAATTAATTAACTCACAAAGACTTTTATTTTCTTGTCACGATTTATTTTCTACCCATTCCTTATTCACCGCACAGGAGTTAACAAACCCAGAAGAGAGATAGCATCCTCAACTGCTCGACGTCAGGTTGAAACTGATTTTCTAAATCTAATAAACGTGTTTCTCGTGATCGTTCTCTTAGGGGTCTATAACCATTACTGTTTTTTCCACTCTCTGATTTGAAAACCAATTGACCCTCCTTATCCGAAGGCCTTTGTCATAATTTATCATCAATCATTGGCAATTCAGTCTCTAAAGACTATGATACGTCTTTGTGTGCCCCTGAAGTTGCAATGCGTCCTCCTGTGATATGAAGTCCTATGTTTGAGAAACATTCACGACGCAACAGATTTTGCATTTGTAGGTTGTCCCTGTAGATGATGAGTTCCGATGCTTTTTGCCGTTGCTTTTTCTTATGGACCTCTTAGCTTCATGATGTTTGTTATCAGGGTGACTTCCTGACATGTACAGTCCTCTATAAGATTCTGCACCGACCGAGGGCCGGGGTCTTTGAGCAAAATTTTCCCAGCTGGAAGGGACAATGTCAAAGCACCTGATATCATTTTTGCAGACAATCCTTGAATCGCAGCTGGGGCGAACGAATCTGTCTTTTACCAGACGTAAGCTCTCCATACAGGATGTCTTTCGGGATTCGTCCATCATCCATCCGACGTACATGAACGCAACCAATCGAGACGAACGTTGTCTCAGTAAGAGAGTACATTTGATTATGACTAATAAATTATGTAAAAAGGCCCGAGTCCAGACAAGAAATACCTGAGAAGGTCGAAGAGTTCAACAGCCGAAAACGTTGTTACCTATAAAAATAAAGATGAGGACATAGTCCGAATAATCCAAATAATACCGAATCGATTACTACCATTCCTGTAGGCGATCCCATTCGGGAGATTCGAACCATTTATCGTTGTATTGGACGCCGCAAGCGACGAAAGCATACGCAGGCCACGTCGGGTAGCTACTTCTAACATATATTATATATATATATATATATATATATATACAATAAATGAATGGAAGACTTACGAGTAAGAGTCATGTCCTTGTGATTACAGAAGATGCAGTAGTAATTGACGGTTGAAATAAAATTATGTAATGAAGCAAGTTTAAAGTTTTTTGCTTCCATTTATGATATCTTGCTTCTGTTTCCATTCACTGGCACAAGGCACATTGAGCTCTCCTTACGGTCTATCCCACATCAGCTTGGTTAAACCATACGTGGAAAGATCCGAACTACCGGGAAAATATATTGGTCCAACAAGAAATACCTGAAGAAGGTCCGGAGAGTTCAACAGCCGAAACGTTGTACGCATAAAAATAAAAGATGAGGAACAATAGTCCGAATAATCCAAATAATACTGAATCGATATACTTACCATTTCCTGTAACGAATGCCCATTCGGAGAATTCGAACCTTTTATCGTTGTATTGGTCGCCGGCAGCGAGAAACAGCATACGTAGGCCACGTCGGTAGCTACTTCTAACAAAGCATATATATATATATATTATTATATATATTATTATATAATATATACAATAAAATTGAGGAAAGACTTACGAGTAAGAGTCATGTTCTTGTGATTACAGAGGATGCCGTATAAATACGTTGAAATAAATTATTGGTAATGAAACAAAGTTTAAAGTTTTTTTCTTCATTTATTGAATATATTGCCTCTGTCCTTCCAATCACTGGCACAAGGCACATTGGGCTCTCCTTACGGTCTACCTGATCAGCTTGGTTAAACCATACGTGGTAAAGATGCCGAACTACCGGGAAATATTTGTTCCGACAAGAAATACTTCTGAAGAAAGGTCGGAGAGTTCAACAGCCGAAAGTTGTATCGATAAAATAAAGATGAAACATAGTCCGAATAATCCAATAATACTGAATGATTTACTTACCATCCTGTACGATCCCATTCGGAGAATCGAACCTTTATCGTTGTATTGGACGCCGGCAGCGGCGAACAGCATACGCAGAATCTCGCACGATCGCGAGCCATTGAAATAAATAGAGAGTGTAGTTAGGCATGCTGGAGTTTCTCTCCTTTGTTAATAACGGGTTTTTTCTCTTTAAAAAAGAGCACGGTTTTGTCAGTAACGTTGATGATCCTGCTGAGTGCCGAAGCTAGAAAAACGAATCTTTTATTAACAAAATTCTGACATCACCACGCTAACGTAGATGCCCCAACGTGAGAGAATGTACCCTTTTTTTTTGCCCCCACCCAAAAAAATAGGCAGTCCCAGTACCTCCTTCGCAATTGGGTCTAATTCCTTGTGGTTAATTCGGGTGCTAACGGAGGGTGCGAACGCTTATTTAACTTGTTCTTTTACAGTTGTCGCTTTATTTTGATGGCTGTAGTACATTTATCAGTCTCCACCTCGTTGAATACGAGGCGGTAAACAAAATTTGCACAATGAAATGCTAAAACGTTGACGGTGTATTTTACGACATTTACAATCGTCAAACATCTTTAACTGGGAGAAGCTTGAAGTATTATTTTAAACTGTAATTAACACTATGAAGGTGCGTGTATATATTATATATATATATATATATATATATAATATATATATATATATATTATATATATGTGTCCAGATCACTTAGCCGCTGAAGAGCATTAAGCGAAACTAATGGTATGGTCGTCTGACTCATTAATTTATCTTTATTATTTCTCTACTTAGGTATTGAGCCTTTTTACTTATTAGCTATTCCTCCTAGCGGTTATATGAATATATATTATATATCTTATAACATATATATACATATAATTGTTTTTCTTTTGGCCAAATATGTACCAATAGATTATTTTTTTGTGTTGGTACGACAATCTTGGTCTTTTCTTTATTTAAAAAAAAATTTTCTGCCCCGGTTGATGTTTGGTAGTATATTTTTAGCAATCAACTATTTGCTGGGTTTTTTCTCACCGCAAGGATTTACCAACGACGCTTGTATATATATATATATGTGTGTGTGTGTGAGTGTGTGTGTGTGTGGTGTGTATGTGTGTGGTGTGTGTGTGTGTGTGCGTGCGTGCGTATAAGATGTGTCAATAAAAAGTACCGGAGTTTGAAAGCTGTATTTACCAGATAGAAAATGAACATGAATGGAACGTTATTTTTCTTTAACTGAGAGAAGGTTTGAGTGATCTTTTTAAACTGTAATTAACCACTATCAAAGGTGCGTATATATATAATATATATATAATATATATATATAATATTATATATATATATATATATGAGGTTAAATAAACAAACAAATGTGTTTTTTTTTATATAGCTTTAAGCGACAATTTTTTGGAGGATATTGCTTAATTGAATTCATACATATATTTTGAAAATTAATTAGTTTTAATATTAATGAATTTAGGCGGGCATATATGTTCAAAATGTAAGGATGTGTCATAAAGTGCCGAAGTTTGAGGTGTAATTTACTAGATAGAAATGAACAATGAATGGAACTGAGACTTTAAGTTGAGAGAAGCTTGGAGTATTTATCTTTAAGCTGTAATTAACACTATCGACGTGAGTATATATATAATATATATATATATATATATATATATGGAGAATGAATGTGAAAAGTATTAGATATGAAGGTGCCATGCTAAAAAATACCAGAAGCAGATTTAAAATTAGAGATTAAATTTAAGGAGTTAATATTCTGTTTACCGCAGTTTACGGAATATTAAGTCCCCTAATATCTATCTCTGATTATATATATATATATATATAATATATAATATATATTATCTATATATATATGAAAGTAGTAACAACAATGTGTTTATTTTTTATATGGCCTTTTTTACCGACAATTTTTTAGGATATGTGCTTATTGCAGTCATACCTAAAAATTTGAAAATTAATTAGTTGAATTTAGGCGTGCATATATGTTCCATTTTTCCTCGATTTGTTTAGCCTTTTAAATTTGACATATATGCCCGCCTAAATTCATTAATTATTAACTAATTAATTTTCAAAAATTAGGTATGATCTCAATTAAGCACATATCTCCAATATATATATATATATTATTATATAATAATAATATAATTTAAAATATAATATTATTTTTATAATATTAATATTATATATATATTGGAGGATATGTGCTTTTGAGATCATACGTAATTTTGAAAATAATTTGTTAATAATTAATGAATATATATATTATATATATATATATTATATATATATATATATATATATATATAGGTAAAAATATCAATTGAAGTATCTAATGTTTGGATAATCCTATTCATCAATATCTCCCTGTATATCCACATCCACACACAGACCACAACACACACACACACACCACACACACACACAATATATATATATATATATATATGTATAATATATATTATAAATAAATGGAATAGTCCGAACAGTATGATGTATAGAATTAGAAAAACAATATTAAATATTATGCTAAACAAGATATCCTGTTTCAAACTGTGGGGTTTATACATAGTAGACTTCTATTGAAATCATTTTAAAATTAAAACGAAGCAATATTTTCAACAAAATTAAAAACGAAGAACAAGAATATTTTAACAAAAAATACGTGCTCTGTATGAAGACGCATGATTTCATTGAATTACATTTTTATAAGCCCCACAGGTTTGAAACAGGTATCTTTTAGCTTTACTATTTAAAATATTTGTTTTTCTAAAACAATCTGGAGGGTATGTGACGTAAGCAGGGTAACGTAGTTTTGGTTACAGACATACGGACACCGATCTCCATTATAGTAGAATGATTTTAAAGAAAAAAAAGAAAAAGAATTCAGACGTATCATTTTGTTCTTAGAAAATCTTGGTTTTTAATCCTAAAAAAATCTGAGGGTATTGCGATTAGCAGTGAACGTAGTTTCGGTAATTGACAAACAGACACCGAATCTCCATTATAGTAGGACAATTTTAAAAAGAAAGAAATTCAGATTATAATCATTTTTTTTAGAAATCTTGTTTTTTTTCGTAAAAAATCCTGAGGGTCATGTGACGTTTAGCAGTGACGTAGTTTCGTTAGCAGACAACAGACCACCGAAACCTCCATTATAGTGAGAATGATATTAAAGAAAAGAGAAAAGAAAAGGAAATATCAAAACCGATATCGTTTTGTTCCTTTTGAAATCTTGTTTTTTTTATTCAAAAAATTATTTTTGATTACATCACAAAAAATAATTTCCAGTCAATTTTTTTATTAATACGAAATTATAGAAATTTAATAAAAGAACGATAACGATATTCTAATGTCTTTTATTTTTTGGTCTGTACTTTATTGTTCGAAAGAGGTGGATTCTTTCTTGTTGAATTTTCAGCCGTCATAGATAGAGAAGTTAGAGAGACAACGTTCCTCTACCATGTGGTGTGGCAACGGCTCTTCAGGTAACCCCGTTATCTTTGGTGCGACGCGACCCGAGTCGCTCAGGGCCATCATCCCGCTTTGCGGATACTTACTTAAACTGGATTGATTCTCCATGTAAGGGCTCTCGACAGCCAATAGCAACATCATTGTCGCCCCACATCATCTTAGGGAAAGAAAAAAGAAAGTTAAGTTTAATCTGTGTTCAATCGGCTAATTGGAATGACCACTTTTTGCAACTCGCGGGAAGAGGTGTTGTTTTTAAATATAGAACCACTAAAGATAGAAAAGAACAGCTTTTATTTACGTTTAGGATTAATGTTACAAGGCTAAAATATTGGTTTGGTGTGGTTTCTTTTATGGCATTTCAAGCCTCTTCATATATATATAGTATATATATATATATAATATATATAATATATATATGAATAAATATTTTAGAAAAAACAAGTAAATGAGTTAATATATTCGCTACAGAAATCTGTTTTCGACTTTTAATTAAAGCGTCTTGCATCAAGAGCGAAATATTTGTAATAGAAAGATGGTTGTGAGTAAACCGTTACAAACGAGTGGTACAAATGAAACGTTCGTGTTCGGAGCCGGAATTTTTTTAAATTTTTTGAAAATGCATATTCTGTTTTTAAAAAATAAAATTAATTTTATTTTTTTTTTAAATCAGAAGCATTTATTATCCACAAAGAAACTCAAAAGAGTTTGATGTAAATATATTATATATATAAATATATAAAAAAGTATCAAAGTTCAAGATTCCAGCCACTGGCAGACCACATTAATTCCGGAAAAGATGTAGAAATCCAGGTATTTTTTCAAAAAAGACAATATGAACAAGTGAATGGAAGTGAATCCGACAGTATGAAGCATATATATATATATATATATATATATATATATATAATACATGAAAGTGAATGGAAGTGAATCCGACAGTAATGATATAAATAATTTTTAGAAAAAAAAATGATGTTATTATTCGCTGACAGAAATCTGTTTTCGACCTTTTATTAAAAGCGGTTTCATGCAAGAAGCGAAATGTTGGTGATAGAAAGACGGTGTGAGTAAAACCGTTACAAACGAGTGGTTACAAATGAAGCGTTGTTATAAAAAATATTACTATTATTTAAAAAAATAAAAAAAGTTTATTTTTATTTTTAAAAAGAATAGTGCATCTTTCAAAATTAAAAAAAAAAAAATCTGCGGCTCCGAACAACGAACGCAAGAGGAACTCACAGGGGTGATGAATGATAGTGAGGTTGTCGGAGATTGTCATGGATATCCGTGCTGCCTGCACGACATGATAATGATGCATGATGATGATGATGATGATATATATAATATATATTATATATATATGGGAGGTAGTCCATTCGTTAGTTGTGGCTGTCCTGTGACACCGCCTTAAACGTAGAAAATGAGTATCCAATTAACACTCGCCCTCCCCCGCATCATCGGTCTGTTTAATTATACGCTACTGATTATGGGTGGGGTGTGGAGTGACGTCAATAAGAAATAAACTTGGTCAATCGCGCTGTTTCTTTGTATGGCCGTCTTCGCCATGACTGCCCTCTGTTTGGTGCCCGAAATGGAAAAAAATTAAAAAGCCGAAACAAGTCCCCCAAAATCAAGCCTGACGCCTCAAATTTTGCCCGTCTTTTAGCACCTGACTGCCAGTGAACGTCCCAGATGGACATTGCTCACTTAGAGGAAGGGGGTGATATTGAACCTCGTTTCGGTAGAATCGGACAACAACCGCGGTGTTATTTCAAGTTCTTGTATCTCCACTTTGTTTATAGTGTCAATTCCATCTATATATCAATGACTCTTTCACTTAGCGCTAATACCGTTGGGAAAGGTATGAATCCTAACCCTCCCTCCAGCTTGGGTTGGAGAGACTGGGCTCTTTAACGCTTGTTAGGTAACCAGTCTAGGAGACGGACTCTGATTCACCTGTTAAATCCGTTAAGAAATTGAACCTTGTGTCGCATCCTTTGCTCGTCGCGGAGGGGTTGGTAAATATATTATATCAATACTCGTGACGATACTATGGAAGCGCGTGGTGTAATGGTTAAAGCCATGTGAAATGACTCGTCGCCCCGTGTTCAAGAATCCTGGACGTGGTACATTGCATTTCACTTAGCGCTAATACCTTGGGAAAGGTATGAATCTCTTCTCCTCCAGCTATTGATAAAATGTAGGGCAGACTGGGCTCTTTAAGAACCTTGGTTTAGGCAAGCCGGTCCTATGAGAAGGAAAACTCTGAATTCAAACCTGTTGTCCTCACCCTTAAAAATTGACCTTGTGTACATTCCTACCCATGCGAGGGGTTGGTAAATAATATATATCAATCTCGTGTTCTTATTTTGTACGAGTGGTTTCCTTTTGCTGGAGGCGCGTGGTTATGGTTAGAGTCGTAGAAATAGACTCGATGACAACGAGTTCAAATCCTGGAAAGCGAAGCTACAGCTCACATATGCTAATGACCCTTGGAAAATGGTATGATCCAACGATCTCTTCCAGCTATGGTTTTAAATAGTAGGTGCAGACTGGGCTCTTTAATCTTGTTAGGCAACCAGACTAGGAGAAGGAAAACTCTGATTCACACATGCTAATGCGCTTGAGGTGGTCTCTTCTACAATAGGCTTAGTTATAATTGTTGATCTTATCAAAATTTTAAAAAATTAAAAATACGGACCGCTAATATCCTGCCACCCTCTGGTTAAAAAAATGACACGTCCAAATCGTCTAAGATAATCTATATAATTAATACTGGTGTTCCTAAAATCTTCCATCCATTATCATCTGCAACACCCTCTGATTAAAAAAATGACCAACCGTCCAATATCGTACAAGAATGAATCTCATATATTAAATACTGGTGGTTTCCTAAATCTTCATCGTTATTAATCCTGCAAGCCCCTCTGATTAAAAATGACATCTAGACCGTCCCAAATCGTCCAAGATGAATCTATATATTAATACGGTGTTCTCAAATCCTTCCATCCGTTTATCATCCTGCAAACAACCCTCTGATAAAAAGTGACACCGTGTCCCAAATCGTCCAAGATGAATCTATATATTATACTGGTGTTCCTAAATCTTCCAATCCGTTTCATCCTGCAGACACCCTCTGATTAAAAAATGAACACCGTCCAAATCGTCCAAGATGAATCGTATATATTAATACTGGTGTTTCCTAATTTCACATCCGTTATCATCCTGCAACACCCTCTGATTAAAAAATGACACCTCCAAATCGTCAAGATGAATCTATAGTTAATACTGGTGTTCCTAATCTTCCCATCTGTTATCATCCTGCAACACCCTCTGATTAAAAATGATACGTCCAAAATCGTTCAAGATGAATCTATATATTTAATACTGGTGTTCCTAAATCTTCCATCGTTATCATCCCTGCAGAACCCTGCCGGTTAAAAGATGACACCTTCCAATCGTCCCAAGAATGAATCTATATAGTAATACTGGTGTTCCTAATCTTCCATCCATTATCAAATCTGCAACACCCTCTGGTTAAAAGATGACACCATCCAAATCATCCAGATGAATCTATATATTAATACTGGTGTCCTAATCTTCCATCAAGTTTATCATCCCTGCAACACGCCTCTGGTTTAAAAAATGCACCGTCCAATCGTCCAAGATGAATCAATATTATACGTGTTCCAAATCTTTCCATCCGTTATCATCCTGCATACCTCTGGTTAAAATTTGTGACGCCTCCGATCGTCTAGATGAAATCATATATTATTACTTGTGCATGCCGGACTGGAATTTGCCTCACTTGGAGAAAGGCTTGATTTGAGCCTCGTTTTACGGTAGATTGGACAACAACTCAGTGTTTTGTTGTGCACAATAAAAACCGACTTGTTTTTTTTAAGTATCACTTGTCACATGAATTTCATTACCTTTTCAGTGTAAAAGTTAAATAAGGGAGTCTATTCGAAGTTTTTCCAGACTTCATCTCTATTAAGGAAGTCTAAAAAGGAAAAAGTCATTGTATTCCGATTAACGTATTTGGTCATACAGACTAACGCACTCCTTATACACTCAAACAAGGAAGCGCGTGGTGTAATGGTTAAAATCTTGAAATGGACTCGTCGCCTCCGTGTTCAAATCCTGGACGTGGTAAATTGCATTTCACTTAGCGCTAATACCATTGGGAAAGGTATGAATCCTCTCCCCGCGTCCAGCTATGGATAGATCAGTAGGGCAGACTGGGCTCTTTAGCAATTGATTAAGGCAACCGGTCTAGGGAGGAGAAAACTCTGAATTCAAACCTGTTGAATCTCCGCTTAAAAATTGAACCTTGTGTCAATATCCTGCTAGTGCGGAGGAGTTTGGTAAATATATATATATACTCCAAAACAAGAACAACCACAATGTGACCGTTAACACTTTATTATGGAATGCAAGTTTTTTGCTCACATCAGAAACCGTTATTTTATAAGGCAACAATATGAAAGATGTTTGAAATGTCAACACGAGGATATTTCTCCTTTTTGAGGGAAATAAAATTATCCATAGGAATAGTAGACATGAAAAACAAATCAATACTCATGATACATAATCCCCAATAATGCTAACACATTGTTAAAACCAAGTTACTAAAAGTAATAGATAAATACAGGATATGTATCCACTTCCTAACCGTTAGGCATGACATAAACCCCAGACGGGTTGATATGCGATTTGTGAGCCACATCATGCCCCCTCATACGTATCACGTTATTCCCCTAACCCTTTCTCTTTACAGGTAAATAAGATGATCTAATTTCAGTCGGTGAGAGGTACGGCTAAAAAATCACTAGAGTTTCTGGTTCGAATACCAAGCCCTCGCCAACTCAGCGTATGAGTAAGTACAGGGGATCAGTGTGGGTAAAGCGAGGAGCTGATGGTGGTGCAACGTCCACCTCAGATACTAAAATAAACTCCTTGGTCTACGGCTTAGTGAAAAGGGGATGGACTCCCTTCGTTGTCCTGGCCGATACCAACCACTAGTCCAATCATAATATCCATAATTTTAGCGGAGTTTTCGGGTTGTTTAATTTTGGTTCGTTTCCCTTTGAGAGTAACCATTTAATGAAAGGATTCCACGTAACCTGTTCTCCCTGAAGTATGGTTCCCATTATTGTGCAATGCAGAAGAGTTCTCACTCCAAGAACGGTAGAATTCTATTGCATGAATTCATATACCTCCATACATTAGTTCTGAAAGATAGAAATGAAGATTGAAACAAGCGTTGGCAAAAAAAGGAATTAAGTTTTTCATCTTTATTGACGATTTTTAGACAACAAAAAAAAACATTTAAAAATTAATGTATTAGTAGTAAGATTCTCATTAGATTTGCATGTTCAATAATATATATAATATATATATAATTATTATATATAGTATATGTGTGTGTGTGTGTGTGTGTGGTGTGTGTGTGTTAGGCTAGCATTTTTTTTTTCTGTAGGCATATATTGTTAAATTAATGGGTGTAGAACATCGGATCCCGTAGGGAGAAGGTGCCAGATCGGATGCAGAGACCGTCAGATGCGTGCCTCGACAGCCATTCTGTCTGCAAGTCTGTGCTTTGTTTTTTCATATTGCCGGATTATTTTTGGTATATCTGGCAGAAAGGGGGGGGGGGGGTGGCTGAATCTATTCGCCATATGTCATAGACCGAGTACTTCTGCCTATCGTGGGCCATCTTCAAGGTATTTTGAAAACATACAACATTGGCTATTCTATTTACGCATTTATATAGGTGTGTTTATATTGTTTGTTTGTTATTCATTTTAGTTTTATTATTTTATTGTCATTATTATTATTACTTTTGCTATTTTATAATTTTATAGTAATTATAGCATTATTTAGAATGTTGGTGCTATTATCAAGTTTATTTTTTCTTGTAGTTTTTGGTATTTTTGTGTCTAATATATATATATATAATATATATATAAATATATATATATAGGGTTTATAATTTGCTTGAAGAAATTGTTGTATATTGGGTTTTGCGGGTTGGTTTTGAAGGCTATCACAATGCAAGTGTAAAGAAAAAATAAGGTAACAATGATGTTGTTTGTTAACCTGTCATTTATTCTTAATATTTCGGATAAATTCTCTTCTTCAGAAGAACACTGGAATTGAAGTAGTTGTCGTCTTGTTATGGCTTTTTTAGGTAAATGGAAATGTTTTTGAAATGTCACAGATGGATTTCTTTAATAACTGTATTCTCGTGTTGCATGTTGACGTGAATGCGCTTTTTTGTTTGTACGTGTGCGTATGTTGTCATGCACGTGTGCATGAAAATGCGTGTAGACTGTGACGTTATGACCGTATCCACGCGCGTGTGTGCGTATGAATGACTGTATCCACGTATGAATGTGCATATTTGTGTTTGGTGGCCATGGTGATGTATAATATTTCGTGTTGGACGTAAAATAACTTATTTATTCATCTATTATTATTATTAGTAGTAGTAGTAGTAGTAGTAGTACAAAATAAAAAGACATTTCTAATTTATTGTTTCATTTTGAAATGTATAAGAATATATAATTTCATATAGAATCCAATAAAAATGAAATGAAAATGTGTAATTCATTTATATACGTTCTTATTTAGTTTCAATAGTATTTCTAATTGAATATATGAAGTGTTTGTTGTAAGGGAATATTTTTCCCTACAATATAGTTGGACTCGTCCAACGGGACACATAGAAAGACACGAATACACGAGGTTATTCGTAGTCGAGTTATGGAGTACTATTCTTATGTTTACTAGCAAAATAAAAAACACCCTCCGGGCGATGTAAAAATAGATTTTTGAATCATATGCTTGAGGGGTGGGGGAAAAAAATTCAATGTCAGCGAGTTTGTACCCTAAGTAAGTAAAATCATCAAATTCATTAAAGGATTAAAAATAAAACAATTTGAAATGTAAACTTTAAATATGTATTAAAATAAAACAAACTATATATAGATATATAATACCAGTCATGTATTTATTAAAACTTGTTTTAAAAAATCAATGAGGACTGTCTAATGTTGCATGTTCAAATTTTGAGTGTATTTATTCTATGTTATGACGATTTTGGATAAAGTGACGTAAGCAGTGACGTCATTTCTGTTACAGACAAAAACCGGAAGCAAATTTCCATTATTTATAGATTATTATTATTATCATTATTATTATGGTTCAAATTTAACGTGGTTCAAATTTAACTGACCTGAAAAAATATAAAGTTTTTAAATAAAATAACTGTTGCATTATATCTTTTATTCATTTTTATATCAACACTGAAAATTTCATTCAAATTCGGTTAATTTCCTGATTTTTTTTTTTTTTTCTTTCGGCGGGGTGACATACGTTGGTGGAATTTAGGTCCGTTAAGTACGATTTAACTGGGTATATACCTACTACTGAATAGCGAGTTCAATCCCTTACAACAGTAACCACTTTGTAACCGTAGGTAATGTAGATAAGTGAGGCATGTGTTACAGACTTAGCAAAGGTTAAGCAACAATAAGCCTGTTCATTTCTGAGATGGGTGACTATTTTGTAATAGCAGGTACTCGGAGCTACGTGTGGCCTGTAAATAACAAGTTAAACTATCATAATGAGTCTGTTCAGTTCTGAAATGGGTGACCAGTTAGTTACAATAGAAACTATAAATAGCCTGAGATCTGTGTACCAGATTATGTAAACCTGCGCAAATAAGTTAAGCAATGATAAGCATGTTCGCTTCTGATATGGGTGACGACATAGTAACACCAGGTTCTATAAGAAACCCAAGGCCCATTTACAATACTAAGCAAAACTGAATGAATAACAAGTTAAGCAATGATAAGCCTGTGCATTTCTGAGAAGGGTAACCACTTGGTAACAGAAGGTAGTGTAAGCAAATAAGTAAGCAATGATAAGCATGTTCGCTTCTGATATAGGTTGACGACATAGTAACACCAGGTTCTATAAGAAATCCAAGGCCCATTTACAATACTAAGCAAAACTGAATGAAAACAAGTTAAGCAATGATAAGCCTGTGCATTTCTGAGAAGGTTAAACATTGGTAACAGAAGGTAGTGTAAGCAACTTGAAGCCTGTGTGCCAGACAAAGAAAAAATTCCAACCAATTTAACTTGAAATGGAAGGAATAATAATTCTGCTGAAAAGGAAATATTAGGTAAACTTACGTCATATCGGGACAAATCGGAAGACATTGCAGCGCCAGAAGACATGCCACCTCCCATCATTTGACCACTGAACTAGAAAACAAAGAAAAAATTGATTTATTAAATATTAAATATTAAATTTCGTTTTGTAATAAAACATGACAAACATTCGCACATCAGAGTCTCTGAAATGCAAGTAAAACATACACACACACACGTACACACACACACACACACACATATATATATATATATATATATATATATATATAATATATATATTATGGCAGCATTTTTTCTTTTATACCAGTTTATATGGTGTAACAGTCCCCCAAAGGTTTCAAAACGAGCGCTTTCGGCAATACAGTTTGCCATCATCTGGTAGGAAACGATGGTATGGTTTCGTGTCTCGTTTTTAACCAATGGTTATTACCTCCCACTTCTAATTCCTTGCTACTACTCGTTCTCGTTAAAAACGAGACACGAAACCATCGTTTCCTACCCGACACCAAAAAGATGGCCCGAAAATTAGAAAGGATCAACCAAAAACTTGTCCGACAAGAATTGTCTGTTCAGTTCAACAAAACTTGTATATATATATATAATATATATATATATATATAATGGCTGTCAACTATATATATATATATATATATATATTATATATATATATATATATATAAATATACCAAGCGTGTTGGTAGATCCTTGCGGAGAGAAAAAAAAACAGCAGAGAGTTTGATTGTAAAAATATACTACCAAACATCAACCAGGAAGAAAAAAATTTTTGAAAAAAAGAAGACCAAGATATTCGTACCAACAAAAAATAATCTATTGGTATAGTATTTGGCCAAAAGAAAAAACAATTTATATGTATATATATGTATATAAGATATATATATATTCATATAACCGCTAGGAGAAGCTAATCTGTAAAAAGTGCTCGATACCTAAGTAGAGCCAAGTAATAAAGATAATCTACTGAGTCAGACGAACCTACTATTAGTTTCGCATAAAGCTCTTCAGGGCTAAAATCTGACTTTAGCCCTGAAGAGCTTTATGCGAAACTAATAGTAGGTTCGTCTGACTCAGTAGATTATCTTTATATATATATATATATATATATATATATATGAAGTGGACAAACAATGTGTTTGAAATAGCGATAGCCGACAATTTTGGGGAGATTATGTGCTTAATTAAAGTCATACCTAATTTGTTAATTAATTAATTATAATTAAATGAATTAGGCGTGCATATCAGATTAAATTTAAAGCGTTAACAAATCGAGAAAAAGTCAATCTCTGTATGTACATTTCAGCATATTAGGCCTCATTAGCAGAGCTAAAAGCACTGCCCTGTCTATAGCTCTGCTGATGAGGTCTAATGGGCTGAAATGTACATACAGAGATCGACTTTTTTCTCGATTTGTTTACGCTTTACATTTAAACCGATATGCACGCCTAATTCATTTAATTATAATTAATTAATTAACAAATTAGGTATGACTTTAATTAAGCACATAAGGAATACATAAGGAGCGTCCGCAACAATCAACCGACGTAATTTGCGATCCATAAACATAACAACACAAAATCTCTTCAAAGAAACACCAGTAGCAACCTGACGATGGTGAAATAACCTGAAACCTGGGTAGTTGCTTATGAAAAACTTTTATATTTAAAAAATTCAGCAAATAAATAAAGCTCCTAAAAATTTGTGGTTGAGCACTGTGATTTCTTTGTTTTATCCCAAAATAATTTTTATTATATAGTATGTTTCATGTGCTATGAAGATGAGATAAGTCTATGAGTAATATAGAGTAAGATAGTATGTAGATATATAAATTATAGTAAGGTATGAAAAGTAAAATTGTGTATCTATTAATGTAAAATGATGCTATTATTTTAAACATTTTGAACACGATTTAAGTTAGAGATATAATTATTTTTAACAATTTTACAAACAAACTCCGTAGTGCTATTATTCTATGTTGTGTTAAACTCATAGGTCGTTTGAGTATGAAACCTCATTATAACTACTGAAGCGACGAATTACGCTCAGTATTTGGCCTAGTTGAGTTAATGAGTCGACCACAGAGAAAAACAGAAAAACCCGTCAAATTTATTTTAAATTTTAAGAAAAATTTTCCCAATAAATTAATTTAACCCCAACTCTAACGCCCCAACCCGGCGTTAACTTCTAACGGCTCTATCCCTTGTATGGAACTTCTAACTTCAAGCAAGCGATTAAAAATATTAACAGCAGGTGTGCTTATCTACAAACTGAGCTTTGTGGAGTAGTATCTGCGTTTTCGCACTATTGTCCATGCTTCACGATTAGAGTCTATTTGTACAACGTGAGGATAAATAGAAGGGTTAATTGGTCTCAAAGTCTCCGCGTGAAGGCTCCCGTATTACTATATTGGGAAAATAAGGAATCATGTTAGGTACAGAGTATGTACTTAGATCGGACAGATTCGTGGTATTCTATGGGTCACTCCATGTTACTTCAAGCTAGGAAAATAACCGGTAATTTCTTTCAGTAATTAAGGGTTAACTAAAACTTTACAATAAATGAAGTACCCACGAGTTTGTGTAGAACATGTTACACTGCATATAATGAGTCATTCTCACATAATTAAATCAGGGTGTCAGCGTATATTATTAACAATGAATTGTGTGTCTTATAATCGTAAGGGTAAGGGTACGGACGAGAGCTTTAGTATTTTAACTATTGACTATATACTATAGTGATATATTTATATTATTTATTATATAATACCCTCACCACACACAATAAAAAATTATTTTTGGTGATAAAACAAAGAAATCACAGTGCTCAACCACCAAATTTTTAGAGCTTTATTTATTTGCTGAATTTTTTAAATAAAAAGTTTTTCATAAGCACTACCCAGGTTTTCAGGTTATTTCACCATCGTCAGGTTGCTACTGGTGTTTCTTTGAAGAGATTTTGTGTTGTTATGTTTATGGATCGCAAATTACATCGGTTGATTGTTGCGGACGCTCCTTATGTATATCCTCATGTCGCTTAATTAAAGTCATACTATTGTGTTAATTAATTTTAATTATAATTAAATGAATTAGGCGTGCATATCCGGTTTTTGAAGCATAAAGTAACGCACACGAGAGAAAAAGTCGTACTCTATGTAGCGTGACTACATTTCAGCCCATTAGACCTCATCAGCAGAGCTATAGACAGGGCAGTGCTTTTAGCTCTGCTAATGAGGCCTAATATGCTGAAATGTACATACAGAGATTGACTTTTTCTCGATTTGTTAACGCTTTAAATTTAATCTGATATGCCGCCTATTCATTTAATTATAATTAATTAATTAACAAATTAGGTATGACTTTAATTAAGCACATAATCTCCCCAAAATTGTCGGCTATCGCTATTTCAAACACATTGTTATGTCCACTTCATATATATATATATATATAATATATATTATATAAAAGATAATCTACTGAGTCAGACGAACCTACTATTAGTTTCGCATAAAGCTCTTCAGGCTAAAGTCAGATTTTAGCCCTGAAGAGCTTTATGCGAAACTAATAGTAGGTTCGTCTGACTCAGTAGATTATCTTTATTACTTGCTCTACTTAGGTATCGAGCACTTTTTACAGATTAGCTTCTCCTAGCGGTTATATGAATATATATATATCTTATTATTACATATATATACATATAAATTGTTTTTTCTTTGGCCAAATACTATACCAATAGATTATTTTTTGTTGGTACGAATATCTTGGTCTTTTCTTTTTTTCAAAATTTTTTTTCTTCCTGGTTGATGTTTGAGTAGTATATTTTTAAACAATTCAAACTCTCTGCTGTTTTTTTTTCTCTCCGCAAGGATCTACCAAACACGCTTGGTATATTATATATATATATATTATTATATATATATATATATATATATATATAGTTGACAGCCATTATATAATATTATATATATATATATATATATACAAGTTTTGTTGAACTGAATAAGACAATTTTGTCGGACAAGTTTTTGGTTGATCCTTTCTAATTTTCGGGCCATCTTTTGGTGTCGGGTAGGAAACGATGGTTTCGTGTCTCGTTTTTAACGAGAACGAGTAGTAGCAAGGAATTAGAAGTGGGAGGTAATAACCATTGGTTAAAAACGAGACACGAAACCATACCATCGTTTCCTACCAGATGATGGCAAACTGTATTGCCGAAAGCGCTCGTTTTGAAACCTTTGGGGGACTGTTAACACATAATAAACTGGTATAAAAGAAAAAATGCTGCTAATATATATATATATATATATATATATATATATATATATATAGTATGTGTGTGTGTGTGTGTGTGTACGGGTGTGTGTGTATGTTTTACTTGCATTTCAGAGACTCTGATGTGCGAATGTTTGTCATGTTTTATTACAAAACGAAATTTAATATTTAATATTTAATAAATCAATTTTTCTTTTGTTTCTAGTTCAGTGGTCAAATGATGGGAGGTGGCATGTCTTCTGGCGCTGCAATGTCTTCCGATTTGTCCCGATATGACGTAAGTTTACCTAATATTTCCTTTTCAGCAGAATTATTATTCCTTCCATTTCAAGTTAAATTGGTTGGAATTTTTTCTTTGTCTGGCACACAGGCTTCAAGTTGCTTACACTACCTTCTGTTACCAAGTGTTTAACCTTCTCAGAAATGCACAGGCTTATCATTGCTTAACTTGTATTCATTCAGTTTTGCTTAGTATTGTAAATGGCCTTGTTGATTTCTTATAGAACCTGGTGTTACTATGTCGTCACCTATATCAGAAGCGAACATGCTTATCATTGCTTAACTTATTTGCTTACACTACCTTCTGTTACCAAGTGGTTACCCTTCTCAGAAATGCACAGGCTTATCATTGCTTAACTTGTTATTCATTCAGTTTTGCTTAGTATTGTAAATGGGCCTTGGGTTTCTTATAGAACCTGGTGTTACTATGTCGTCACCCATATCAGAAGCGAACTGCTTATCATTGCTTAAACTTATTTGCGCAGGTTTACATAATCTGGTACAACAGATCTCAGGCTATTTTTAGTTTCTATTGTAACTAACTGGTCACCCATTTCAGAACTGAACAGACTCATCATAGTTTACTTGTTATTTACAGGCCACACGTAGCTCCGAGTACCTGCTATTACAAAATAGTTCACCCATCTCAGAAATGAACAGGCTTATTGTTGCTTACCTTTGCTAAGTCTGTAAACACATGCCTCACTTTATCTACATTACCTACGGTTACAAAGTGGTTACTGTTGTAAGGGATTGAACTCGCTATTCAGTAGTAGGTATATACCCAGTTAAATCGTACTTAACGGACCCTAAATTCCACCAACGTATGTCACCCGCCGAAAACCCCCCCCCCCAAAAAAAAAAAAAATCAGGAAATTAACCGAATTGAATGAAATTTTCAAGTGTTGATATAAAAAAGAATAAAAGATATAATGCCACAGTTATTTTATTTAAAAACTTATATATTTTTTTCAGGGCAGTTAAATTTGAACCACGTTTAAATTTGAACATAATAATAATGATAATAATAAATAACTTATAATAATGGAAATTTGCTTCCGGTTTTTGTCTGTACAGAAATGACGTCACTGCTTACGTCACTTTATCCAAAATCGTCATAACAAGAATAAATACACTCAAAATTTGAAATTGCAACATTAGACAGTCCTCATTGATTTTTTAAAACAAGTTTTAAATAAATACATGACTGGTATTATATATCATATATAGTTTGTTTTTATTTTAATACATATTTAAGTTTACATTTCAAATTGTTTTATTTTTAATCCTTTAATGAATTTGATGATTTTACTTACTTAGGGTACAAACTCGCTGACATTGAATTTTTTACCCCACCCCTCAAGCAGTATGATTCAAAAATCTATTTTACATCGCCCGGAGGGTGTTTTTTATTTTGCTAGTAAACATAAGAATATGTACTCCATAACTCGACTACGAATAACCTCGTGTATTCGTGTCTTTTCTATGTGTCCCGTTGGACGAGTCCAACTATCTTGTAGGGAAAATATATTCCCTTACAACAACACTTATATATTCAATTAGAAATACTATTGAAACTAAATAAGAAATATATAAATGAATTACACATTTTCATTTCATTTTTATGGATTCTATATGAAATTATATTTCTTATACATTTCAAAATGAAACAATAAATTAGAAATGTCTTTTTATTTTGTACTACTACTACTACTACTACTACTAATAATAATAATAGATGAATAAATAAGTTATTTACGTCCAACACGAAATATTATACATCACCATGGCCACCAAACACAAATATGCACATTCATACGTGGATACGGTCATTCATACGCACACACGCGCGTGGATACGGTCATAACGTCACAGTCTACACGCATTTTCATGCACACGTGCATGACAACATACGCACACGTACAAACAAAAAAGCGCATTCACGTAAACATGCAACACGAGAATACAGTTATTAAAGAAATCACATCTGTGACATTTTCAAAACATTTTCATTTACCTAAAAAATGCCATAACAAGACGACAACTACTTCAATTCCAGTGTTCTTCTGAAGAAGAGAATTTATCTCGAAATATTAAGAATAAATCACAGGTTAACAAACAACATCATTGCTACCTTATTTTTTCTTTACACTTGCATTGTGATAGCCTTCAAAACCAACCCCAAAACCAATATATACACAATTCTTCAAGCAAATTATAAAACCCTTATATATATATTATATATATATATATATATATATATATATTAGACACAAAAATCCAAACTAAAGAAAAATAAACTTTGATAATAGCACAACATTCTAAAAATGCCTATAATTACTATAAAATTATAATAGCAAAAGTAATAATAATAATGACAATAATAATAATAAAACTAATAATAATAACAACAACAATAATAACACAACCTATATAAATGGTAAATAGAATAGCCAATTGTTTGTATGGTTTCAAAATACCTTGAAGATGGCCCACGATAGGGCAGAAAGTACTCGGTCTATGACATATGGCGAATAGATCAGCCAATTCTCGCCAGATATTACAAAAATAATCGGCAATATAAAAAAAAAGCACAAGACTTGCAGACAGAAAATGGCTGCATTATTTAACAATATATGCCTACAAGAAAAAAAAATGCTGCCTAAACACACACACACACACACACACACACACACACATATATATATATTATATTATATATATAATATATATATATGAAACAGCAAATCTAATGAGAATCTTACTACTAATACATTAATTTTTTAATGTTTTTTTTTGTTGTCTAAAATCGTCAATAAAGATGAAAAACTTAATTCCTTTTTTGCCAACGCTTGTTTCAATCTTCATTTTTTCTTTCTTTCAGAACTACATGTACTGGAGGTATATGAATTCATGCAATAGAATTCTACCGTTCTTGGAGAGAACTCTCTGCATGCACAATAATGGGAACCATTACTTCATGGGAGAACAGGTACGTGGAATCCTTTCATTAAAATGGTTACTCCTCAAAGAAACGAACCAAAATTAAACAAACCGAAAACTCCGCTAATTTATGGATATTATGATGGCTGGTTGGTTGGTATCGGCCAGACAACGAGGGAGTCTATCCCCTTTTCACTAGCGCTAGACCAAGGAGTTTATTTTAGTATCTGAGGTGGAGCGTTGCACCTACCATCAGCTCCTCGCTTTACCACACTGATCCCTGTACTACTCATACGCTGAGTTGGCGAGGGTTGGTATCGAACCAGAAACCTAGTGATTTTTTAGCCGTACCTCTCTACCGACTGAAATTAGATCATCTTATTTACCTGTTAAAGAGAAAGGGTTAGGGAATAACTGTGATACGTATGAGGGGCAGATGTGGCTCACAAATCGCATATCAACCCGTCTGGGGTTATGTCATGCCTAACGGTTAGGAAGTGATACATATCGTGTATTTATATTTATACTTTTTAGTAATTGGTTTTAACAATGTGTTAGCATTATTGGGGATTATGTTCTATGGTATTGATTTGTTTCATGTCTATATTCTATGGTATAATTTTATTTCCCTCAAAAAGGAGAGAATATCCTCCGTGTTGACATTTTCAAACATCTTTCATATTGTTTGCTTTAAAATAACGGTTTCTGATGTGAGCAAAAAACTTGCATTCCATGAATAAGTGTTTAACTGTCACATTGTGGTTGTTCTTGTTTGAGTATATATATATATTTACCAACTCCTCCGCACGAGCAGGATATGACACAAGGTCAATTTCTTAAGCGGAGTTCAACAGGTTTGAATTCAGAGTTTTCCTTCTCCTAGACCGGTTGCCTTAATCAAGGCTAAAGAGCCCAGTCTGCCCTACTATTCATCCATAGCTGGACGGGGAGTAGGATTCATACCTTTCCCAATGGTATTAGCGCTAAGTGAAATGCAATTACCACGTCCAGGATTTGAACACGGGGCGACGAGTCCATTTCCAATGATTTTAACCATTACACCACGCGCTTCCTTGTTTGAGTGTATAGGAGTGCGTTAGTCTTGTATGACCAATACGTAATCGGAATACAATGACTTTTTCCTTTTTAGACTTCCTTAAATAGAGGATGAAGTCTTGGAAAAACTTGCGAATAGACTCCCTTATTTAACTTTTACACTGAAAAGGTAATGAAATTCATGTGACAAGTGATACTTAAAAAAACAAGTCGGTTTTTAGTGCACAACAAAACACTGAGTTGTTGTCCAATCTACCGTAACGAGGCTCAAATCAAGTCCTTTCCTCCAAGTGAGCAATTTCCAGTCCGGATGCACAAGTAATAATATATGGATTTCATCTTAGACGATTCGGAGGGTCACATTTTTAACCAGAGGGTATTGCAGGATGATAACGGATGGAAGATTTAGGAACACCAGTATTAATATTGATTCATCTTGGACGATTTGGACGGTGTCATTTTTTAACCAGAGGGTGTTGCAGGATGATAACGGATGGAAGATTTAGGAACACCAGTATTAATATATAGATTCATCTTGGATGATTTGGATGGTGTCATCTTTTAACCAGAGGGTGTTGCAGGATGATAATGGATGGAAGATTTAGGAACACCAGTATTAATATATAGATTCATCTTGGACGATTTGGAAGGTGTCATCTTTTAACCGGAGGGTGTTGCAGGATGATAACGGATGGAAGATTTAGGAACACCAGTATTAATATATAGATTCATCTTGAACGATTTGGACGGTATCATTTTTTAATCAGAGGGTGTTGCAGGATGATAACAGATGGAAGATTTAGGAACACCAGTATTAACATATAGATTCATCTTGGACGATTTGGAAGGTGTCATTTTTTAATCAGAGGGTGTTGCAGGATGATAACGGATGGAAGATTTAGGAACACCAGTATTAATATATAGATTCATCTTGGACGATTTGGACGGTGTCATTTTTAATCAGAGGGTGTTGCAGGATGATAACGGATGGAAGATTTAGGAACACCAGTATTAATATATAGATTCATCTTGGACGATTTGGACGGTGTCATTTTTTAATCAGAGGGTGTTTGCAGGATGATAACGGATGGAAGATTTAGGAACACCAGTATTAATATATAGATTCATCTTGGACGATTTGGACGGTGTCATTTTTTAAATCAGAGGGTGTTGCAGGATAATAACGGATGGAAGATTTAGGAACACCAGTATTAATATATAGATTCATCTTGGACGATTTGGACGGTGTCATTTTTTAATCAGAGGGTGTTGCAGGATGATAATGGATGGAAGATTTAGGAACACCAGTATTAATATATAGATTTCATCTTAGACGATTTGGACGGTGTCATTTTTTAACCAAGGGTGTTGCAGGATATTAGCGGTCGTATTTTTTAATTTTTAAAATTTTGATAGATCACTAATTATAACTAAGCCTATTGTAGAAGAGACCACCTCAAGCGCATTTAGCATGTGTGAATTCAGAGTTTTCCTTCTCCTAGTCTGGTTGCCTAACCAAGATTAAAGAGCCCAGTCTGCCCTACTATTTAACCATAGCTGGAAAGAGAATCGTTGGATTCATACATTTTCCAAGGGTATTAGCGATATGTGAGCTGTAGCTTCGTCCAGGATTTGAACTCGGGTCATCGAGTCTATTTCCTACGACTCTAACCATTACACCACGCGCCTCCAGCAAATAAGGAACACTTCGTACAAATAAGGAACACGAGTATTGATATATATATTTACCAACCCCTCGCATGGGTAGGATGTGACACAAGGTCAATTTTTAAGCGGAGGACAACAGGTTTGAATTCAGAGTTTTCCTTCTCATAGACCGGTTGCCTAACCAAGGTTAAAGAGCCCAGTCTGCCCTACTATTTATCAATAGCTGGAGGGAGAGTAGGATTCATACCTTTCCCAAGGGTATTAGCGCTAAGTGAAATGCAATTACCACGTCCAGGATTTGAACACGGGGCGACGAGTCCATTTCACATGGCTTTAACCATTACACCACGCGCTTCCATAGTATCGTCACGAGTATTGATATATATATTTACCAACCCCTCCGCACGAGCAGGATGCGACACAAGGTCAATTTCTTAAGCGGAGTTTAACAGGTTTGAATTCAGAGTTTTCCTTCTCCTAGACTGGTTACCTAACCAAGGTTAAAGAGCCCAGTCTGCCCTGCTATTTACCCATAGCTGGAGGGAGGGTAGGATTCATACCTTTCCCAACGGTATTAGCGCTAAGTGAAATGAGTATTGATATATAGATGGAATGACACTTAATAAACAAGTCGGTTTTTAGTATACAAGAACTTAACATAACACCGTTGTTGTCCGATCTACCGAAACGAGGTTCAAATCACGCCCTTTCCTCTAAGTGAGCAATGTCCAGTCTGGGTGCACGTCAGGGTGCTAAATTGACGGTTGGTCAAAATTGAGGGCGTCAGGCTTGATTGACTG
Source organism: Doryteuthis pealeii (assembly GCA_023376005.1). Classification (NCBI taxonomy): domain Eukaryota; kingdom Metazoa; phylum Mollusca; class Cephalopoda; order Myopsida; family Loliginidae; genus Doryteuthis; species Doryteuthis pealeii. The sequence goes on from CM042175.1 coordinate 9,884,409, forward strand.
TTCGACTATTTCATCGGCACAAACAGCAGAGTCATGCTTGAGAGGACGGTCCATTACAAATGAAACAGGGGATTGACCAAGTTTATTTTCTTATGACGTCACTCCACCCACCCACCCATAATCAGTAGCGTATATTTAAACAGACCGATGATGCGGGGGAGGGCGAGTGTTAATGATACTCATTTTCTACGTTTAAGGGCCGGTGTCACAGGACAGGCCACAACTAACCGAATGGACTACCTCCCATATATATATATATATATATATATATATATCATCATCATCATCATCATCATCATCATGTCGTGCAGGCAGCACGGATATCCATGACAATCTCTCGACAACCTTCACTATCATTCATCACCCCTGTGAGTTCCTCTGCGTTCGTGTTCGGAGCCGCAATTTTTTTTTTTAATTTTGAAAATGCATATTCTGTTTTAAAAATAAAATAAACTTTATTTTTTTAAATAAAGTAATTTTTTTTATAAAACGTTCATTTGTACCACTCGTTTGTAACGGTTTACTCACACCGTCTTTCTATCACAAACATTTCGCTCTTGATGAAGACCGCTTTAATAAAAGGTCGAAACAGATTTCTGTCAGCGAATAATAACATCATTTTTTTTTCTAAAAATATTTATATCATACTGTCGGATTCACTTCCATTCACTTTTCATGTATATATATATATATATATATATATATATATATATATATGCTTCATACTGTCGGATTCACTTCCATTCACTTTTCATATTGTCTTTTGAAAAAATACCTGGATTTCTACATCTTTCCGGAGATTAATGTGGTCTGCAGTGGCTGGAATCTTGAACTTTTTGATACTTTTTTATATATTTATATATATATATATATTTACATCAAACTCTTTTGAGTTTTCTTTGTGGATAATAATGCTTCTGATTTAAAAAAAAATAAAATTATTTTATTTTTAAAACAGAATATGCATTTTCAAAATTTAAAAAAATTCCGGCTCCGAACACGAACGTTCATTTGTACCACTCGTTTGTAACGGTTTACTCACACCATCTTTCTATTACAAATATTTCGCTCTTGATGAAGACCGCTTTAATAAAAGGTCGAAACAGATTTCTGTCAGCGAATTATAACATCATTTACTTGTTTTTTCTAAAAATATTTATTTTTCATATATATATATATATATAATATATTATATATATATATATATATGAAGAGGCTTGAAATGCCATAAAAGAAAACCACCACCAAACCAATATTTTAGCCTTGTAACATTCAATCCTAAACGTAAATAAATAAGCTGTTCTTTCTATCTTTAGTGGTTCTATATTAAAACAACCACCTCTTCCCGCGAGGTGCAAAAAGTGGTCATCCAATTAGCGATTGAACACAGATTAAACTAACTTTCTTTTTTTCTTTTCCTAAGATGATGTGGTGCGACATGATGTGCTATTGTTGTCTGGAGAGCCCTTACATGGAGAATCAATCCATGTTTAGTAAGTATCCGAAGCTGATGGCCCTGAGGACTCGGGTCGCGTCGCACCAAAAGATAACGGGTTACCTGAAGAGCCGTTGCCACACCACATGGTAGAGGAACTTGTCTCTCTAACTCTCTATCTATGACGGGCTGAAAACATCACAAGAAAGAATCCACCTTTTCGAACAATAAAGTACAGACCAAAAAATAAAAAGAATTAGAATACGTTATCGTCTTTTTTAATTTCTATAATTTCGTATTAATAAAAAAATTGACTGGAAATTATTTTTTGTGATGTAATCAAAAATAATTTTTTGAATAAAAAAAAACAAGATTTCAAAAGAACAAAACGATATCGTTTGAATTTCCTTTTCTTTTCTCTTTTCTTTAATATCATCTCACTATAATGGAGGTTCGGTGTCTGTTTGTCTGTAACCGAAACTACGTCACTGCTAACGTCACAATACCCTCAGGATTTTTTAGAATAAAAAACAAGATTTCCTAAAAAAATGATATAATCTGAATTTCTTTTTCTTTTTAAAAAAATTGTCCTACTATAATGGAGATTCGGTGTCTGTTTGTCAATTACCGAAACTACGTCACTGCTTAAGTCGCAATACCCTCAGTATTTTTTAGAATAAAAACCAAGATTTTCTAAGAACAAAATGATACCGTCTGAATTTCTTTTTCTTTGTCTTTTCTTTAAAATCATCTTACTATAATGGAGATTCGGTGTCCGTATGTCTGTAACCAAAACTACGTCCCTGCTTACGTCACAATACCCTCCAGATGTTTTAGAAAAACAAATATTAAATAGTAAGCTAAAAGATACCTGTTTCAACCTGTGGGGCTTATAAAAATGTAATTCAATTGAAATCATGGTCTTCATCAGAGCACGTATTTTTGTTAAAATATCTTGTCTTCGTTTTAATTTTGTTGAAATATATTAGCTTCGTTTTAATTTTAAAATGATTTCAATAGAATTCTACTTTATAAACCCCACAGTTTGAAACAGATATCTGTTTAGCATAATATTTAATATTGTTTTTCTAATTCTATACATCATACTGTCGGATCTATTCCATTTATTATATATATATATACATATATATATATATATATATATGTGTGTGTGTGTGTGTGTGTGTGTGTGTGTGTGTCTGTGTGTGGATGTGGATATACAGGAGATATTGATGAATAGAATTATCCCAAACATTAGATACTTCAATTGGATATTTTTACCTA
>CM042175.1:9889627-9899627 GCA_023376005.1 Doryteuthis pealeii
ATGTGCCTTGTGCCAGTGAATGGAAGGACAGAGCAAGATATTCAATAAATGAAGGAAAAAAACTTTAAACTTGTTTCATTACAATAATTTATTTCAACCGTATTACTACGGCATCCTCTGGTAATCACAAGAACATGACTCTTACTCGTAAGTCTTTCCTTCATTTATTGTATATATATATATATATATATATATATATATATATATATATATATATATATGTGTGTGTTAGAAGTAGCTACCCGACGTGGCCTACGTATGCTGTTCCTCGCTGCCGGCGACCAATACAACGATAAAAGGTTCGAATTCTCCGAATGGGATCGTTACAGGAATGGTAAGTATATCGATTCAGTATTATTTGGATTATTCGGACTATTGTCCTCATCTTTATTTTTATCGGTACAACGTTTCGGCTGTTGAACTCTCCGACCTTCTTCAGGTATTTCTTGTCGGACAATATATTTTCCCGGTAGTTCGGATCTTTCCACGTATGGTTTAACCAAGCTGATGTGGGTAGACCGTAAGGAGAGCTCAATGTGCCTTGTGCCAGTGAATGGAAGGACAGAGCAAGATATTCAATAAATGAAGCAAAAAACTTTAAACTTGCTTCATTACAATAATTTATTTCAACCGTATTACTACGGCATCTTCTGGTAATCACAAGGACATGACTCTTACTCGTAAGTCTTTCCTTCATTTATTGTATATATATATATATATATATATATATATATATATGTTAGAAGTAGCTACCCGACGTGGCCTGCGTATGCTGTTCGTCGCTGCCGGCGTCCAATACAACGATAAATGGTTCGAATTCTCCGAATGGGATCGCTACAGGAATGGTAAGTAAATCGATTCGGTATTATTTGGATTATTCGGACTATTGTCCTCATCTTTATTTTTATAGGTACAACGTTTCGGCTGTTGAACTCTCCGACCTTCTTCAGGTATTTCTTGTCGGACTCGGGAGCCTTTGTTACATAATTTATGTAGTAGCATAATCAAATGTACTCTCTACTGAGACAACGTCGTCTCCGATGGTTGCGTCATGTACGTCGGATGGATGATGGACGAATCCCGAAAGACATCCTGTATGGAGAGCTTACGTCTGGTAAAAGACAGATTCGTCGCCCCCAGCTGCGATTCAAGGATGTCTGCAAAAATGATATCAGGTGCTTTGACATTGTCCCTTCCAGCTGGGAAAATTTTGCTCAAGACCGCCCTCGGTGGTGGCAGAATCTCTATAGAGGACTGTACATGTCAGAAGTCACCCTGATACAACATCATGAAGCTAAGAGGTCCATAAGAAAGCAACGGCAACAAAGCATCGGAACATCATCATCTACAGGGACAACCTACAAATGCAAAATCTGTGGTCGTGAATGTTTCTCAAACATAGGACTTCATATCACAGGAGGCGCTGCAACTTCAGGGGCACACAAAGACGTTATCATAGTCTTTAGAGACTGAATTGCCAATGATGATGATAAATTATTGACAAAGCCTGTCGGAATAAGGGGTCATTGGTTTTCAAATCAGAGAGTGGAAAAAATATCAGTAATGGTTATAGACCCCTAGAGAACGCATCACGAGAAACACGTGATTAGATTTAGAAAATCAGTTTCAACCTGACGTCGAGCAGGTTGAGGATGCCTATCTCTCTGCTGGGGTTGTTAACTCCGGTGCGGTGAATAAGAATGGGTAGAAATAAATCTTGATCAAGAAAATAAAAGTCTTGTGAGTTAATTAATTTTGCATGACTAAAAAAGTAGCCCGAAAGTAGCCCTTAGAAAAAGAAGACTAGACAACATATGTTGGGCATATATAAGGTGCGTCAAAAAAGTATCGAGAATTTTCGTACTTTTATGACACAACTTGAATTCTGAAAAAAATTAACGTTATATTCATTGTTCATTTCTATCTTGGTAAATACAGCTTCAATCTCGATACTTCTATGACACACCTTTTATATATATACAAGGTGTGTCAAAAAGGTATCGAGATTTTTTTGTACTTTTTGACACATTGTATTCTGAAAAAAAAATAATAACGTTCCATTTATTAATTTTTTTCAGAATACAAAAAGTGTGTCAAAAAGTATTGTGTTTAAAGCTGTATTTACTAAGATCAGAATACAAGGTGTGTCAAAAAGTACAAAAATCTCGATACTTTTTTTGACATATCTTGTATATCATATATAGAAGCGCGTGGTGTAATGGTTAAAGTCATGGGAAATGGACTCGTGGTAACTACGACAATAATGTGGTAACTACGACAATAACATAATTAACGACAAAGTTAATATACATACACATTCACTATCCCCAGATCTTGCCTTTTGAGAAAAATAATGAAGATTTCATTTATATTCATGAATATAATAAACAGATACAATTTAAATGATAACAGCATGGAATTTTTTTTTTTTTGCTTTTAGCATTTTAAATAGGAGGCATTATTTTTTCTTTTCAGGGTGTCTAGATCAATGTAAGTTTTTTTTAGGCATACTGCAAGGATCCAACTCGCGATTCAACAATAATGGACCTGCGAGACTGCCTTTTTTTTTACCCCGTCTACCCAGGCGACACCGAGTAGCTGCTTCTAGCGAGTTTATAAAATAAATTTTATTTATTTATTTTTTCCAGATATGCCCTGCATGTGCGTACCAGTCCTGGAAATGGATGGTGGATACAGAATGCCAGAGACAATGGCCATTTGTAAATACTTAGCAAGAGAATTCGGTAAGTAGGTTCATATTTTATACTAAAACTCTTAAAACTTCTAATATAATCATTTCTTATAGATTTTTATTGTAAAAATCCTTGTTCAATGCATTTTTATAGTAAAAATCATAGTCCGATGCATTTTTATAGTAAAAATCATTGTCCAATGTATTTTTATAGTAAAAATTATTTCCTATGCATTTTTGTAGTAAAATTCATTGTTCAATGCATTTTTATAGTAAAAATAATTTCCAATGCATTCTTAGAGTAAACATCATTTCCAATGTATTCTTATAAAAATAAAATCATTGGCCTATGCATTTTTATTGTAAAAATCATTTCCAATGGATTTTTATTGTAAAAATCATTTCCAATGGATTTTTATTGTAAAAAGGATTTCCAATGCATTTTTATAGTAAAAATGATTCCCAATACATTTTTATAGTAAAGATCATTTCCAATGCATTTTTATAGTAAAAATCATTATCCAATGCATTTTCATAGTAAAAATCATTTCCAATGCTTTTTTATGGTAAAAATCATTTCCAATGCATTTTTATAGTAAAATCATTGTCCAATGCATTTTTATAGTAAAATCATTGTCCAATGCTTTTTTATGGTAAAAATCATTTCCAATGCATTTTTATAGTAAAATCATTGTCCAATGCATTTTTATAGTAAAAATCATTGTCCAATGCATTTTTATAGTAAAAATCATTTCCAATGCATTTATATAGTAAAAATCATTTCCAATGCATTTTTATAGTAAAAATCATTTCCAATGCATTTTTATGGTAAAAATCATTTCCAATGCATTTTTATGGTAAAAATCATTGTCCAATGCATTTTTATAGTAAAAATCATTTCCAATGCATTTATATAGTAAAAATCATTTCCAATGCATTTTTATGGTAAAAATCATTGTCCAATGCATTTTTATAGTAATAATCATTTCCAATGCATTTTTATAGTAAAAATTATTTCCAATGCATTTTTATAGTAAAAATCATTGTCCAATGCATTTTTATAGTAAAAATCATTTCCAATGCATTTTTATAGTAAAAATCATTGTCCAATGCATTTTTATAGTAAAAATCATAACTAATTAATTCTATTGTAAAAAATCATAACCCAGTGCATTTTTATATTAAAAGTAATTTCTAATCCATTTTCATAGTAAAAACATTTGCAATGTATTTTTATTCTATCAACTCCGACATAGTAGTCATTGGTGACTATGCTCCACTTCGGTCTGTTTTTAGAATATAATATTCAGCCATATTATTCTTTAGGTTTCTACCCCAGGAACAGTATGGACATTTTCAGGTGCGACTACATCGCTGACTGCTTCTATGAAATCATGCACGATTACATGAGGTACTACCACTGGAAGAACGGACGTTTCAGGGTGAGTCAGTTATTCTATATCTCGAAATTAACACAAACACTTGATGGAAATAGTTAACAATACAGATTACTGGGAAATGGTCAATCTATTAATAAAGGAGATTCGCTTCCGGTTTTTGTCTGTAACAAAAACTACGTCACTGCTTACGGCACACTGCCTAAAATCGTCATAAATAGAATACACTTAAAATTTGAGCATGCAATGTTAGACAGTCCTCATTGGTTTTTTACAAAAGTTTTAATAAATACATACCTGGTATTATCTATCTATATACCGTTCCAAATGCACTAACTACAACTGGTATCAGTTTCACTCTCATATTCCACAGCCTTTTCAATTTTCTGGCAAGGTCCAGGTATTTGTCCATTTTTTCGTTTTCCTTCAGTTTCACGCTGTGATCTGCTGGAACTACAAAATCCACCAGTTGACAAATTCTTTCTTTTTTTAAAATCAACACTAGATCTGGTCTCGTATTATTATTATTATTATTATTATTATTATTATTAGCAAAATAAAGAAAACGTCCCAGAGAATTTTATGCGTTTCGTTCTCAAGAACAGATTCTGGTTTACGCATATACCATTTTGTTGTGTGGTCAAAATTACATTTTTTGCATAATTCCCAGTGGATCACGTTCCCAACCCAGTCGTATCTAGTTTTGTATTCTCGTTGTGCTAGTTTGCTACATTCGCAGAGAATATGGTTTACAGTCTCATCTCTATTCCCGCAAAGTCTACATTTACTATTTTGTTGGATCTTATCAATTTTCGCGTTAATATAGTTTGTCCTTATGGCATTATGTTGTGCAGCAATTATAAGTGATTCCGTTTCTCTTTTGAGGTTTCCTTTTCTTAACCATGTCCAAGACTTATTATTATTATTATTATTATTATTATTATTTATTTCTCATTACAGTACAACACGATGGACAGCAGTATGATGGGATCTGGCATGAGCAGCACTGACATGATGTCATCTAACTATGATGTAAGTCAAACATTATTATTCTGATTCTGTGTATTTCGCCCCACTCGCGGTGTTAGAACCCCATCCCCCATAAAAAATGGCGTTCAAACGTCTGTACGTTTTAGCAAAAATCTTCAGGTCCATAGTGTTAAGTATTTGGCCGCCATCCTTGGCCAGTTGTAAAAGAACTTAAAGTAAATAAGTAAGTAAGTCCCGAGTTATTTGGTAAGTCAATAAGTCCTGTGGTATAGTATCCTTTGGTAAGTCAATTAGTCCTGTGGTATAGTATCCTTTGGTAAGTCAATAAGTCCTGTGGTATAGTATCCTTTGGTAAGTCAATAAGTCCTGTGGTATAGTATCCTTTGGTAAGTCAATAAGTCCTGTGGTATAGTATCCTTTGGTAAGTCAATAAGTCCTGTGGTATAGTATCCTTTAGGTCCGACGTCCAAGAAGATCCAAGTAGGAGTGAGCTAAGATTAGAATCAGACGAGTATAAATACAATAACAGCAGTAGAGCACTGCCAGTGATTGGACCGTAGTGGTCACGTGCTTATCGGTGAGTCCATAAGTAGAAGTGACCATCTACCACACGCCTTATATCTCAACACTCCTCACGTAGTGTAATGGTTAGCAAGCTAGATTCGCAAACCTATTGGTAGTGAGTTCGATTCCCACTGGGTGCCCCATAATTTGGCCTTGTGCCGCATCTAAGCTTAGCTTAGTAAATAACTGTATCTCAAAACTCCAACACATAGTACATTCTATATGATAATGGTGATACGTTACGGCTCTCATTTCGAAATAGAGGGATGATGTGTTGTTTTCTGTGCTACGTGGAGAGGCTCGAATATGGTTGCTGTCCCGATGCTGAGTTGGTTGACAATTCCTTGATGTTTGGAGCCTGGAGACCAATTTGGGATGCTGGTGGATATCTTGGCTTTGTGCCATTTGTTAGTTTTGAGTAACGACACTAGGCGACCTCTTTTTCTCATGAGACTTTTATTATCATGAGATTATTATTATAAATACTTAATTTGTATCAAATATGAATATCTTTAATATGAAAGAATTAGAGAGATTTTCATAGATATCCATGCTTCTAGTGCTGTAATGGTGACACGTTATGGCCCTCTTCGAAATGGAGTTATGATGTGTCATATAGAAATAATCGTTGTATGCTCATTTTCTGTGCTACGTGGAGAGGCTCGAATACGGTTGCTGCCCCGATGCTGAGTTGGTTGACAATTTCTTGATGTTTGGAGCCTGGAGACCAATTTGGGGTGCTGGGGGGGGGACATCTTGGCTTGTGCCATTTGTTAGTTTTGAGTAATAACACAAGGCGACCTCTTTTTCTCATGAGGTTTTTTTTATTTCACCCCAAGCCAAAACTATTCTAAGAAAGAGCCACGTCTCACTCAGTCAATGCATTGTCCCAAACTCTCCTAATAAAATACATCTTCTTGTTATTTCTATTTTACATATTCTTAAATATAATAACAGATGTTGACATTGCTTTCAGTAGATGAGATATTGCTACCGAGGTTTGTTGACATTGCTTTCAGTAGATGAGATATTGCTACCGAGGTTTGTTGATATTGCTCTCAGTAGATAAGATATTGCTACCGAGGTTTGTTGACATTGCTTTCAGTAGAAAAGATATTGCTACCGAGGTTTTGGTGATATTGCATTCAGTAGATGAGATATTGCTACCGAGGTTTGTTGGCATTGCTTTCAGTAGATGAGTTATTGCTACTGAGGTTTGTTGATATTGCTTTCAGTAGATAAGATATTGCTACCGAGGTTTGTTGACATTGCTTTCAGTAGACGAGATATTGTTGCATACCTCTTTACCGGCACTACATATCTATATGTTATATACTTTCTTACGTCTTACTCTGTCGTCTATTCTTCTGGCCGGATCTGGTATATCTTCTACAGGTCTGGTCTTTCTTATATGGGGATTCCAGGTCTGGTTTCTGCTGGGGATCACTGCTTATCAGAAGCCTTGTGTCATTGTTAGCTTTCAGTAATTAACACAAGACTTAGATTTACGATGATGTTACTTTATTCGTAGACCCCCAGACCAGACAATTGCGCAGTGAGGCTCACATCTTGCTAGCTTTGCTTCTAACTCCTAACTCCCACAAACTGAGTTGCTTACTCCTTAAACCGGAAGGGGGCCTTCTATTACCTTCCGATTCTCACGGTCCATTCCCGCAAGGCAAGGTGAGAGTGAGGTCAAGCATTGTCACTCACTCTCAAGGCCATCAGCTGTACTGATCGCCATAAGGATTTCTATACTACCTTAAAAAGATATTAGGGATCCATAATTATGTAACAATTTTGCTGCTGATGTTTGCGAGATTGGAGGTAAATAATACAGTTTCTGATTTATTAAAGTATTAATACTCGTGTTCCTTAAGTGCACGCCCGTCATCATTTTGCAACACCCTCTGGCTGACAATCCCTTGTTGTTTGGAATCTGGAGACCAACTTGGAGTGCTGGGGGGGGGACATGATATTTACAGTTTTTAGTAATAACACTTCTTTTTCTAAAGAGATTTTTATTTTTCCCCAAGTCAAAACTGCACAATGAGAGCCACGTCTCACTCTGTCAACGCATCTTTCCAAACTCACCTAAAATTTTCACCACTCTCTCTCTCTTCCCCTTTCCCACTTTGCCACGTGATGTTCTATCTTCCCCTTTCCAACTTTGCCACGTGATGTTCTATCGACCAATGAGAAAATACCATGCCGCGTTGTGCTGATTAATTCTAAAACTTTCCCATTCTAATCTACATGTAATTCTTATATTCCCCCTAAAAACATTTCCATGCTAATTTGCACGTCACTGTTACATTCCTGACTCTCCCCCTCTCTCTTCCTCCCTATTGTGTTACACCGGTCTTATTTTTTGTTTTCCATTTAGAATTATATGCAGTGGAGATACATGAATAGCTGTAACCGAGTACTTCCATTCTTGGAGAGAACTCTGGAGATGCGCAATGGAGGAAACCAATACTTTATGGGAGATCAAGTGAGTTAAAAAAACATTAATTGTAAACATCGTGCCACAATTCTAATTAAAAAATACTGATACATTTAATTCATTTCGATCACCAAACTTTTTTCATGTTGGGTCGGATAATTGAAAAAAAAATAACGAGTACGGACCACATTATTGTTGTGTACAATACTTGCTAGCCAGAACGAAAGTTCTGAGAAAAAGATGTGAAACAAAATTTATCTTTCCATGTTATGTTCATCGATGAGTGGCGTAAGATGCACAAAAACAAATTTAATCAACATATTTATTTTGAAAACATTATCAAAGAACGCAACATTAGCAGAAAGGTTTAGTGAGATTTGTGAAACTGAAGTTTGCCTTTCAAGATATCGTCAATGTTTGGTTTGGAATTACTATATTCAATCAAGAGAATTGCTTTCAAATGCTTTAAGAAACAAATTCAAGTACCGTCGGCGGGTCTGATAAAATGCATTTGCGGGCCTGATCCAGTCCGTGGGCTATAGTTTGGTGACCCCTGACAATATGTTGAAAAACAAATTTAACCAACATATTTATTTTCTAAACATTATGAAAAACATTACAAATTCAAATACCGTTGGCGGGCCAGGTAAAATGCCCTACGTGGGCCGGAGCCAACCCGTGGGCCATGGTTTGATGACCCTGATTTAGAATGTCCGCTGAGGACGCCTGTCAACAAACCTTCCACAAATTCAATTGAAAATTCAATTGATATGTACAAATATTCTTTCACGACATTTATACGTAAAGATAATTTAAAAAAAAAACGAGTGTGGGCCACATTATTATTGTGTTCAATACTTGTTAGCCAGAACGAAAGCTCCGAGAAAAGATGTAAAACAAAATTTATATTTCCATGTTATATTCATCGATGAGTGGCATAAGATGCACAAAAACAAATTTAACCAACATATTTATTTTCAAAACATCATCAAAGAATACCACATTAGCAGAAGGTTTAGTGAGATTTGTGAAACTGAAGTTTGCCTTTCAAGATATCGTCAATGTTTGGTTTGGAATTGCTATATCCAATCAAGAGAATTGCTTTCAAATGCTTTAACAAACAAATTCAAGGACCGTCGGCGGGTCTGATAAAATGCCTTTGCGGGCCTGATCCAGCCCATGGGATGTAGTTTGGTAACCCCTGACAATATGTTCAAAAACAAATTTAACCAACATATTTATTTTTAAAAAGTCCGCTGAGGACGCCTGTCAACAAACTTTTCAGAAATTCAATTGAAAATTCCACTGATATTTACAAATATTCTTTTACATTTGTACGCAAAGACAGAGAAAAAGTATTAATAAACTTTTGAGAAATTTTAAACAGATTACTGTGTGTGTAAGCGAAGTTTAATCGAAACACGTGTTGGCAAATTCATAAATTCATAGATTTCATCCATAAAAAAGTATATATATATATATTCTTCCAATAATTTTTAAAACAATCTTAAAACAATTTTAAAACACACACACCTGACATATCAAATGAACATCTGATGAACAATATCAGAGCAACCCTAATAAAAGAGTCATGAAATCTAAATGTATAAGTTTATTACCCAGCCACCTAAAAACAAAAACACCTGTTTAAAACACAAATGTTCAAAATGAAATTCCTTTATACTTCACTCCCACCATACAGGAATAGAGAAGTTAAATAGGTATATACATATATATACATGCATGTAAAAATTCATTTTCATATTATTGATCAAAGCCTGACGAAGATACCAGAAGATCTGAAACACGTGTCGCATATGTAAGATAAAAATAAAACAAATTTTTTTCTAAAAACATAATCCATTTTGCGGACGTTCTTTTTTATAATATATATATATATATATATATATA
>CM042175.1:9904627-9931673 GCA_023376005.1 Doryteuthis pealeii
CTTCAATAATCTAATGAAATCCATTAAAAGAAAAAATAACTGTCATTTTATTCTTTACTTCCTCTTTAACTAAATACTTAAATTAGAAAAATAAAAATGAAAACGAGAGTGATAGAAGAGTAAGTTTCAGTTGTTCTATTTTTCGATATTACCCCCTCTGTTTCAAATATTTTTATCTGCATTCTTATTTAGTTTCATTAGCCTTTCTGATTTAATACATATTTATTACATTAAAACTTAGATACTTGGCACCCGGAGGTGCATATATTTGCTAGTAATAATAAATAAGTCTTTCTCGCAGGACAACTTTCTTTTGGTCAACACAGTCTTTGTCTTCGACTAGCAGCTGAAAAGCCGCGTCGTCAAAATATTTAGCAGCTGAAAAATCGCAACTCCCATTTAGTTTTGTTTCTTTGTTGGATTAAAATTCAATTCTTTGTTTGGGTCGTTCACAAAGCGCATCGTCGCTCACTGCCGTCTCGCGTCGGCCAACTGCTTCTCCTCACGCCTCCACTCATTTTGTTTTATGGATACAGTCCCCCAACATCCGGGCACCTGAATTACAATCGCGTCCATTCCGCGCCTGAATCGCATTTCTTTGTTTCGGAGGGCGCGGGTTCGACTCCGACAGGCAAGAACAATGTCTTGCTCTTTTTCTAATGAGTACGTAGTACCCGTTCTCAGTCACACCCATCACCAGATTCCGTTTTTATGCTTTAGATGATACTAGTCTAAATACATTAGTTTATAATATTGATAATTCTTAATCTCAGACGAATCTTAGATATGTTAACAACCAATTGAAGCCCTAATATGAGAATATCATGTTGTTGTGTTTTATTGATTTTAACGGCCTATCAACCCGTTGGGTTTATGTCGATGCCTAACGTTGAGGAAGTTATACATATCATGTATTATATTTTATACTTTTAGTAATTCGGTATTAACAATGGTTAGCATTATTTGCGAGGATTATGTGTGTATGGTATGATTTTGTCTTCATGTTATATTCTATGGTATAATTTTATTTCCCTCAAAAGGCATATCAACCCGTTGGGGTTATGTCATGCCTAACGGTTAGGAAGAATACATATTCATGTTATTTATATTTATACTTTTAGTAATTGTTTTAACAATGTGTTAGCATTATTAGGGATTATGTTGTATGGTATTGATTTGTTTCATGTCTATTATTCTATGATATAATTTTATTTCCCTCAAAAAGGCATATCAACCCGTCTGGGCGTTTATGTCATGCCTAACGCCGTAGGAAGTAATCATATCATGTATTATATTTATTACTTTTTAGTAATTGGTTTTAAACCAATGTGTTAGCTTATAGGATTATGTTTATGTTGTATTGATTTGTTTCCATTGACTTATATTCTATTTGGTATTTAAATTTTTATTTTCCCTTCCAAAAAAAAAAGGGCCAATTATCAAAAAAAAAAAAAAAAAAAACCCCGGAGTGGTTTTTTTCTGGGGGATCCTCTTCTGGTGGGTTACAAGGCCTCGTTAACGTGGGCCCCACCACAAGCCGAAGCTCATGGGTGGAACCACCGATTTTTATTTTAAATCTCAACCTTTAGACTCTCGTCTGATGATTGCACAGTAAGCATGGAAACTAATAGTAACGAGATATTAATATCCATAATATATATATATATATATATATATATATATATATATATATACCAAACTTGTTGGTAAATCCAAATAGTTGATTGTATTATACTACCAAACATCAACCGGGGAGAAAATAATTTTTGGAAAAAAGAAAAGACCAAGATAGTCGTACCAACCAAAAATAATTTATTGGTACAGTATTTTGGCCAAAAGAAAAAACAATTTATATGTATATATATATTTATAAGATATATATATATTCATATAAAACCGCCAGGAGAGTAAAGCTAATAAGTAAAAAGTGCTCAATACCTAAGTAGAGCAAATAATAAAGATAAATCTAATAAGTCAGACGAACCTACTAAAAGTTTCGCTTAATGCTCTTCAGGGCTGAGATCTCAGTCTGACTTTATTCAAAGCAAAATACTGAATAAAGTCAGACTGGGAATGTTCTTCACGTCAGAAGGACGAAATATTTCTCTCCTACTTGGACTTGTTTGAGTCATTATTTTTGTTCACTTTTCCTTTTACCTCACCTCATACTGTCGGATTTTACTCCAACCCTCCTATCTTCATATATATATATATATATATATATATATATAATCCAAAAGTCCAGAGAAGAAATCTTCCTTACGACATAGGGTTTTTTTTAAAAACAACTTGTCGCAGTTTGAGAGCTCAATGTGTGCTCTTATTGTTAGAGTCACAGAGCAAATTTATATTTGAATAAATAACATTATCTTCTCCCGACTCATCAGATGAGTCGAGAGAATTAGACATTTTTGTCTAAGCTCCCTGAAATAGTCTATAATGCAAGATCTCTAAGTCTTTTGTTATTTATTTAAATATATATATATATATTTAATGTTTCACCGTTTTCTTTTTCTTCCCCAAAAACAATAACATTGGTAAACACGATTCATTCACTTATCAACAAGTTTAGGAATATTAATAACATTTTATTCTTTGCAATACAAACTGTATCCATCCACCAAAACTTTCAAATTTTTATAACGGTCTCGAAAAATGATTCGAAAAATATTCTTTTTTCGAACATTTTTAAAATTCTGTTTTGTCTCCAACGGATTTTTCTCTACTCAAAAAATAAAAATTCACTCTGATGAAGGTCGTAAAAATATCTCTGTGTACGGAATATTTTTACATTTTTCCTATTATTATTATTATCATTATTTCATTTTCATCTGATTATTTTAATATTGATAATAGCGTAATCCGTATACATTTTGATAAACTGACCGAAACACATGTGTAAGTGATATCAATTAAAAGTGATATCGATTAAATTCATTTTTATCCAACTACATTTCTTTTCTTTACTCATTTTTCCTCATATTGTCGGATTCAATTCCCTTTCCATCTCAACACACACACAATATATATAATATTATATATATATATATATATAATATATATATATATATATATATATATATATGAAAGGTCAAAATGAATATTGAATCCGACAATATGTAAGAAATTTTATAGAAAAAACAACAAGATGTTAAAAATTTTTGCTGACAGAAATCTGTTTCAACATTATGAATATGTCTTTATCAAAGCAACATTGTAAGCGGAAAAACGAAATGAATATATCAGTAATTACGAGGCACAGAACGCTCTCGATATATTCATTTCGTTTTTCCGCTTACAATGTTGCTTTGATAAAGACATATTCATAATGTTGAAACAGATTTCTGTCAGCAAAAATGTTTAACATCTTTCTTACGTATTGTCGGATTCAATATCCATTTTTACCTTTCATACTGTCCACAGAAAAAACAAATTTGGAATTACTTAAATTATATCACCGGAGGCTCAAATTTCGGATGTAATAAGGATCCCGACTCTGCGAGTTTATCATCATTGCAGATTCATGTTGCTGGACTTGTTACATTTTTAAACTTTCATTTGTAACCGGAACATTTTCCTGAACTTTTTGATATTCATATACATTTTTACTGCAAATTCTTTTGAGCTTTTTATGATAAAAATGCTTATAATTTTAAAAATAAAATTTATTTCATTTTTAACAATAAATACGTATTTTAAATTTTTTTTAAAAATTCCGGTACTGATCGAGAGCGTTCTGTGCCTCGTGAGTAATGATATATTCATTTCGTTTTTCCGCTTACAATGTTGCTTTGATAAAGACATATTCATAATGCCGAAACAGATTTCTGTCAGCAAAAATTTTTAACATCTTGTTATTTTTTTTCTATAAAACTTTCTTACATACATATATATATAAAGTAAAGTCGTCGGGGTGGTCTAAAGTCGGTATCAGCCAGTCAGCGAGGGAGTCTATCCCCTTTTCAATAGCGCTAGACCAAGGAGATTGTTTTAGCATCTGAGGTGGAGCGCCACACCTACCATCAGCTCCTTACTTTACCGCACAGATCCCTGTGCTACTCATACGCTGAGTTGGCGGGGACCGGTATCGAACTAGGAACCTTGTGGTTTCTAGCCGAACGCTCTACCGACTGAGCTAACCCGATATATATAAAATCACGTATTAGATAATATTTATCAATGTTCACTTACAATCCCAATAGATTGTGGGGTTGTGGGTATATTTCCTATTGTAAAACGGCCAGATCCAAATAATCGAATCGAAAGCCCGGGGTTCGTGACCCCCAGTCGACCATTTACGATCTACCGGTCTCATTTAGAAGCAAATTCCAAACAGTAAACGCCATTCTGTCTGCCATGGACTTGCTTATCGAGCCGATTCCTCGCCAGAGAAGCGCCAGCTCGAATACTGACTCTACTGACGTGTGAATGCCCAGTCTTCTTCGCAATATCCTCTGAGAATTCTTCAAAGGAATGGTCTACCTCTGAAGTCTGAATAAATAATTCTATTCTTATTTTTACTTATCTTAATGAGATCTCAAAACTTTGTAGAAAGTTTTGTATTTTTGGGGTTGTTTTTTTGTTTGTTTTTTTTTTCCCTATTTTTTACGAAATGCACATTGAATATTATCATAATAGTTTTTAGATGGCAAATGCAGAATAGCGCGCAAGAGATAATTTTTATCGTTGAATTGACAGTTCCATTTGAAGAAAATCTTGATTGGGCCCATCAGCGGAAGTTGGAAAAATATGAAGACCTAAATGAACAATGTGTCAGAAACGGAGGGATAACGGATGTATTTCCCATTGAGGTCGGATGTTGGGGATTTATTGCCAACTCAACCTCGGCATTTTTGTCTAAACTTGGACTTTCTCTACCAGACAAGAGTAAATACTTAAAAAAGATTCAAGAGAAAGCTCTAACCGCATCAGCGTGGATATGCCAGTCCTATATTGTGACATCAAACCGACAAAGTCTGGTGGTATCGTGAGATACTGCTGGGGCGCTCTGGGTTAGTGGTAATGATGCCTTGGCCCCAAAACCATGCCTGAACCCAGAGTCATCATCTGATGAAGGCTTTGTTGGTTGCAATGCTACTGTGTAAATAGTAGTCATTGTATGAAGATTATTATTAAAATTACATTTTACGTATAAATAGCATTAGATTACAGAAACTCTGAAAGCAAAATGAATAATACTATTCTCGTTTTTCCTTGTCTTAATTAGATACCAAAACATTATAGAAAGTTTTTTTTAGTATTATTTGGATTATTCAGACTATTTTCCTCATCTTTATTGTAATCTGAACGTTTCGGTCGATGTGCACCCCGACCTTCTTCGGGTATTTCTTGTCGGACAAGGGCTGGATCTCAAAACTTTCTCGAAAGATTGTTTTTTTTTTTTTTAGTATTACTTGGATTATTCGGACTATTGTCCTCATCTTTATTATTATCTGTACAACGTTTCGGTCGATGTTCCCTCTGGCCTTCTTCAGGTATTTCTTGTCGGACAAGGGCTAGATCTGAAATCTTTGTAGAAAGTTTTGTTTTTAGTATTATTTGTATTATTTGGACTATTGTCCTCATCTTTATTGTTATCAGTACAATGTGTCGGCCGATGTTCCCTCCAGCCTTCTTCAGGTATTTCTTGTTGGAAAAGGGCTAGATTTAGAGACTTTGCAGAAAGTTTTTTTCGCATTATTTAGACTATTGTCCTCATCTTTATTGTTATCTGTACAATGTTTCGGCCGATGTGACCTCCGGTCTTCTTTGGGTATTTCTTGTCAGACAAGGGCTAGATCTGAAAACTTTATACAAAGATTTTTAGTATTATTTGTTTTATTCGGACTATTGTCCTCATCTTTATTGTTATCTGTACAAGGTTTCGGCCGATGTTTCCTCTGGCCTTCTTCGGGTATTTCTTGGCGGACAAGGGCTAGATCTCAAAACTTTGTAGAAAGTTTTTTAGTATTATTTGGATTATTCAGACTATTGTTCTCAACTTTATTGTTATCTGTACAAACGTTTCGGCCGATGTACTCTCAAGCCTCCTTCATGATACCCCCGTGGATTGAATAAAGGGTTGGGTTCAAAGTCCCTAGATGGCTCCCGATTACGACAAGAAGGTTCCTAAGTTCGAAAAGAAAGTTCGCGAGTTCAATAAGGCTCCCGAGTCCAACAAGAAATACCAGAAGAAGATCGGAGGGCAAATCGGCCGAAACGTTGTACAGATAACAATAAAGATGAGGACAATAGCCTGAATAATCCAAATAATATTTATTATCAAGATTCATCTTAAAAATTCAGAGAAATAGTTTTTTTTCTTTTTTTAGGAAAGGCACATTCAATGTTATCCAGAGTATTTAGGGGGAAATGCAGAATAGCGCGCAAGAGATAATATTAAAATCACATTCTACGTATAAATAGCGTTAGATTACAAAAACTCTTGAAGTAACCTAACCCTAATACTAAGTCTAACCCGAAGCCGCACTCCTACCCTAATACTAGCGTCTCAAAGGTTTCGGGTATTTCCGTTAATTGGAATGCTTTTTTATACGCAATCTAATGATATTATGTTTTGCGCGCTATTCTGAATTAGTACCAAAAGAAGAAATAAGACAAACACGGCAAACAAGGGTTATTTAATGTCAATCGTCTAATCCTACAGATTTTGAACTTCAGCGACTCTTAATTCAAAATCTAACTCTATATTAACCGTCCCAAAAGCCCAACGGTTTATCAATATACAATATTTATTGATCAGAAAATTGTCACATTCCCAAAGACTTTAAAATAGGCCCCCCAAAAAGTTCAAGATTCCATCTACTGACTTGAAAAGTAATTACTTTCCAAACACCCATAAACTACAATAGTAGATCGTTTGGTGTAATGGGCCAGACGGTTTGCTTCAGATGCGATTCTCTCAGATCGTTCACAAAGCTGTTCAGAGTGGACATGGTTTGGTTAGAAATCCAGATGATCTTACTTTGTAAATTTAGATGGAATAACTTTCTTTTCTCTTCTTTCTCTTTTTTCCATCATCGGAAGGGTAAGCCTTACCGGCCATCTTTGCGCCATTTGAGCTAACTTCAGGAGTCATTGTTGATGTTTGTTCTTCGTTGAAAATAACTCATTGTGTTATAATATATATATATATATATATATATTATATATATATATATATATATATGTGTGTGTGTGTGTGTGTGTGTGTGTGTGTATAAAGTTTTGTAGAAAAAACAACAAGATGTTTAAAGTTTTGCTGACAGAAATCTGTTTCGACTATATGCGGTCTTTATCAAAGCCACATTGTAAACGGAAAAACGAAATAAATATATCATTAATCACGAGGCACAGAACGCTCTCGATCAGTACCGGAATTTTCAAATTTAAAAAAAATTATTTGAAAATGTGCCTCGTGATTAATGATATATTCATTTCGTTTTTCCGTTTACAATGTTACTTTAATAAAGACCGCATACGGTCGAAACAGATTTCTGTCAGCAAAACTTTAAACATCTTGTTGTTTTTTCTACAAAACTTTCTACACATATTGTCGGATTCATATCCATTTTACCTTTCATATATATATATATATATATATATATATATATTGAATATGATGATCAAGAAATTGTTTTTTGCTATTATTATCAGCCTCGATTCAAGTATCAACCCCAGACACAGCGTAAACGGGAATTTCAACTCATACCGTTTATACTTTTCTGTCGGAGGATTTTCGAATATTTAAGATATTGATATATCAATGAAAACATTATTTTTTCAGATCTCATAACTGTGATGAATCTTTTTTTCCACGCTTAGTTGTCTAAGCACTCCCTGTTAACTAACATTTTCTTTTCATGTTGAGTTTTACCAACTGAAAAGAGTCCCTTAGGTATATAGGGCTGCTGCCTGTAAGTCAGGTTTAACTGAACTCTCGGCCGTCTATGTAACCTGAAAGAAGGTCACCTAAAGGTTATTTCATGTCAATCATCTAACCGTTGGTCAAACACTTTCCTTTTATCGGCCACATATCCAGTTTTCGGTTACTGCAGTTTTTCTCTCAGTCTTTTTCCTTATTTCTTGTGACGAGACTGAAAGGCAGCCCTAAGAACAAGCGGATTCCCAGCCCCCACAGACAAAGCGCGTCAGGATATGTTTGGCCTGTGGCGAGCGGCTACGGATGCTCGAACTCGCTACCTCCTCGTAGATGAGGTATTGTTAGTAGAGACCCAAATAAAGTATATCCGAATTTGCATAAGTGCATTCGAACGAGTAGAAATAAAGGCGGACTGTCGCTGACAGGGCGAGTGAGGAA
This sequence comes from Doryteuthis pealeii, assembly GCA_023376005.1. Taxonomy (NCBI): domain Eukaryota; kingdom Metazoa; phylum Mollusca; class Cephalopoda; order Myopsida; family Loliginidae; genus Doryteuthis; species Doryteuthis pealeii. The sequence goes on from CM042175.1 coordinate 9,912,948, forward strand.
GAAAGTGTTTGGACAGCAAGTGAAATCTGACCACTGCTATTTGATGTGAGAGTGGCGTGTTCGGTTGGGAAAGGAATTGCATTTCGTTTACTGGAAAGACTTTCAAAGGATTGATATTACCTTAAATTTTTGGACCCCTTCAAAAGATTTATATCATATTGTGGTTATGGTATAATCTTTTTAATCATCTAACTCGTCTAACTAATCTCTCGACCTTCTTTTCCACAGTCTATGTAACCGGAAAGAAGGTCAACTAAAGGTTATTACTTGTCAATCATCTAACCTTACAGACTTTGAAATTCAATGACTTTGAATTCAAAATCTAATTCTACTCTAAGTGTCCAAAAAGAAACGGTTTATCAATATGCAAAACTATTGAGAATTCTGGGGTATGGGGGTTATCGTCCTTTGTCTGCGAGCCTCTGTTTCAAACCAACCATTCATGAGCCAGCATACTTTGGCGGCAAAGCCGAATAAGCAAACTTGGTCTCTTCTGATCCAGCTTCTGAATATAAGACTTTAGAGTTGAAAAAGAAATAACCAAACAACTAGAAATAGGAATAAAATACCTGTATTACAGAATAACAATACGATTGCAAACTTTAGTTCGTCTGCGCAAATGTATGATTTGTAATAACTTATCTGAGTCCTGAGATAGGTTATTATCGGAGCCCTTGCTACGGCTTTCTGATAGTTTGGATATGATAGACGTTCTGTTTGATGTCCGACTCCGATGCTGGTTGTTGAGGAAGAGGAGCGACCCTTATTTAGGTCTGTTCCCTTTGGAAGCTGGATCAGAAGAGACTGAGTTTACTTATTCAGCTTTACCGCCAAAGTATGCTGGCTCGTGATTGGTTGGTTTGAAAGAGAGGCTCGCAGACAAAGGAAGATAACCCCCATACCCCAGAATTCTCAATAAAACACAGTGTTTTGGGGTAAAAATCACAAACAACATAAAATGCGATTAAGCGTTTAATAAATAAATTAGAACGTATTAATTAAATGCAAGACAAACACCCCACAAAATGTGCAATCAGTCTATCGGTATTTTCCGATTTTTTTCTTTGTTTTTTTTTTTTTTAATTTTTTATTTATTTTTTTTTTTTTTTTTTTTTTTGGTTATATAGTTTTGCGCTTATAGATGGTTTAAGCATTAGCAGATATATTTCAGTGGTAAAGCTTGCGGATAGACAAGTGATAATTCTGATGCCTGGGTACCTGCTTTTAAAAAGAACAAAAAAAGAAGATACAATTATAACTCAAACTTTGTGTATGTGGATGAAATAGTCTGCTGCCGGGCTGATGAGAATCAGTGCCAAGAGGGAAAAAAAAGAAAGAAAAAAAAAGAAAAAAATCTGTTGCTAGGGATTGGAGAGGGAAGTTTTCACTTTACGGTCTGTGTACTTCCTCAACTTGTCTTTTGTTCTCATTTATTCAATACGCGACATCCGGGTATTTTACAAAGTACGTCATGAATTTTTTTTTGGGGGGGTGGGGGGAGGGTATAGTTTTTTTTTTTTTTTTTTTTTTGGAAGAGAACTGATTGGAAAATTCAGGACTCCAATTTTTTTATCCTTTCCCAACCGGAAGATTGACCCGTTTGGTAATTCCTGAACAAACAAACAAAAGATAGTCGTAGGTTCGTGGTGTAACGGTTATCATCATCGGAAATTTAGAAGGGTTCAACTCCTATTGGCGCCATGGGTGGCAGTACCGCCTTAGCCACCTAAACTGTGGTATCACTCCTGGTTGGTCAAGCCCTCACCACTGTAAACAAATCACTTGTGTATACAATTTGATAATTTAGATTTTAGTTAATTAACGGTCGACATCGGCATCGCATTATTATTTCAAATCCTAAGATAGGCAGTCATCTTAAAATTTTTATGTTTCATTTTCAGACATTACTCCTCTGGTTCCTCTCTTTAAAAAAAATCTACCTCCATTTTTTAAACGTATGTTAATGGCGCCTTAACGTTAAGCAAGGCACGAAGAGGAGTGAGGTAGAGAGGAGAGTAGCCTCGACTGCAAAAAGAGCCAGAAAGAGAGGGAGCGAGAAAAGCCAGCAGCCCCAGAAAGCATCACAGTTTGTGTGCAGTCAGTGCACCAAATACTGTCACTCAGGGATAGGCCTGCACAATCACTTGCGCAGATGCAGATAATTTTTTATTTATTTTATTTATTTATTTGGACACTACGTTATCGTAATTAGTGGGCAGAAAGGTGCAAACAATGCAGAACAGTGCGCAGGAGATAATATCATTGAATTACGTATAAAAAGCATTATATTTCATTACAATTCATGAAATACCCGGAACATTTGAGACACTAGGATTAGGGTTAGGGTAAGGGTTGATTTTAAGGTTACGGTTAGGGTTAGTGTTAGGGTCAGTGTATAGGTTAGGATTAGGGTTAGTGCTAGGACTAGGGTTTGGCTACTTCAAGACTTTCCGTAATCTAATACTATTTATACGTAAAATACGATTCTAATGATATTATCTTCTGCGCGCTAATCTGTATTTGTACCTAAAAAATATACCTCTATTTCTTTTTTAAACGAAATAGCTACATTATTTGTCTGTATTTTTAGATAAGGCTTAACGTGAATAATTTTGATTTTTCAGACTGTTGTCCTCATCTTTATTGTAGTATGTCATCGACATTGCAGTCTTGGAAGACTATATAGTTCTGGTGCTCCTGAAGTTACTGCACCTCCTGTGACTCTGAAGTCCTATGTTCGAAAAACATTCTTGACCACAGATGTTGCATATGAAGGTTGCCCCTGAAGATGTTGATGTGCCGGTGATTTGTTGCCACTGGTTTCTTCTTGATCTCTTGGCTTCATGGTGTTGCGCCAGGGTGACTTCAGACACGAACAGTCCGCTATGGAGAGCCTGCCCCCACTGAGTGGCGGTCCTGAGCAAAATTTTCCCAGCTGGATGGGGTAATGCCAAAGCACTTGAAATTACCAGACGAAAGCTCTGCATAGAGGATGTCCTTTGGGATTTCATCCCTCATTTATCCGGCGAACATGACCCAGCTATCAGAGACGACGCTGTCTATGTATAAACACAAAAAACATGTATAGACACAACGATTCGGTCGCTGCATTCTCCGGCCTTCCTCAGTTGTTCCCTGAGCATAGCAATGAACCAGCATGGGAAGTCATTTTAATAGTTTGACAATCATCCGTCGAAGAACTATGGAAGATCATATTTAAATAATGACCTCATTGTTTTTACACGACATTGTTTTTCCGAAATGATCGTGATTCTTCTTGTGACACATGTCGGAATGATAGGCGTGCAAAAACAATGACGTCATTATTGGAAAGAGATCTCCAAAAGTAATTCGACGCGTGTTTGATCAACAGTCAAACTATTAAAAAATGATTTCTCAGGCTGGATCATTACACTCGAATACAGAGGAAACACCAGAGGAAGGCCGGTGGATACAGTGGCCGAGATGTTGTGAGTATACATACCACAATTAAAGATGAGGACAACAGTCCGAAACATCAAAATTATTGATTGAGCTACAATATAAAAAAAAATTTTTGTTTTTTGTTTTTTTCCTCCTTTTTTATTTCTAGACTTTTTTCTAGAAAATTCCAGAAATTTATCAGCCTCCGTTACTCAGCACTTTTTTTATTTCCAGAAAAAAGCATACTTACTAACTTACTTAATATTCTTGATTAACAAATTGGAAATTTTACGAAACGAAAAAAAATCAAGAGGAGCTATTTAAGCTAGAAAGGATGATTTACAATATTATTACAACATATAAACCCTATTGTTGCGTTTTCAATAAATAATACGAAAATATACAATATATATATATATATATATATATATAATACTTAATACACATATCATTTCTTTATTCCTTCATTTCATTCCATTAAAGCAGACAATAAGCATCTGATGCATAGCACTATCATTTCCTCCCTCTTCCCTTTCTTTCTTTTTCTTTCTTTCTTTCATTTCTTTCTTTTTTTTTTCTTACTATATATTTGTCTTTCAGATGTGTAGCATGTTCGTTTTTTTAATCCTTTTCTTTCCTCATAGAGAAAATGGAATGGTCCATTATTTGTCTGAGGGTCTGACAGGATGTAACATTCTTTTACATACAGGATATGTGAAAATTTCATTGATCGAGAAAAAAAAATAAAAAGGACCTATTTAAGCTGGAAAGAAGGATTTGTAATCTTATTACATATAAATCCCATGGTTGCCTTGACAACAAATAATACGAAAATACAGGAGATACATGACACAGATAAGACAAAATAATAGATTGCCCTGTGGCCAAAGGGGCTGCTGCTGTTGGCGCCATGGGTGGCAGTACCGCCTTAGCCACCTAAACTGTGGTATTACTCCTGGCTGTCGGCTGAGCAGAACAAGGTATAGTACGTAAAATTGCACGTTGCATGAAGATTAGAATATGACTATTTTCTACCATTTTTAATTAGGAACCGCTGTTTGTATCGCAATTCGCTCGTGATGTTAATATGCGACAACGAGAACTAGAATTAATAATAGGAGACATGCTATTACTCTGATTTCAGTGTAAAATATATTATTTAAAGCAGACTCCCAATGAGTCAAATAATAATAATAATAATAATAATGCCTTGCACTCGAGGGATTATATTAATATGCGACAACGAAAACATCACAGATTTGAGAGTAGACTTGCTGTCGCACAGGCTTCAGTGGAAAACCAATGATCAAAACCGGTGTGACACACTCCTAAGATGTGATATAATAATAATAATAATAATAATAATAATAATAATAATAATAATACACCCGAGAGATAACATAGACAGACTCTATGTATCAAGAAAAGAAGGAGGAAGAGGATTTTACACAAACAAAAATAATGGACAAGATCTCGGTGAGATTCGAACTCACGTTTCCCTTTTTGCCAGAAGGAAGTCAGGTTGAAAGTACGAACTGCTCTACTCTCTGAGCTAAAACTGATTCTCGAAGCTCAAATCAAATTGATAAACTTATCCGTTATTCTCTTATTTTTACACTAGTAGTATCCATGCCATATTTTATTAAGGAATTGTCTTCCATGTTAGCTGGTATTTTATTCAAACGGTCGAATTTGTGTAGCTTTCATCATTTGAGTTTGCAATATTGAGATTAGTACCACGGTGCTTTAAGGGAAGTGACCTGACAATTCCAGAATTAGGCCAGGGTTGCTATTGGAGCCAATATGATGTTGAAAAACCCGAAATCGGTAATGAGAATAGTTCATCACTTATTACCTTCCTTTACACATTTGTTGTAGGTGACTCACCTATGACACGAACATGGACTTACCCAATATATATATTTAACAGAGTAAAGCTACTCAAACGAGTAGTACCAGATACAGTTCTTCGTGTAAGCTGTAACAAGGAAACCCTTCCATTGTACGTTGATATATAACGTTGATATATGTTGCTGAATATAATCTGTTCCCTACATTTTATACCCGTGTTCAGTTATTATTTATTGACCCTTAAAAAGGTCATAACAGTATTTAAAGAAGGTACCGTCTGAATCGTTTAATTAGTCGTTACTTCTTAATAAAACCCTTGAGTTTGCAATGTCGAGAGTTGTGGCACAGTGCTTTCAGCGAGGTGACCTGGTAATTCCGTTGTCAGCTCTTGATTTCTATTAGAGACAATATGATGTTGAAAAGCCCGAAATCGGCAATGATAATATTTCATTACAGTGGAGCTTCCTTTACACATTTAAAAAAATGCATCCCCCGACTTGAATCGTTGAATAAGTAGTTGCTTTTTAATAAAAAGTTTTTTTTCTTTTTTTTTCTTTAGTTCAGCTGTGGCTGGAGTCGGAAATTGCATTTGAGTTCAGCGACAAGGAATGGGGTGGGGTTAGAAGTGTTTGAGTCTTTGTTGGACATATTCAGGAGGTCGGGGTTTCTATTGGTGCCAATATGATGCTGAAAAACCCGAAATCGGCAATGATAATAGTTCCTTACAGATTATATTCCTTAGATTCCTTAGATTAAAAAAAATGTATCCTTCGAATTTAATCGTTGAATAAGTAGTTACTTTTTTATTTTTTTTATTTTTTTTACTTTAACTGTGGTTGGGGTCGGAAGTTGAATCTGCGTTCAGTGACAAGAAATCTGGAGGTGGGAAGTGGTTGACTCTTTGCCTGACATATTCAAGAGGTCGGGTTTTGTATTGGAGCTAATATGATGTTGATAAACCCGAAATCGGCAATGATAATAGTTCATTACAGTGGAGCTTCCTTTACGCATTTAAAAAATGTGCCCTCCGACTTTAATCGATTTTTTTCTTCAACTGTGGTTGGAGTTGGAGTTGGAAGTCGCATCTGGGTTCAGTGAAAAGGAATCGGTGGAGGGGGGGTGACTTTTTGTCGGACATATTTAAGATAGTTCTCTTCACATTCATGACAGATCCCAAGAATAAATACCTGCCCTTCTAATTATTTTTCTTCAAATTAGTTGTATGATCCAGTTGGTTGAGTTTCAAACGTTGACAAGGTCATGCCGAAAAAGGAAATTCATGCCTAGTAGAAGAGCGTGTTGTTCCGCGAATTAAAATAGTTCCTAAACATCCAATGAGATCCGACCCGGCATCTGTGCCCCATCAGCATTGGATAGTTCATTAGCATATAGGGAAATTCCCGAATGGGATCTTCCAGGGTACAGTAGCATAGCATGTCGCACAGAGACAACTACAATATAATAATGATTGAAAAAGAAAAAAAACAAGAAAAGTAATAGAATACAACAAACACTATCCAATAAAAAGTCAAAGACAAGAATTTAAATATACAAAAGTGAGTCAAACGTTTTACAATATTGTTATAGGTGATACACCCTATAAGACTAATGAAATGCGCCGACAGGTTACTATAAGTAACAGGGATAATTATGGCTTGGCAGTAAGCCAATGCGAGTAAGCCAATAACTCTATTTGTCGGACGTAATTTCCACTTATCTGTATTGTATTTGTCTACTTTCTGTTAATACATTTTCCTACATTTGTTACCCGTTGTTTTGTTCTTATTTGACCCCTTAAAACCTCACAACAAACTGGCGACGAGGATTCGAAGTAACTTACGCAGGTTTATTATTTACAACAACTCCATTCTTCAAGGAAACGAAGAGCGACGGAGTTTATCAACATAAACCCCAAAAGAAAAAGATATTAAGACTCCTGTGGAGTGAAATCTTAGGAGGGTTTTTTTTATAGGTGATACACCCTATAAGACTAATGGAATGCCCCGACAGGTTACTATAAGTAACAGGGATAATTATGGCTTGGCAGTAAGCCAATGCGAGTAAGCCAATAACTCTATATGTCGGACGTAATTTTCACATCTCTCTATTGTATTTGTCTACTTTCTGTTAATACATTTTCCTACATATGTTACCCGTTGTTTTGTTCTTATTTGACCCCTTAAAACCTCATAACAAATATCTTATTATAACTAGCAGCTATATGCACCCTCCGTAGGGTGTAAGAATCTAATTTTGATGTGATAAAATATTGTATTACATTTGTACATTTTTTCACGTCAATTAACTTTGAATCACGTTATCGGAAATTCGACAGAGAATTATCTTCCCCTGCCACTAGAGGGCGAATCGCCAACACGATGTTGGCGCCAGAATTAAACCCCGGCACTTGTCTGTTGGCCGTCGACCTGTGCGGAGGCGTTTTTTAACCAGCATACCTTCTAAGGCTGTGTCATAGCATACTACTGAAGGCTGTTTCGACAGCATACTTATCAGAAGGCTGAGGACCTAAATAGTCAACTTAAAAAGGGCCCCATCCACCGTTATTTAAAAGAACAGTTACCCAGGCGAGAAGCTTCTAAAAGAGCATCCCCTATTTTTACTTATCGGACGAGAACCGACAAAACGGACGCGTCTCTACAGAACTCTACAACCACAGCGACCAGAATTCCTGTTCTGGAGCCAATTCTCCACGAGCATTATTTCCCCTCACAGATAAGTCTCGTAGCAAATACCATCAAAATTTGCAACAACATTTCTGTACTTTTTTGATAATACATGTGTCTGTATTTTATATTCGTGTTTTTTTCTTCTTTCGTCCGAACAATAACCACTAACGGAGAATAAGGGCTCCAACGAAATCCCGAAAATACTCTTAACGTATCTTTGAAGCGTAACACAGATTCTCAAAGATACATGGTTCAAAGTTAAATGGCCTGGGAAAAAAATGTAAAAGATTTTTTAATTGAAATAACTGGTGCATTATATATTTTATTCATATCAACACTGAAAATTTCATTAAATTCGGTTAATTCCCTGATTTTTGGTATTTTTTTCTTTCGGCAGGGTGACATACGATGGTGGAATTTAGGTCCGTTAAGTTCGATTTAACCTAACGTTGAGCTGGTACATATTCATATTTTAAATTAATTACAAAATAAAGGCTATAAATGACTCAACATCGAATCGATTGTATAAAAAAAATAAAAATAAAAATAAGTATTGCATACGTACATATTCGCCCATAAAGAATGTATTGCCATCGTCGTAGACGCCAAGGCACCTTTCCAAATATGGTAAAACTCTTTCAGCAGTTTTGTAAAAACGAAGACGGGCAAATGACTGAAAAAGAAACAGTTTAACCAATTGATAAACGGTATGTTCGGATTCCATCCCTCGACTAATAGGAGCAACGCTATGTTTTATACAGAAATATAGATATCTCCCCGATTCACTAAGTGACCAAATTCATATCCCCCAATCACCGCAATGAACGGAGCGCCAACCGGATGTAAACGGCCCGAGGCACTAAATCAAGTGACGAATTTTCGTCCCCGCGCACACAGGCCTGCGCATCCTAGAAATTGAAAATAATAAATAAAACCAAAATTCGCATTTTTCGTCCAATCCGAGACGCTCCCGGCAAAAATAAAAAGATACCGAGTTGATCCAACTTCCACCAACCATAAACTACTTAAGAGCCGGCTTTTTGAAGACGCCAGAGATATCCGAGACAGCCGACTAGTTCACATCACAAGGGGGGCCGACAACACGAACTTTATACCTCAAGACCACCGACAGATCTCCCCCCCCCCTACCGCTGACCTCATAACCTCGAACGACCAAACTGGTTTGTTTAATTTCCTTATCATCAACACGGTTAGTTTTTGGCATAATTCGATTCGTTTTAATGCACTTAATTCTTGGAACACTGTTCAGTCGGTATTGTTTGATGAAGAAAAGGAGGAAAAGGTGAAGCTTGTTTCGGTAAATTAATTTGTCCTTAAAAAACTTTTGAAAAAGCATTTTATTTCCTCTTATAAACAACAGATTTGCATTTAGATTCTCACACGGCTAATTTGTCTCATTATATATATCTATATGTTTGTGTTGTCTGGTGTGTCTTGTATCGTTTCCTGTGAGCGTCCAAGGGTGGTCATGTCCATGTCCATAGCTTCACGCTATTAGGCATGGCCTCCCTTCAATAGTAGTTTAACAAAAATAAAGTTTTTCTTTTACTTATCATTTATAACTTGTACCTACTATTGATAAATAAATTTCTTATTTCTATATTTCCATCCCTCGACTAATAAAAGCAACGATATGTTATATACTATAAAAATTAAGGTGGTTAACGAAGGGGGGTACGCAGATGAGAAAAGGCGGGATATGAACGTCAAGGGACGAGTAATACAACCATATGAAAGGCAACAGTTTTAATACATATATGCACATAAAAAAGGGTAAACAAAGGGTAGAAAGTTCTTAGTTAGTTCGGACAAGCAGCCCGAGGGTTGTAACAGTTCTTTTGGAAGTTAGCGGCACCTAATATAGGGGGGAAAATATATGGGGTGAAATAGACCTTCGAATCAACAAGCTCCCGCCGAGGGGGAACCAAAAACAAGCGAGTTCTCCGTCTTCTCATGTGTTGGTCAACACATTCTTCGTCTAGCAGCTGGAAAAATCCGTCGTCGTAGTCGAAATAATCTTTAGCAGTTCAAAATCACATTTCCTATTTAGTTTTGTTTCTGTTCGACTAAAATCCATTTCTTTACCGAAAAGCACTTCGTCGTCGACTGCTTCTGCTGCTGCTGACTGCCCAGTGCTCGACTCACTTGTTATTTTATGGGCATATTAGCCAGACATCTGGGAACATCAGTCGAACCTCACGTCCGTCCAGTGCCCAAAACGCATTTGTTTTTGCATGCGGGAGGACGCGAGTTCGATCCCGGCAGGCAAGACAATGTCTTGCTCCCTTTCCTTTCTCGTTCTCCGTCACAGAGGTATTAGCCGTTATGTTATTGGTTTAGTTCTCAGCTCTACAAGGTCTTAGCCGAGTCATTAGTTTTTGGTTACAGCTGAAAAGAGGATGAATTACTATGACATGGCTTTTTATAGGAATCGCCACGTGACCATGATGATAGAGATGGCAGCTGCTGCTGCTGTGTTGATGACAGTCCCCTAGGGGTATAAGTCCCGGTGTAGACCGAAGATAATACAAAATTTCAATAATACAGAAATACAGATATCTCCCCGATTTAATAAGTCACCAAATTCATGTCGCCCACACACCGCAATGAACGGAGCGCAAACCGGATGTAAACGGCCCGAGGCACTAATAGGCTACAGTCCCAGATGTCAAAAAGGGCCTAGTTTTCGAATTACGTTGCTCAACAATTAGCGGTAATAATTTTAGCGTAATTATTAATTAAAAATCAAAAAAGGCTAATAAAAAGTTTTCGCAATCGGTGGCATATCTTGATATTATGCGAAAAGTAAAATTTAAACGGAGAACTTTGTAAAAAAATACGAAGCAAAATGGAGTAGCTCCGAAAACGGAATAAGCGAATGTAAATCGTGTGTTCGAAATATCAATAAGTAAAAATGGCCACCTCCAGCGAAGAAGAAGCAACAGTTGTTAGCGACAAAAAATGTTTTATGTGCATTTTACCTTCCAAAAAGCATAAAATTGTATCATTTTCTAAAACGTAGACTCATCATGTGACAACAAATCACGTAAATAAAATGAGTAATAAGCGAATTTGCTTTTTAGAAAAAATAAAAAATAATAGTATTTCGCATCATGTGACAACAAGTCACGTAAATAAAATGAGTAATAAGCGAATTTGCTTTTTAGAAAAAAAGAAAAAAATAATAGTATTTCGCATATCGCGTAAATTTTTGTTGCTTCTATTCATAAGTTCGGTCTTTTATCTCTTTATTTATACTGTAATTAGTATCGAAAATGACCGAAACAATTTACGCCCCCAACATAAGGTGGGGTCAAAATTAAGTGACCTGAAAAAATGAGAAAGTTTTGAAATAAAATAAATAATGCATTATAAAGATTGATAAATAAACACTGAAAGTTTCATTAAAATCCGATAATTCCCTGATTTTTGGTAAATTATTTTCTGTAGTCAGACGCATTTTAGGTTCATTAAAAAAAATTTTTTTCTAAAAAGCCAGTTCTTTAATTGAAAATTATATTTTGAAATTTTTCCTGAAGAAAAAAAATTGTTTACTTTAGTTACTAAAGCATTATTATTGTTTGCTTTAGTTACTAAAGCATATTATTAAGAATTTTTGGGGGGTGTTTTTGAGGGTCATTCTAAATTAATATTTTTTATTTCATAAACACAGAACACCAGCTGATGTTTACATTCCAGATAAAATCTGTAATCTCATTGGCTAATTGAATTCGGAGCTATTTTCGTTCTATACGTATTTTAATCACTTTAAACTTATTTTATTAATTCTTGCGGCAATAAACTTATGCGCGAAAAAAAAATTGGAATTTTGGGGTGATATCATTTTAATAATAAAGGACAATTTATTCGGCCACTTTTTACATCCGACACAACTGAACGATAATCGACTTGGGACTGTAGCCTTTAAATCAAGTGACGAATTTTCGTCTCCGCGCTTGCATGCCTGCGCACCCTAGAAATTGAAAATAATAAATAAAACAAAAATTCGTATTTTCGTCCAATCCGAGACGCTCCCGATGCCGAGTTGATCCAACTTCCACCGACCATAAACTACTTAAGAGCCGGCTCTTGAAGACAACACCAGAGATATCCGAGACAGCCGATCAGTTCACATCACAAGGGGAGCCGGCAACACGAACTTTATACCTCAAGACCTCAAAACCAGCGTTCGTTTGTACCCCTCCTTCTAACGGTTATTTTTTCCGTCTTTCCTTCATATTTTGCTCTTGATGAAGACCGCTCTATTAAAAAGGTCGAAACAGATTATGTCAGCAAACTATTAACATCATTTGTTTTTTCTAAAAAAATGTTAAATATATGAAGTAAATGGAAGTTAATCCGACAGTATATGTCGGATTAACTTCCATTTACTTCATATATATATATATATATATATATATATATATATATATATGATTTATATGAAAAAGGTGACTTACCGGTGAAATTGGTCAGAAAGATCAGTTGATGCAAGTTTCCCAATGATAAGACAGTGATATAATAAATATAAAGTGCTCAATACGTGAGTAGAGCAAATTTATTATCATAATGGTACACAGTAATAACCTATTCGATTTTCACCATAAGGATCTTCAGGGTTAAATCCACTTAATTAATCAAGATATTGGTTGCACGTGCAACCGGTTGTAATTAATCAATATTTTGATTAATTCAGTGGATTTAACCCTGAAGATCCTTATGGTGAAACTCGAGTATGGTCTGAATTAGATAGATAGATAGATAGATTGATAAGGTCTGAATGAGATAGATAGATAGATAGATAGATTGATAAGGTCTGAATGAGATAGATAGATAGATAGATAGAGAGAGAGAGAGAGAGACTGAGGTTTCATCAGATATATTCTATAATACCTTATTTAGATAGATAAATGGATGGATAGATAGATAGATAGATAGATTTTGATAAAAAAAATATCCTTTAAAAGCTCATCCAGATCCAAGTGCAAATCAACGGATATCCCCATATCCAGGTCTACACATTTCCCAAAATTTTTTTTTTTTTTTTGGGGGGGGGGCATTTAATATTTTTCTGATCCAGTTAATTTTCGATAAAGAAAAATAAATTCTTCAACTGGTAATTTTCACCTTTAGTTGTCAAAATAAGATACGGCAATTAGAGTAACCTCCCTTGACTTTCACTTTGAAACAACCCCGTAGCCCTTTTGAAAGTCTCCGTGCAAAATAAACAAATCTTAGAAACTTTTTCGAAAACAATACAACTGCATGCTTTAACACAAAAATATCATAAAATGTGTTCTTAATAACAATTAAGTTCATTTCAGATAATTTTATGCTAGGAATTTAGCCAACTGACTTTCACTTTGAAACAAGCCGGTAGCCATTTTGAAAGTCTTCGTGCGAAATACACAAATCTTAGAAACTTTTCGAAAACACTACAACTGCATTTATAAAACAAAAATATCATAAAATATGTTCTTAATAACAATTAAGTTCATTTCAGATAATTTTATGCTTGGAATTTAGCCAACTGACTTTCACTTTGAAACAAACCGGTAGCCATTTTGAAAGTCTCCGTGCGAAATAAACAAATCTTAGAAACTTTTCGAAAACAATACAACTGCATGCTTTAAACACAAAAATATCATGAAATATGTTCTTAATAACAATTAAGTTCATTTCAGATAATGCGCACGCACAATTTTATGCTACCAGTTTAGCCAACTGACTTTCACTTTGAAACAAGCCGGTAGCCATTTTGAAAGTCTTCGTGCGAAATACACAAATCTTAGAAACTTTTCGAAAATAATACACAAAAATATCATAAAACGTGTTCTTAATAACAATTAAGTTCATTTCAGATAATGCGCACGCACAATTTTATGCTAGCAATTTAGCCAACTAAAGGTGAAAATTACCCTTCAACTTACCATTGTCTCCGGAGACATCATGTCGGAATCATTATTGCTCAATCCCATTCCGGAGAAACAGGTGTCCGAATGCATTTGGGATTCTACCATATCAGAACTCATCATGTAGCTTCCCATTCTGTTAAAAGAGAAATTCTTCAAGAAGAAAATAAAAATGAATTAATAACGAAAAGATATTATATGCACTAGCAAATATATGCACCCTGCGTAGGGTGCAAGTATTTAAGTTTTAATGCGATAAAATATTATATTAAATTAGAAAGGCTAATGAAACTAAATAAGAACACAGATAAAAAAGATTTGAAACAGAGTGCAAGTATTTAAGTTTTAATGTAATAAAATATTATATTAAATTAGAAAGGCTAATGAAACTAAATAAAAACACAGATAAAAAGATTTGAAACAGAGTGCAAGTATTTAAGTTTTAATGTAATAAAATATTATATGAAATTAGAAAGGCTAATGAAACTAAATAAGAACACAGATAAAAAGAGTTGAAATAGAGTGCAAGTATTTAAGTTATAATGTAATAAAATATTATATTAAATTAGAAAGGCTAATGAAATTAAATGAAAATTAATAACGAAAAGATATTATATGCACAAGGAGAAAAATAACACCCACCGGGCAGTGTTAAAACTTAAAATGTTGAAAGAATTTGCCTAAGGCGGGTGGTAGTTAAAAACTCAAAAAGAAGAAAATCTTCAAGAAATGGTAATGGAAAAAAATAAATTGATAACGAAAAGATATTATATGTACAAGAAGAAAAAAAACACCCACTGGGCAGTGTAAAATTATAATTTTTAAAAGAATTTGCCTAAGGCGGGTGGTAGTTAAAAATTCAAAAAGAGGAAAATCTTCAAGAAATGGTGATTGAAAAAAAAATATTGGAAACAGAGGGAGGTATCAATAGATATAAGTAAAAGTAAGCGAGGGAGTCTATCCCCTTTTCAATAGCACTGGACCAAGGAGATTGTTTTGGCATCTGAGATGGAGCACCACACCTACCATCAGCTACTCATTTTACCGCACAGATCCCTGTGCTACTCATACGCTGAGTTGGCGAATGCCGGTATCAAACCCGGAACCCCGTCTTGGAATACAATGTTTATCGTTATAGAAAAGGAATACAACAATCCGAGTTCAATTTCTGGACGAGGCTGTTGGCATTCCATATAGTATTGATACCTCTAAGAAAGGTACAAATCAAAATATTCTCCCCCCAGCTATGGGTATTTACTATGGCATTGATATGAATTGCCTTGAGTGGGAGTATTCATATTTTTTCCAAAAGGGAGAAATAAAGGAAATTGTTTGATTTAAAGAAACAAATGTATTGATTAGGAGTGTTTAACAGGTTTGAATTCAGAGTTTTCCTTCTCTTAGATCAGTTGCCTAACCAAGGTTAAAGAGCCCAGTCTGCTCTATTATTCATCAATAGTTGGAGGGAGAAGAGTTGGATCCATACCTTTCCCAAGGGTATTAGTACTATGTGAAATGCAAGTAGCCTCGTCCAGGATTTGAACTTAGGTGGATGATATTTTGTTTTTTTTTAGTTCGTTTTAGTTATCTTCACCCTAAAAAAATAACCGATTAATAATACGCCATTTACAGTTAGAATACCCACATGAGTAGGATGTAACACAAGGTTAAATTCTTAAGTGGAGTTTAACAGGTTTGAATTCAGAGTTTTCCTTCTCCTAGGTCAGTTGTCAGAGCCAGTTTAAAGAGCCCACTCTGCCCTACTGTTGTATACTCTCTTTACTTCTATTATTCTTCTGTTCATCTTTGGTATCTTACGTTCTTCTTCTAGCGTCTGGACTTCGTCTTGCGGACTTCGTGTCTGGTCTTCCATTGGGGATTTCTCTTTATCAGAAGCCCTGTGTCATTGGTAGTTTTTAGATAATAACCCAAGACTTCAATTTGCTTCAGATCATATTTTATTCCGAAATCCCCACCAGACTAACTGCGCAGATTGAGTATGCTTAACGCGACTTACCACCATCATGGTTTGGCCGATACTGACTAAACTCTATTTCTAATCTAAACCGGAAGAGGGTCTTCTCCACCGATTCTCACGGTATCTACCGGAAGGATCAGGATGAGGTCAAGCCTTGTCACTCAATCCTTCAAGGCCGCCGGCTGCAACTTATAACAGCCATTTTGGTTTCTACACTACTGTAAATAAGTGTTAGGGTACTAATAATTATGTAACAGGAGCATCACCGATGCAGCATCCATGAAAATAATTTGAGCATACTTTCCCATGATACTTACTTGGCTCGTGTCGAAATCAAGATACCATTGTCGAAGCTCGGAAAGCCTGCTCAACTGAAATGAAATAAAATATATTCAATAGTTTGGTATGGTTTGTTTTGTTTTACGGCATATCAACCTCAGTGGGTCATTTAATGCCGACAAAGTTTTAAAACAAATTCATTCTTAATGGATACTCAATTCTTTTATATATATTTACCAACTCCTCCGCACGAGCAGGATATGACACAAGGTCAATTTCTGAAGCGGAGTTTAACAGGTTTGAATTCAGAGTGTTCCTTCTCCTAGACTGGTTACCTAGCCATGGTTAAAGAACCCAGTCTGCCCTGCTAT
Source organism: Doryteuthis pealeii (assembly GCA_023376005.1). Lineage (NCBI taxonomy): Eukaryota > Metazoa > Mollusca > Cephalopoda > Myopsida > Loliginidae > Doryteuthis > Doryteuthis pealeii. The sequence goes on from CM042175.1 coordinate 9,929,470, forward strand.
TTACCCATAGCTGGGGAAGAGTAGGATTCATACCTTTCCCAAGGGTATTAGCGCTAAGTGAAAATGCAATTACCACTTCCAAGATTTGAACTCGGGGCGACGAGTCCATTTCCTATGATTTTAACCATTACACCATGCGCTTCCTGTACTCAATTCTTTTATAAACTCATGTTTTTCTATTTAACCCATTGATGGGACCCAGGTACTACCACTCCGGGTCAGAGTAGACCAGAGGGCAATGGTGATGAAGGGGTGCTCCACATTCCCCAAACTTCTAAAATTGGAACATTCCGAGGACATGAAGACCCTTAGGCACCGCCTTCTAGCACCCATATGATAAAAAGGGTTGGGGCTTCCCATAAGGGCAATAGAGTCGGAGGATCTACTATGTTAGTTGTTCATCATGAGGTGTTTTATCACCTGTTTGTCCTTATCTCACTACTTCCTCTTGTTGTGGTAAAAAAAAAAACACCTTATCAACAAATTAAACATATAAATACTTATAGAGAAATTTGGTTTGTTTTGTTTTACGGCATATCAAACTCAGTGGGTTATTTAATGCCAATAAAGTTTTGAAATAAATCAATTCTGAATGGATAATACAATTTTGTTTATAAACTCATGTTTTTCTATTTAACACATAGATGGGACCCTAACAGGTACTACCACTCCGGGTCAGAGTGGACAAGGGAGCAATGGTGATGAAGGGGTCGTCCACATTCCCCAAACCTCCAAAACTAGAAGCTCACCATCGGATAGAGTTTAACGTCATTCCCAGGACATGTAGACCCTTCAGTCACCGCCTTCTAGCACCCATATGATAAAAAGTGTTGGGGGCTTGCCATAAGAGCAATAGAGTCTGAGTAATCATATAGATGCTAGGGTTGACCAGCCGATTGATCGGCGAGGGCCTCTAAGTAAGGGTCCAAAGTGGAGTGTTGCTTGTCATTGCCTCCTCAGCCACGTTAAGCAACACACGTCGCCATGCACGACCAACAGGTTGGGGAGATCTACCCCTCTGCAGAGGTGCAGTCAGTGTATTCTAACCCTCCAGCCGACAGGGGAGATATTGAATAGTCATTTTATATAGTGTCATATATATATATATATTATAGGGATCGGCCCCTATATTTTTACGGAATGTGGAATTGACCAAATTAAAAATAATTAAGTTTTTCTTAAATAACTAGATTCACAATGGTATGTCATGAGTTTAGAATTAAGTAAACAAAAGAGAATCGAATGAATATTAGTTTAGAAATATTTTAGAAACAATAGAAACAATGGTTTAAATTCATCCGATAATTTACGTCACCAGAATTCCACATGTACCAAAATCATTCGATATTGCATCATTGCAAATCACCTGATATTTGAGGAATATTTTAGCTTAAGGAACACATAGACAATGAATAATTAAAATTATAAAAAGGCCCATAGAGCTGGAAAAAACTTCAGATAAGGAGACACAGAGACAGTGAGGAGCTTTTGCTCTTCCTGACTCAACAGAGTTGGAGAGGATGCTCCTAACTCGACAGTGGGAACGTCCGAAAACATCAAATACGACTCAACAGGTCCGTCTATCTTTTTGTCTCCTATTTCTCTCTCTCTCTCTCTCTCTCTCTCTCTCTCTCTCTCTCTCTCTCTCTCTCTCTCTATCAACAACAACAACTTTCAATCACAAGTTCCAATCACAGACAAACTACTAATATGTTGACACAAGCAATCATACTAATATAAACACCATGTCACACACAACTATACACAGACACAATCAGACTGCAACACCACTGAAAAAGAACAATGAAACTATATTAATTGTATTTATGTATATAAAGTTGTTTCCTTTATCAATGTCTTCTTCTTTGTTACCTATGGAAACTACATTTCCGTAGTCCTTATACATATAAATTGTGGGGACCCATAACTTCAAACTTTCAACTCATCAACTACACAATCTCCAAACAAACCGGGTCCCTACAATATATATATATAAATACCAAATTGTAGACATATTAAATGTTACTGTATGGCTGGTGCAAATTGGATTTTTAACGTAACGGTTGATGGGAGTTACACAAGAATGCTGTGAGCAGTCCTGAATAAATCCTGGAATCAGTGCCGCACAACACGACAGCTATATGGTCACACAATCCATCCCCGCATGACAAAACTAAAACACGCCTAACAAACATGTTGGAAGT
>CM042175.1:9934273-9956773 GCA_023376005.1 Doryteuthis pealeii
GTGTGTGTGTGTGCCTCTGTGTGTGCTCTCTGCGTGTGCCTCTGTGTGTGTATGTGCTGTTGTTGTTTGTTGTTTATTGATTTAACCCGTCTCGGGTTATATCATACCTAATGGTTAGGAAGTAATACATATCTATATTTATATTTATACATTTTAGTAATTGGTTTTAACAATGTGTTAGCATTATTGGGGATTTGTTGTATGGTATTGATTTGTTTTCATGTCTATATTCTATGGTATAATTTTATTCCCTCAAAAAGAGAGAATATCCTCCATGTTGACATTTTCAAACAGATCTTTCATATTGTTTGCTTTAAAATAACAGTTTCTGATGTGAGCAAAAAACCTGCATTCCATGAATAAGTGTTTTAACTGTCAAAATGTGTTTGGACATGTTCCACATTGTGGTTGTTGCTTTGTTTGAGTATATAGGAGTGCGTTAGTCTTGTATGACCAATGCGTAATCGGGACACAATGACTTGTTCCTTTCTAGACTTCCTTAAAGTTGGTCTCCAGCCTCCAAAGAGGTTTGATTAGGAAGAGTTTATTGTGGATGTTATTTCAGTGTTGTTGCCCATTTTGTATAAAGGAATCTATTGATATAGAAAACAAAGTACTCCAAAAAAGAAGATGAAGACGACGTTAAAAAGTTTCGGTTTACATTAAAAATTCATCAGGATATTAGAAGTGAAAAACATGTTATCTGAACAGTGATGGATTTTTTTATTTTTTATAACAGTGATGAGAAAATTGTTTACATTTCAAAACCGTTTCTTTCTGACAATTGTCACGGGATTGGTATATACTTTAAAAGATGTCTAAAATAGGTGACTTATTACTTAGCGATACAATAGATTAAAAAATGAGAAAAGTTTTAGCTGAATCTTTGAGAAAGTTAAAAGATTTACAACAATGTTTGGGGTAATTCCATTCAAAATCATCCAGAAGCAAATAAAATTTTTCACACAAACCCTTCAATTTTTTTGGAAATCTATGCAGGTGCGGGGACTATGTTAAAGTTAGACAACCCCAAATTTGAGCATGTTCATATCTATCTATCTATCTTATCTATATCAGTAGCTTCATATGTATGTATGTATAATTTTTCACCCTTCAATTTCTTTGAAATTTTATGCTGGTGTGGACTAGGTCAAAGTTAGACAATCCCCAAATTGTGAGTGTGTTATGATTGTTACATTTAATGAAGGAAATGTATATGAAAATGTCACAATTATTATGGACAGAGCAAGTATGTTTTCTACATCTGTCCCATAATGATTTTTACATTTAATGAATGAAATGTATATGAAAATGTCACAATTATTATGGGACAGAGCAAGTATGTTTTCTACATCTGTCCCATAATGATTGTTACATTTATGTATGAAATGTATATAAAATGTCACAATTATTATGGGACAGAGCAAGTATGTTTTTCTACATCTGTCCCATAATGATTGTTACATTTAATGAATGAAATGTATATGAAAATGTCACAATTATTATTGGACAGAGCAAGTATGTTTTTCTACATCTGTCCCATAATGATTGTTACATTTAGTGAATGAAATGTATATAAAATGTCACAATTATTATGGGACAGAGCAAGTATGATTTTCTACATCCTGTCCCATAATGATTTGTACATTTAATGAATGAAATGTATATGAAAATGTCACAACTATTATGGGACAGAGCTAGTGTTTTTCTACATCTGTCCATAATGATTGTTACATTTAATGAATGAAATGTATATGAAAATGTCACAATTATTATGGGACAGAGCAAGTATGTTTTTCTACATCTGTCCCATAATGATTGGTACATTTAATGAATGAAATGTATATGAAAATGTCACAATTATTATGGACAGAGCAAGTATGTTTTTCTACATCTGTCCCATAATGATTGGTACATTTAATGAATGAAATGTATATGAAAATGTCACAATTATTATGGGACAGAGCAAGTATGTTTTTCTACATCCGTCCCATAATGATTGTTACATTTAATGAATGAAATGTATATGAAAATGTCACAATTATTATGGGACAGAGCAAGTATGTTTTTCTACATCTGTCCCATAATGATTGTTACATTTAATGAATGAAATGTATATGAAAATGTCACAATTATTATGGGACAGAGCAAGTATGTTTTTCTACATCTGTCCCATAATGATTGGTACATTTAATGAATGAAATGTATATGAAAATGTCACAATTATTATGGACAGAACAAGTATGTTTTTCACATCTGTCCCATAATGATTGTTACATTTAATGAATGAAATGTATATGAAAATGTCACAATTATTATGGACAGAGCAAGTATGTTTTTCTACATCCGTCCCATAATGATTGTTACATTTAATGAATGAAATGTATATGAAAATGTCACAATTATTATGGGACAGAGCAAGTATGTTTTTCTACATCTGTCCCATAATGATTGTTACATTTAATGAAGGAAATGTATATGAAAAATGTCACAATTATTATGGGACAGAGCAAGTATGTTTTCTAATCTGTCCCATAATGATTGTTACATTTAATGAATGAAATGTATATGAAAATGTCACAATTATTATGGGACAGAGCTAGTGTTTTTCTACATACTACATAAAAGTATGAGTAAATCCTTGTTGTTTTTAACTTTTTTACTGTATTTTTTTCTGACGAAGGCCGTTATTATTCGTATACTAAAATTTTTTTGTACTTTTTCTATTATTGTTATTTTTATTTTTTATCTAAAATAATAATAGATAGAATACATGTATGCATGGATAAACTCCTGCCGAAACACGTGTCAGTAAAATAAAAATAAAATAAATCCCATTTTATCCATTCAACATTTTCTTTCCTTTATTTTTCATTTCAACATACCGTCTGATTCGCTTCATTTTCAACCCCCCCCCCACACACGCATATATATATATATATTATATTATATATATATTATATATATGTGTGTGTGTGTGTGTGTATGTGTGTGTTTTGCTTTCTAAGGCTGGCTATGCCAATCATAGGAAGTCTCACCTGGGTCAATCCATGCAGATTCCAGGAGCAAAACAATGTGTCTTGTGCTATCTGTGGCAAGGTCTGTAAGTCAGCTTATGGGCTCATGAGACATATGGTGTGCTTAAGCATCACATTTTATCATCTGATTCATCTGATTCATCTGAATCATCTCATTCAACGGGAAGGAAGTCTTCAATGTCATATTTGCATCAAACTTTGTGGATCTGCATCGGTTTGATGAGTCATGAGGGCTCATGCAAGGAAGGGTTCTGGTGATGGAGTTGTGGGATTGTGAAAAAAATTACATAACACCGTACGGAAAGGTAATAACGATGCAATAAGCCTAGATGCCAAGTTTGCAGCCACATACATACGGAAACCGAAATAAAAATACCCTACACAAACATACAATCCATCCGCCACACCTAACATGCGATAGCGCTAACATCATATACTATTTATACTGCACACAATGTAAAAATAGTGGATATGTGGGAGAAACATCAAACACCTTTAGACTAAGACTAAATAACCACAAATCCACTATAAATCTCAAATCCCCGCATAGTACAATAGCACTTCATTTTAACACCTTATCACACAACCTTAACACACCTCAAATGCATCTTATTAGAACACGCATTTCCAACAATGCAATCTAGAAAACAATCAGAATCTAAATGGATTCTAAAATTACAAACGCACGTGAAGGGATTAAACGCAGACATCGGAATTCTCCGTTATTACAAATATTTTACAAACGCTGCCACTGTCGATAACACAGAGACAAGAAACCGTTGAACTGTAACATTTTGACAAAGGGTATCTAACGAACCTGAAAATTTATGTAAAAAATAATTAAAAAGTAAGTGAATCCAATACTCCATAATATCGAGTTCATTCATTATTTATTTTTAATGCTTCACAATAACGCCTAATTTTTTAAAAAAAAAAACATTTAAAATATATATATATATATAATATTATTATATATATATATATATATATATATATGTACAAAATATTTGTATTTACTAAATAAATTAATTAATTTAACAATGATAATGTATAATTACCCAATAAATTTCACACACACACACACGCACACACACACACTCACACACACACCACACACACACACACACACACACACACACTCTCTTCTCTCTCTCTCTCTCCCTTTTCTCTAATCACATCAGGAAAATACTGTAAAAAAAGCAATCACAGTAAACAGTACTGTAATTAATCAAATAGATTTTATATTTTATTACCATAATGCAATAGTAATTGTTTTTAGGCACTGGAGATCTGTTGTTTAAACAATACTCCTTTTTTCTATAACTCAGTCATAGAGTCTGTTGTCTCTGTTTCATGTTTCTTTTGTTTACTTTGAGAAATGTATGTGCTAAAGTAATTGTTTTTAGGCACTGGAGATCTGTTGTTTAAACAATACCTCCTTTTTCTATAACTCACTGTTTCATGTTCTTTTGTTTCACTTTTTGAGAAATGTATGTGCTAAAGTAATTGTTTTAGGCACTGGAGATCTGTTGTTCAAACAATACCTCCTTTTCTTATAACTCACTCTGTTTCATGTTCTTTTTGTTTTACTTTGAGAACTGTATGTGCTAAAGTAATTGTTTTAGGCACTGAGATCTTGTTGTTCAAACAATACCTCCTTTTCTTATAACTCACTCTGTTTCATGTTCTTTTTGTTTTACTTTGAGAACTGTATGTGCTAAAGTAATTGTTTTAGGAGCACTGGAGATCTGTTGTTCAAACAATACCTCCTTTTTTCTATAACTCACTCTGTTTCATGTTCTTTTTGTTTTACTTTGAGAACTGTATGTGCTAAAGTAATTGTTTTAGGCACTGGAGATCTTGTTGTTCAAACAATACCTCCTTTTTCTATAACTCACTCTGTTTCAAGTTCTTTTGTTTTTACTTTGAGAACTGTATGTGCTAAAGTAATTGTTTTAGGCACTGGAGATCTGTTGTTCAAAAACAATACCTCCTTTTTCTATAACTCACTCTGTTTCATTTCTTTTGTTTTACTTGAGAACTGTATTGCTAAAGTAATTGTTTAGGCACTGGAGATCTGTTGTCAACAATACCTCCTTTTTCTATAACTCACTCTCTTTTCATTGTTCTTTTTGTTTTACTTTGAGAACTTGTATGTGCTAAAGTAATTGTTTTAGGCACTGGAGATCTTGTTGTTCAAAACAATACTCCTTTTTCATAACTCACTCTCTTTCATGTTCTTTGTTTACTTGAGAACTGTATGTGCTAAAGTAATTGTTTTAGGCACTGGAGATCTGTTGTTCAAACAATACCTCCTTTTTCTATAACTCAGTCTGTTTCATGTTCTTTTTGTTACTTTGAGAACTGTATGTGCTAAAGTAATTGTTTTAGGCACTGGAGATCTGTTGTTCAAACAATACCTCCTTTTTCTATAACTCACTCTGTTTCATGTTCTTTTTGTTTTACTTTGAGAACTGTATGTGCTAAAGTAATTGTTTTAAGCACTGAGATCTGTTGTTCAAACAATCCTCTTTTTCTATAACTCACTCTCTTTCATTGTTCTTTTTGTTTACTTTGAGAACTGTATGTGCTAAAGTAATTGTTTTAGGCACTGGAGATCTGTTTTCAAAACAATACCTCCTTTTTCTATAACTCAGTCTGTTCATGTTCTTTTGTTTTACTTTGAGAACTGTATGTGCTAAAGTAATTGTTTTAGGCACTGGAGATCTGTGTTTTCAAACAATACCTCCTTTTCTATAACTCAGTCTGTTTCATGTTCTTTTTTGTTTTACTTTGAGAACTGTATGTGCTAAAGTAATTGTTTAGGCACTGGAGATCTGTTGTTCAAACAATACTCCTTTTTCTATAACCTCCTCTGTTTCATGTTCTTTTTCTTTTACTTTGAGAAATGCCATGTTCCATGATGCCCATGCTGGATATTGATGAAAGATGCAGTTTCCCCAGAATTTTGCAATTGCAAGATATTTGGCCAGAGAACACGGCAAGGTATTCCTACTTGTTTCTACTTGTTTTATATCATAAAAAGTAATTATAATAAAATTTAATATTCATGATAAAAATGAGCATTTACTAAAAATGTGCATTTATTATAAAAAATAATGATAATAAAAATATACATTTATTATAAAAATAATTTATAAGATATTTGGCCAGGGAACACGGCAAGTATTTCTACTTGTTTTTTGTCAATTCTACTTTTAAAAATTATACATTTATTATAAAAGAATTATAATAATGAAAAATTATAATGATTGAAATTTATCATAAAAATGTTCATTTATTACAAAAAATAAGATAACTATATAAAAAAAACATTTATTATAAAATATACACTTATAGAAATAAACATTTATTATAAAGATATACACTTATAGAAATAAACATTTATTATAAAAATATACACTTATAGAAATAAACATTATTTATAAAATATACACTTATAGAATGAACATTTATATAAAAATTATACACTTATAGAATATGAACATTTATTATAAAAATATACTTATAGAAATGAACATTTATTATAAAAATATACACTTATAGAAATGAACATTTTATTATAAAAATATACACTTATTGAAATAAACATTATATAAAAATATACAATTATAGAAATAAACATTTATTAAAAAATATACACTTATAGAAATAAACATTTATTATAAAAATATCACTTATAGAAATAAACATTTATTATAAAAATATTCACTTATAGAAATAAACATTTATTATAAAACTATACACTTATAGAAATGAACATTTATTATAAAAATATACAATTATAGAAAAAACATTTATTATAAAAATAACACTTATAGAATAAACATTTATTATAAAAATACTTTCACTTATAGAAAATAAACATTATTTAAAAAATATTCACTTATAGAAATAAACATTTATTATTAAAAAACTATACACTTATAGAAATAAACATTTATTATAAAAATATTCATTATAGAAATAAACAATTATTATAAAAAATATTCACTTATAGAAATAAACATTTATTATAAAAATATACACTTATAGAAAATAAACATTTATTATAAAAATAGACACTCATAGAAAGAAACATATTTATAAAAATATACACTTATAGCAATTAAACATATAAAAATACATTTATTATAAAAACAATTATGATAATGAAAAATTATAATAATGAAATTTTCATAGAAATGTTCATTTATTACAAAAAATAAGATAGCTATATTAAAAAAAAACATTTATTATAAAAAACTAGCAAAATAAAAATCCACCCTCCGAGCGATGTAAAAATATTTTTGAAAAATATTGCCTGAGGGGATGGGAGCTGAAAGTTCAATGTCATAGAGTGTGTACCATAAGTATGTAAAATCGCCAAATTTATCAAAGGAGTAAAAAAAAAAAGAAAGACAATTTGAAATGGAAACAGTTCCAATAACTTTAAATATTATATTAGAATAAAACAATCTATATATAAATATATAACGCGGGCATCTTATCTGTCTAACGTTGTATGCTCACATTTTGAGTATATTTATTCTATGTTATGACGTTGGATTATGTGTTGGGTAATGTGACGTAAGCAGTCACGCAGTTTTTGTTACAGACAAAAACCGGAAGCGAATCTCCATTATTAATAGAAGATATACACTTATAGAAATAAACATTTATTATAAAAAATGTGCATAATCATAAAAAGTAATTATAATAAAATTTAATATTCATGATAAAAATTAGCATTTACTAATAATGTGAATTTATATAAAAATAATGATAATAAAAAATATACATTTATTATAAAAAATAATGATAATAAATATAAACATTTATTATAAAAATAATGATATGATAATAAAATATACATTTATTATAAAAAATAATGATAATAAAAATATACATTTTATTATAAAAATTACATATAATAATAATTATTTATATAAAAACTAATGATAATAAAAATATACATTTGTTATAAAAATTAATGATAATAAAATATACATTTATTATAAAAACTAATGATAATAAAATATACATTTATTATAAAAAATAATGATAATAAAAAATATACATTTATTATAAAAAATAATGATAATAAAAATATATATTTATTATAAAAATAATGATAATAAAATATACATTATTATAAAAAGGTACGTTATTATAAATAATATAAATAATAATAATAATAATAATAAAAATGAATATCTATGATAAAAAACACATTTATTATAAAAATATGCATTATTATAAAAAATAATGCTAATAAAAATATACAGCTATTATAAAAATGTAAATTTATTATAAAATAATGATAATAGAATATTTTTCATAAAAATACATATTTATTATAAAAATATGCATTTATTATAAAATGTGCATTTATTATAAAAATTATGATAATAACATTTTTTTTAATAAAAATACATATTTATTATAAAATATGCATTTATTATGAAATATGCATTTATTATAAAAATAATGATAATGAAAATATGCATTCATTATAAAATGTGTATTGATTATAAAAATAATGATAATAAAAATGAATATTTATTATAAAAATATGCATTTATTATGAAAATGTGTATTTAAGTATAAAATGTGCTTTTATTATAAAAAACGAAAATAAAAATATACAATTATTATAAAAATGTAAGTTTATTATAAAAAGAATAATAATAACAGAAATGAATATCTATTATACAAAAATACACACTTATCATAAAAATATGAATAAAATGTACATTTACTAGAGAAATGTGCATTTATAAAAAAAATATGATAATAAAAATGAAATATCTATTATAAAAATACACACTTATCATAAAAATATAATTTATTATAAAATGTACATTTACTATAGAAATGTGCATTTATAAAATAATAATAATAAAAATGAATATCTATTATAAAAATACACATTTATTATAAAAAATATGAATTTATTATAAAATGTGCATTTATTTGTAAAAAATAAGGATAATGAAAATGAATACATATTGTAAAAATATACATTTTTTTATAAAAAATGTGTATTTATTAGAAAAGATAAAATAATGATAATAATAATATACATTGATTATAAAAATGAGGATTTATTATAAAAATAAAATAATGATAATAAAAATATACATTTATTATGACGAAATTATAATAATAAAATGTACATTTATATAAAAATCTTCATTTATTACAAAAATAAGATAAATATTATAAGAATATTATTTTTTTATTATATAAGAATATACATATATTATAAGAAATAATGATAAGGAAAATAAATATTTATTATAAAAATGTGCATTTATTGTAAAAAATAATGATAATAAATGTATATGTCTATTATAAAATTATACATTTATTATAAAAATAATCATAATCAAAATGAATACCTATAATAAAAATACATATTCATTATAAAAATATGCATTTACTATAAAAATAATGATAATAAAAATCCGATAAAACAGAGTTCATGAGTTTCAAAAATAAAGGAAACATCTCCACACTCAACGGCAAGCCTCTTAAGCCAGTAGAACAATTCACATACCTAGGTGGTAATATCTCCTCCACAGAGAGCGATGTTAATACATGGATAGCAAAGGCATGGTCAGCCACAAATAGTTTATCAGTCATATGGAGGTCCGATCTCCCTGGCAAGCTGAAGCGGCAGCTCTTCCAGGCTGTGGTTGTGTCGGTGCTGCTGTATGGCTGCACCACCTGGACCCTAACAAAGCGTCTTGAGAATAAGCTAGATGGTAGCTGCACAAGAATGCTGCGTGCAGTCTTGAATAAGTTGTGGAAACAGCACCCCACAGGAAACAGCTGTACGGTCACCTGCCCCCCATTTCACAAACTATCCGAGTGAGACGGACAAGGAATGCAGGACACTGCTGGAGAAGCAAAGATGAACTCATAAGTGACATTCTCCTGTGGAAGCCAACACATGGACATGCAAGTGTGGGGCGCCCAGCAAGAATCTACATTGACCAGTTATGTGAAGATGCTGGCTGCTCCGCAGAGGAGCTTCCAGGTTAATGAATGGTAGGGAAGGCTGGCGAAAGATTGTCATGGATATCCGTGCTGTATGCGCGACATGATGATGATGATGATTTATCATAAAAATAGATATTCATTATAAAAATATGAATTTATTATAAAATGTGCATTTATTGTAAAAAATAATGAAAATGAATACGTATTGTAAAAATATACATTAATTATAAAAATGTGAATTCAATAAAAAAAAATAAAATAATGATAATAAAAATACACATTTATTATAAAAATATGCATTTATTAATAAAAATTATGATAATATAAAGATATTTAAATTAATTTGAATTTAAACTGTTAGAAACTTAGTTTTATTAAAAACAAGACATTTTTATTAGAAAACATTTATTTGAATTTGGACAATTATTTTTTATATCTTTATTAAAAAAATATAAGATTTCACACATATTTATATTTTTTTTTATGAATGAGCTTGGTAAAACTGAACTTTTATACTGTCAGGAGGGTGGTTTAGTATTAACAAAGGTTTTTTTTTTTGCAGGTTTCTGCGGCCGCAACAGTATGGAAATGGCCAAAATTGACACAATCTGTGACAGTCTCTATGAAATGTTGGACTGTTTTATAAAATGTATGAAGATACAGAAGGCAGAATATTGGTAAACGAATTCTTCAGCTTAAAGACCAAAAAAAAAAAAAAAAAGACCTAAAAGAAACCGCGGTGCCAATCGAAATCGACTTCTTTCTTCTTCTTCTTCTTCTTCTTTCTTCTTTCTTCTTCTTCTTCTTCTTATTATTATTATTATTATATTATTATTATTATTATTATTATTATTATTATTATTCACTCGTTTTGAGTTTTCACATCAGCATTAGCTGATGGTATTTCACTGGTATTAGCTGATACCATTTCACTGGAGTCTGAGTGACAGCAAGTCTCCTCAGGTCTCCAGGACTCTTCTGAGTAGTCTGGCAGATTGCAGCAGTGCAGTGTTCTGAATGGTTTCAATCCTTCCTCTGATATCCAAACTTTCCAAACCCTTTTCTAATCCTTTTGGGACTGTTCCAAGCGCACAACTACAATTGGTATCACCTGCACTTTTATTATATTATTATTATTATTATTATTATTATTATTATTATTCCTTTTGAGTTTTTCCCACCAGATGTTAAGTGACACAAATCTCCTCAGATCACCAAGACTCTTCTGAGTATTCCAGCCGATCTAAACAATGCTTGTTTTGATGGTCTCAATTCTTCTTATGATTTCCAATTTACCCAGACTCTATTCTAGACCCGTGGCGATGTTGCAAGGGCACAATTACAAATTATTATTATTATTATTATTATTATTATTATTATTGTTCACTCCTTTTGGGTTTTTCACATCAGCATTAGCTGATGGTCTTCCACTGGAGGCTGAGTGACAAGAAGTCTCCTCAGGTTTTCTCAGATTCTTCTGAGTATTCTGGCAGATTGCAACCGGGCAGTAGTCTGGATGGTCTCAGTTCTTCCTCTGATTTCCAGGTTTTCCAGTCTTTTTTCCAATCCTTTTGGGACCGTTCCAAGTGGACCAACTACAATTGGTATCACTTTGACTTTCATATTTCATAGCTTTTCAATTCTTTGGCAAGGCCCAGGTATTTGTCCATCTTTTCGTTTTCCTTCATCTTCACCTGTGATCTGCTAGAACTGCAAAATCCACCAGTTGACAAGTTCTTTCTTTTTTGTTAATCAATACTAGGTCTGGTCTTCTTGCTGGGATAAGGTGATCAGTTTTTATCTCAAAGTCCCAGAGAATTTTATCATTATTATTATTATTATTATTATTATTATTATTATTATTTATTCAATAATAATAATAATAATAATAATAATAATAATAATAATAATAATTAAAACCATGTACTAAGTGAATGTAGCAAACTAGCACAATGGGATTACAAAACTAGGCATTGCTGAATTGGAAGGTGATCCCTTGGGATTATGCAAAAAATAAATTTTGACCACACAACAAAATGGTATATGCATAAACCAAAATCTTTTTCTTGAGAATGAAACGCATAAGATTCTCTGGGACTTTGAGATAAAAACGGATCACCTTATCCCAGCAAGAGGACCAGTTAATCTTTATACTCGGTAATTCTTGATCATTGCTGGTCGAACACAACTAGTGTGTCCATATGTAGGAGTCTGCAAGAGAACGTCACTTATTAGTTCGTTCTTACTTCTCCAACAGTTTCTAGCGTGTTTAGTTTGTCATGCGGGATGGATTGTGTGACCATATAGCTGTCGTGTTGTGCGGCCACTGATTCCAGGATTTATTCAGGACTGCTCACAGCATTCTTGTGTAAACTCCCATCAAACCGTTACGTTAAAATCCAATTGCACCAGCCATACAGTAACATTTATATGTCTACAATTTGGGTATTTATATATATATATTGTAGGGAACCGGTTTGTTTGGAGATTGTGTAGTTGATGAGTTGAAGTTGAAGTTATGGGTCCCCACAATTTATATGTATAAGGACTACGGAAATGTAGTTTCCATAGGTAACAAAAGAAGAAGACATTGATAAAGGAAACAAACTTTATATACATAAATACAATTAATATAGTTTCATTGTTCTTTCAGTGGTGTTGCAGTCTGATTGTGTCTGTGTATAGTTGTGTGTGACATGGTGTTTATATTAGTATGATTGCTTGTGTCAACATATTAGTAGTTTGTCTGTGATTGGAACTTGTGATTGAAAGTTGTTGTTGTTGATAGAGAGAGAGAGAGAGAGAGAGAGAGAGAGAGAGAGAGAGAGAGAGAGAGAGAGAGAAATAGGAGACAAAAAGATAGACGGACCTGTTGAGTCGTATTTGATGTTTTCGGACGTTCCCACTGTCGAGTTAGGAGCATCCTCTCCAACTCTTTGAGTCAGGAAGAGCAAAAGCTCCTCACTGTCTCTGTGTCTCCTTATCTGAAGTTTTTCCAGCTCTATGGGCCTTTTATAATTTTAATTATTCATTGTCTATGTGTTCCTTAAGCTAAAATATTCCTCAAATATCAGGTGATTTGCAATGATGCAATATCGAATGATTTTGGTACATGTGGAATTCTGGTGACGTAAATTATCGGATGAATTTAAACCATTGTTTCTATTGTTCTAAAATATTTCTAAACTAATATTCATTCGATTCTCTTTGTTTACTTAATTCTAAACTCATGACATACCATTGTGAATCTAGTTATTTAAGAAAACTTAATTATTTTAATTTGGTCAATTCCACATTCCGTAAAAATATAGGGCCGATCCCTATAATATATATATATATATGACACTATATATAAATGACTATTCAATATCTCCCCTGTCGGCTGGAGGGTTAGAATACACTGACTGCACCTCTGCAGAGGGGTAGATTCCCCCAACCTGTTGGTCGTGCATGGCGACGTGTGTGCTTAAACGTGGCTGAGGAGGCAATGACAAGCAAACACTCCACTTTGGACCTTACTTAGAGGCCCTCGCCGATCAATCGGCTGGTCACGTCAAGCCCTAGCATCTATATGATTACTCAGACTCTATTGCTCTTATGGCAAGCCCCAACACTTTTATCATATGGGTGCTTAGAAGGCGGTGACTGAAGGGTCTACATGTCCTGGGAATGACGTTAAAACTCTATCCATGGTGAGCCTTCTAGTTTTGGAGGTTTGGGGAATGTGGACGACCCCTTCATCATGAGGTGTTTTATCACCTGTTTGTCCTTATCTCACTACTTCCTCTTGTTGTGGTAAAAAAAAAACACCTTATCAACAAATTAAACATATAAATACTTATAGAGAAATTTGGTTTGTTTTGTTTTACGGCATATCAAACTCAGTGGGTTATTTAATGCCAATAAAGTTTTGAAATAAATCAATTCTGAATGGATAATACAATTTTGTTTATAAACTCATGTTTTTCTATTTAACACATAGATGGGACCCTAACAGGTACTACCACTCCGGGTCAGAGTGGACAAGGGAGCAATGGTGATGAAGGGGTCGTCCACATTCCCCAAACCTCCAAAACTAGAAGCTCACCATCGGATAGAGTTTAACGTCATTCCCAGGACATGTAGACCCTTCAGTCACCGCCTTCTAGCACCCATATGATAAAAAGTGTTGGGGCTTGCCATAAGAGCAATAGAGTCTGAGTAATCATATAGATGCTAGGGCTTGACGTGACCAGCCGATTGATCGGCGAGGGCCTCTAAGTAAGGTCCAAAGTGGAGTGTTGCTTGTCATTGCCTCCTCAGCCACGTTAAGCAACACACGTCGCCATGCACGACCAACAGGTTGGGGGAGATCTACCCCTCTGCAGAGGTGCAGTCAGTGTATTCTAACCCTCCAGCCGACAGGGGAGATATTGAATAGTCATTTATATATAGTGTCATATATATATATATATTATAGGGATCGGCCCCTATATTTTTACGGAATGTGGAATTGACCAAATTAAAATAATTAAGTTTTCTTAAATAACTAGATTCACAATGGTATGTCATGAGTTTAGAATTAAGTAAACAAAAGAGAATCGAATGAATATTAGTTTAGAAATATTTTAGAAACAATAGAAACAATGGTTTAAATTCATCCGATAATTTACGTCACCAGAATTCCACATGTACCAAAATCATTCGATATTGCATCATTGCAAATCACCTGATATTTGAGGAATATTTTAGCTTAAGGAACACATAGACAATGAATAATTAAAATTATAAAAAGGCCCATAGAGCTGGAAAAACTTCAGATAAGGAGACACAGAGACAGTGAGGAGCTTTTGCTCTTCCTGACTCAACAGAGTTGGAGAGGATGCTCCTAACTCGACAGTGGGAACGTCCGAAAACATCAAATACGACTCAACAGGTCCGTCTATCTTTTTGTCTCCTATTTCTCTCTCTCTCTCTCTCTCTCTCTCTCTCTCTCTCTCTCTCTCTCTCTCTCTCTCTATCAACAACAACAACTTTCAATCACAAGTTCCAATCACAGACAAACTACTAATATGTTGACACAAGCAATCATACTAATATAAACACCATGTCACACACAACTATACACAGACACAATCAGACTGCAACACCACTGAAAGAACAATGAAACTATATTAATTGTATTTATGTATATAAAGTTTGTTTCCTTTATCAATGTCTTCTTCTTTTGTTACCTATGGAAACTACATTTCCGTAGTCCTTATACATATAAATTGTGGGGACCCATAACTTCAAACTTCAACTCATCAACTACACAATCTCCAAACAAACCGGGTCCCTACAATATATATATATAAATACCAAATTGTAGACATATAAATGTTACTGTATGGCTGGTGCAATTGGATTTTAACGTAACGGTTGATGGGAGTTACACAAGAATGCTGTGAGCAGTCCTGAATAAATCCTGGAATCAGTGCCGCACAACACGACAGCTATATGGTCACACAATCCATCCCCGCATGACAAACTAAACACGCTAGAAACTGTTGGAGAAGTAAGAACGAACTAATAAGTGACGTTCTCTTGCAGACTCCTACATATGGACACACTAGTGTGGTTCGACCAGCAATGATCAAGAATTACCGAGTATAAAGATTAACTGGTCCTCTTGCTGGGATAAGGTGATCCGTTTTTATCTCAAGTCCCAGAGAATCTTATGCGTTTCATTCTCAAGAAAAAGATTTTGGTTTATGCATATACCATTTTGTTGTGTGGTCAAAATTTATTTTTTGCATAATTCCCAAGGGATCACCTTCCCAATTCAGCAATGCCTAGTTTTGTAATCCCATTGTGCTAGTTTGCTACATTCACTTAGTACATGGTTTTATTATTATTATTATTATTATTATTATTATTATTATTATTATTATTGAATAATAATAATAATAATAATAATAATAATAATAATAATAATAATGATAAATTCTCTGGGACTTTGAGATAAAAACTGATCACCTTATCCCAGCAAGAAGACCAGACCTAGTATTGATTAACAAAAAAGAAAGAACTTGTCAACTGGTGGATTTTGCAGTTCTAGCAGATCACAGGGTGAAGATGAAGGAAAACGAAAAGATGGACAAATACCTGGGCCTTGCCAAAGAATTGAAAAAGCTATGAAATATGAAAGTCAAAGTGATACCAATTGTAGTTGGTCCACTTGGAACGGTCCCAAAAGGATTGGAAAAAAGACTGGAAAACCTGGAAATCAGAGGAAGAACTGAGACCATCCAGACTACTGCCCGGTTGCAATCTGCCAGAATACTCAGAAGAATCTGAGAAACCTGAGGAGACTTCTTGTCACTCAGCCTCCAGTGGAAGACCATCAGCTAATGCTGATGTGAAAACCCAAAAGGAGTGAACAATAATAATAATAATAATAATAATAATAATAATAATTTGTAATTGGTGCCCTTGCAACAATCGCCACGGGTCTAGAATAGAGTCTGGGTAAATTGGAAATCATAAGAAGAATTGAGACCATCAAAACAAGCATTGTTTAGATCGGCTGGAATACTCAGAAGAGTCTTGGTGATCTGAGGAGATTTGTTGTCACTTAACATCTGGTGGGAAAAACTCAAAAGGAATAATAATAATAATAATAATAATAATAATAATAATAATAATAAAAGTGCAGGTGATACCAATTGTAGTTGGTGCGCTTGGAACAGTCCCAAAAGGATTAGAAAAGGGTTTGGAAAGTTTGGATATCAGAGGAAGGATTGAAACCATTCAGAACACTGCACTGCTGCAATCTGCCAGACTACTCAGAAGAGTCCTGGAGACCTGAGGAGACTTGCTGTCACTCAGACTCCAGTGAAATGGTATCAGCTAATACCAGTGAAATACCATCAGCTAATGCTGATGTGAAAACTCAAAACGAGTGAATAATAATAATAATAATAATAATAATAATAATAATAATAATAATAATAATAAGAAGAAGAAGAAGAAGAAGAAGAAGAAGAAGAAGAAGAAGAAGAAGAAGTCGATTTCGATTTGGCACCGCGGTTTCTTTTAGGTCTTTTTTTTTTTTTTTTTTTTTTGGTCTTTAAGCTGAAGAATTCGTTTACCAATATTCTGCCTTCTGTATCTTCATACATTTTATAATAACAGTCCAACATTTCATAGAGACTGTCACAGATTGTGTCAATTTTGGCCATTTCCATACTGTTGCGGCCGCAGAAACCTGCAAAAAAAAAAATATCTTTGTTAATACTAAACCACCCTCCTGACAGTATAAAAGTTCAGTTTTACCAAGCTCATTCATAAAAAAAATATAAATATGTGTGAAATCTTATATTTTTTAATAATAGATATAAAAAATAATTTTTGTCCAAATTCAAATAAATGTTTTCTAATAAAAATGTCTTGTTTTTAATAAAACTAAGTTTCTAACAGTTAAATTCAAATTAATTTAAATATCTTTTATATTATCATAATTTTTATTAATAAATGCATATTTTTATAATAAATGTGTATTTTTATTATCATTATTTTATTTTTTTTATAATGAATTCACATTTTTATAATTAATGTATATTTTTACAATACGTATTCATTTTCATTATTTTTTACAATAAATGCACATTTTATAATAAATTCATATTTTTATAATGAATATCTATTTTTATGATAAATCATCATCATCATCATGTCGCGCATACAGCACGGATATCCATGACAATCTTTCGCCAGCCTTCCCTACCATTCATTACACCTGGAAGCTCCTCTGCGGAGCAGCCAGCATCTTCACATAACTGGTCAATGTAGATTCTTGCTGGGCGCCCCACACTTGCATGTCCATGTGTTGGCTTCCACAGGAGAATGTCACTTATGAGTTCATCTTTGCTTCTCCAGCAGTGTCCTGCATTCCTTGTCCGTCTCACTCGGATAGTTTGTGAAATGGGGGGCAGGTGACCGTACAGCTGTTTCCTTGTGGGGTGCTGTTTCCACAACTTATTCAAGACTGCACGCAGCATTCTTGTGCAGCTACCATCTAGCTTATTCTCAAGACGCTTTGTTAGGGTCCAGGTGGTGCAGCCATACAGCAGCACCGACACAACCACAGCCTGGAAGAGCTGCCGCTTCAGCTTGCCAGGGAGATCGGACCTCCATATGACTGATAAACTATTTGTGGCTGACCATGCCTTTGCTATCCATGTATTAACATCGCTCTCTGTGGAGGAGATATTACCACCTAGGTATGTGAATTGTTTCTACTGGCTTAAGAGGCTTGCCGTTGAGTGTGGAGATGTTTCCTTTATTTTTGAAACTCATGAACTCTGTTTTTATCGGATTTTTATTATCATTATTTTTATAGTAAATGCATATTTTTATAATGAATATGTATTTTTATTATAGGTATTCATTTTGATTATGATTATTTTTATAATAAATGTATAATTTTATAATAGACATATACATTTATTATCATTATTTTTTACAATAAATGCACATTTTTATAATAAATATTTATTTTCCTTATCATTATTTCTTATAATATATGTATATTCTTATAATAAAAAAATAATATTCTTAATATATTTATCTTATTTTTGTAATAAATGAAGATTTTTATAATAAATGTACATTTTATTATTATAATTTCGTCATAATAAATGTATATTTTTATTATCATTATTTTATTTTTATAATAAATCCTCATTTTTATAATCAATGTATATTATTATTATCATTATTTTATCTTTTCTAATAAATACACATTTTTATAAAAAAATGTATATTTTTACAATATGTATTCATTTTCATTATCCTTATTTTTTACAATAAATGCACATTTTATAATAAATTCATATTTTTATAATAAATGTGTATTTTTATAATAGATATTCATTTTTATTATTATTATTATTTTATAAATGCACATTTCTATAGTAAATGTACATTTTATAATAAATTATATTTTTATGATAAGTGTGTATTTTTATAATAGATATTCATTTTTATTATCATTATTTTTTTTATAAATGCACATTTCTCTAGTAAATGTACATTTTATTCATATTTTTATGATAAGTGTGTATTTTTATAATAGATATTCATTTCTGTTATTATTATTCTTTTTATAATAAACTTACATTTTTATAATAAATGTATATTTTTATTTTCGTTTTTTATAATAAAAGCACATTTTATACTAAATACACATTTTCATAATAAATGCATATTTTTATAATAAATATTCATTTTTATTATCATTATTTTTATAATCAATACACATTTTATAATGAATGCATATTTTCATTATCATTATTTTTATAATAAATGCATATTTCATAATAAATGCATATTTTATAATAAATATGTATTTTTATTAAAAAAAATGTTATTATCATAATTTTTATAATAAATGCACATTTTATAATAAATGCATATTTTATAATAAATATGTATTTTTATGAAAAATATTCTATTATCATTATTTTATAATAAATTTACATTTTTATAATAGCTGTATATTTTTATTAGCATTATTTTTTATAATAAATGCATATTTTTATAATAAATGTGTTTTTTTATCATAGATATTCATTTTTATTATTATTATTATTATTATTATTATTATTTTATAATAAACGTACCTTTTTATAATAAATGTATATTTATTATCATTATTTTATAATAAATATATATTTTTATTATCATTATTTTTTATAATAAATGTATATTTTTATTATCATTATTTTTTATAATAAATGTATATTTTTATTATCATTAGTTTTTATAATAAATGTATATTTTTATTATCATTAATTTTTATAACAAATGTATATTTTTATTATCATTAGTTTTTATAATAAATATATATTTTTATTATCATTAATTTTTATAATAAATGTATATTTTTATTATCATTATTTTTTATAATAAATGTATATTTTTATTATCATTATTTTTTATAATAAATGTATATTTTTATTATCATTATTTTTTATAATAAATGTATATTTTTATTATCATTATTTTTTTATAATAAATGTATATTTTTATTATCATTATTTTTATAATAAATTCACATTATTAGTAAATGCTAATTTTTATCATGAATATTAAATTTTATTATAATTACTTTTTATGATATATGCACATTTTTATAATAAATGTTTATTTCTATAAGTGTATATCTTCTATTAATAATGGAGATTCGCTTCCGGTTTTTGTCTGTAACAAAAACTGCGTGACTGCTTACGTCACATTACCCAACACATAATCCAACGTCATAACATAGAATAAATATACTCAAAATGTGAGCATACAACGTTAGACAGATAGATGCCCGGCGTTATATATTTATATATAGATTGTTTTATTCTAATATAATATTTAAAGTTATTGGAACTGTTTCCATTTCAAATTGTCTTTCTTTCTTTTTTTTTTTTACTCCTTTGATAAATTTGGCGATTTTACATACTTATGGTACACACTCTATGACATTGAACTTTCAGCTCCCATCCCCTCAGGCAATATTTTTCAAAAAAATATTTTTACATCGCTCGGAGGGTGGATTTTTATTTTGCTAGTTTTTTATAATAAATGTTTTTTTTTAATATAGCTATCTTATTTTTTGTAATAAATGAACATTTCTATGAAAATTTCATTATTATAATTTTTCATTATCATAATTGTTTTTATAATAAATGTATTTTTATATGTTTATTGCTATAAGTGTATATTTTTATAATAAATGTTTCTTTCTATGAGTGTATATTTTTATAATAAATGTTTATTTCTATAAGTGTATATTTTTATAATAAATGTTTATTTCTATAAGTGAATATTTTTATAATAATTGTTTATTTCTATAAATGAATATTTTTATAATAAATGTTTATTTCTATAAGTGTATAGTTTTATAATAAATGTTTATTTCTATAAGTGAATATTTTTATAATAAATGTTTATTTCTATAAGTGTATATTTTTATAATAAATGTTTATTTCTATAATTGTATATTTTTATAATAAATGTTCATTTCTATAAGTGTATAGTTTATAATAAATGTTTTTTATAAGTGAATATTTTTATAATAAATGTTTATTTCTATAAGTGAATATTTTTATAATAAATGTTTATTTCTATAAGTGTATATTTTTATAATAAATGTTTATTTCTATAATTGTATATTTTTATAATAAATGTTTATTTCAATAAGTGTATATTTTTATAATAAATGTTCATTTCTATAAGTGTATATTTTTATAATAAATGTTCATTTCTATAAGTGTATATTTTTATAATAAATGTTCATTTCTATAAGTGTATATTTTTATAATAAATGTTCATTTCTATAAGTGTATATTTTTATAATAAATGTTTATTTCTATAAGTGTATATTTTTATAATAAATGTTTATTTCTATAAGTGTATATCTTTATAATAAATGTTTATTTCTATAAGTGTATATTTTTATAATAAATGTTTTTTTTTATATAGTTATCTTATTTTTTGTAATAAATGAACATTTTTATGATAAATTTCATCATTATAATTTTTCATTATTATAATTCTTTTTATAATAAATGTATATTTTTAAAAGTAGAATTGACAAAAAACAAGTAGAAATACTTGCCGTGTTCCCTGGCCAAATATCTTATAAATTATTTTTATAATAAATGTATATTTTTATTATCATTATTTTTTATAATAAATGCACATTTTTAGTAAATGCTCATTTTTATCATGAATATTAAATTTTATTATAATTACTTTTTATGATATAAAAACAAGTAGAAACAAGTAGGAATACTTGCCGTGTTCTCTGGCCAAATATCTTGCAATTGCCAAATTCTGGGGAAACTGCATCTTTCCATCAATATCCAGCATGGGCATCATGGAACATGGCATTTCTCAAAGTAAAAGAAAAGAACATGAAACAGAGTGAGTTATAGAAAAAGGAGGTATTGTTTGAACAACAGATCTCCAGTGCCTAAAACAATTACTTTAGCACATACAGTTCTCAAAGTAAAACAAAAAGAACATGAAACAGACTGAGTTATAGAAAAAGGAGGTATTGTTTGAACAACAGATCTCCAGTGCCTAAAACAATTACTTTAGCACATACAGTTCTCAAAGTAAAACAAAAAGAACATGAAACAGACTGAGTTATAGAAAAAGGAGGTATTGTTTGAACAACAGATCTCCAGTGCCTAAAACAATTACTTTAGCACATACAGTTCTCAAAGTAAAACAAAAAGAACATGAAAGAGAGTGAGTTATAGAAAAAGGAGGTATTGTTTGAACAACAGATCTCCAGTGCCTAAAACAATTACTTTAGCACATACAGTTCTCAAAGTAAAACAAAAAGAACATGAAACAGAGTGAGTTATAGAAAAAGGAGGTATTGTTTGAACAACAGATCTCCAGTGCCTAAAACAATTACTTTAGCACATAC
>CM042175.1:9964273-9983160 GCA_023376005.1 Doryteuthis pealeii
GGAGAATGCGACAAATGAGCATTCTATGGCTGGAAATTGTGAGCGGGAATTGGGACAGGTTGCAATCAGACAGTTTTTAAACGGACCGGTAATATTACAGGCTTCGACAAATCACTAAGTGAACACTCGTTCTCTATCCGTTCACCGCTTCTTTCTTGATTCCTTCAGTCCCAACGAAATGATACACCTACTTGACCTGGTGTAATGGCTGGCTGGTTGGATTTTACGGCATCTCAACTGTTGCTGGCTTATTTTATGACAAATGGAGGCGCGTGGTCAAATGGTTAGAGTCATAGGAAATGGGGTAATAAAGGACTATTTGCTCGTAAATTCCTACCATAAAATAAACTGAAGCCCCATTTTATGTCCTTGTTCGATCTGAGTTCAATTCCTGGACGAAGCTGTTTGAATTTTACATAGCGCTAATACCCTTGAGAAAGGTATGAATCCAATTCTCCCTCCAACTATGGGTACATAGCAGGGCAGACTGGGCTCTATAACCTTGGCTAGGTAACCAGTCTAGGAGAAGGAACACTCTGAATTCAAACCTGTTGAATTCCGCTTAAGAAATTGACCATGTGTCGCATCCTGCTTCGTGCGGAGGGGTTGGTAAATATATACATTTTATGACAAATCACTAAGTGAATACTCGTTCTCTTTGAGGTGTAACACAGATTCTTAAAGATACGTGGTTCAAAGTTAACTGAGCTGAAAAAATGTAAAAGTTTTTAAATAAAATAACTGGTGAATTATATTTATTATTCATTAATATATTAATACTGAAAATTTCATTAAATTCGGTTTATTCCCTGATTTTTGGTATTTTTTTTTCTTTCGGCGGGGTGACATACGATGGTGGAATTTAGGTCCGTTAAGTTCGATTTAACCGCGTCCCATCATGGTGTAATGATCTCTAAGATCCATTACTTCTGAAAACCGAGTTCGATCCTCGCTGGACCACCCGACACTTCTGACCTTTTGTCACATCCTGGTGAACAGGTTGAAAAAAATACCTATTTCGAGGGTGACCAATCATGGTGTAACGGTTAGCACACTAGTATCGCGGATTTATTACTTCTGAATAGTGAGTTCGATCTTCGCTGGATGCCCCATACGCGCGTCCTTTGTCACTTTGTTCTACCTGTGGCGAAGGGGTTGGGTAAATACCTTACTTGACCTGCACACATAATTGAACATCAACATGTCCTCAAAAAAGCTATTAAAAGTCCGCAACACAATTAAGGACAATTTATGGGAAGGGCCTGCTGGTGTACTGGTTAGAGTCCCTGCCTGTCAGCTTGACAGTCAGTGTTTCAATCACACACGAAGCGGTCTTCCTGTCTATAGCTCCGCTGATGAGGCCTAATAGGCTGAAATGTACGTACAGAGATTGATTTTTCTCGATTTGTTTAGCCTTACATTTGAATAGGTATTCCCGCCTAATTCATTAATTATTAATTAATTAATTTTCAAAAATTAGGTACGACTTCAATTAAGCACAAATTCTCCCAAAAATTGTCGGCTAAAAAAAGCCATATCAAAACACATCGTTTGTTTATTTACTTCTCATATATATATATATATATATATATATATATATATATATATAGGTGAAACCTCGAAACACGTGTCTGTGGATTACTTATTTATTATATATATATATATGAATAAGATATAATGAAAAAACAAACGATGTTTACAACTGAAAAAGGCTCATCAGAAGAGAAAGTGTGCAAACCGTTTCGGGGCCAATTCTCTTGACGGTTTAAAAAGCAACACCCGGCCCATCCTCAACTAATATGAGGACCCTATTGCATTATAATGTATCAACCGCACGTGGGTCGGTCATCAACAAAAATAAGACGGGAAAAAGACCGTTAGTAAAAACAGAACGCTGCTAGTCAAACGTTGGAATTAATCAAAAAAAAAAAAAAAAAAAAAAATTTTTAATTTTTTAAACCGTCAAGAGAATTGGCCCCGAAACGGTTTGCACACTTTCTCTTCTGATGAGCCTTTTTCAGTTGTAAACATCGTTTGTTTTTTCATTATATCTTATTCATACTGTCGGATTAATTTCCATTTTATTTTCACATAATTGTCCATGAAAAAACTTTACATTTGAATGTTTACCCCTTTTTGATGATATCCATTAACACCACGGATTTACCTATAAATATGGGCTACTTATTTTACAGTTGGATTGTATTACAATAATTTTGATATTCTATATACACTTTTTATACATATTTTACACTTTTCTATAACTTTACATCAGACTTTTTTGAGTCTTATTTTATTACTATAATGCTTCTGATTATTTTCAAAATTGAAAATGAGGTTCATTTTATTTTTAAATAAAATTCATTTTATTTTAAATAAAATTCATATTATTTTTAATACAGACAGCACAATTTTTTTTTTTTTTTTTTTTTTTTTTTTGATTAATTCCAACGTTTGACTAGCAGCGTTCTGTTTTTACTAACGGTCTTTTTCCCGTCTTATTTTTGTTGATGACCGACCCACGTGCGGTTGATACATTATAATGCAATAGGGTCCTCATATTAGTTGAGGATGGGCAGGGTGTTGCTTTTTAAACCGTCAAGAGAATTGGCCCCGAAACGGTTTGCACACTTTCTCTTCTGATGAGCCTTTTTCAGTTGTAAACATCGTTTGTTTTTTCATTATATCTTATTCATACTGTCGGATTAATTTCCATTTTATTTTCACATATATATATATATATATATATATATATATATATATATATATATATATATATATATATTACTCAGTAATGTTTTACTGCTAGGGTTAAACCAATCATATCAGTGAATAGATCTTGTTGATATCTTGGACCAAGTAACCAATAAGCACCCCAGCTCGGGGCTGTTTTGAAAGGAACACCTTTTGCTTTTCACCATAAACTCAGGGTTGTTGTTTTTTTACAAATAACAGACGATTTTTTTTTGCATTAGAATTTCACTGTAAGATTTTTTTTTTAAATGTTTGTTCACGTATATTTACAACCCAAAGGCACGTTTTTTTTTTACTAAAATAGTTTTCGATATATTGGAAAATGGTTTTACTATAAGAATGCACTACAAAATCATTTTGCTGTGAAAATGCATTAGAAAATGATTTTACTATGGAAATGCATTGGAAAATGGTTTTACTATGGAAATGCATTGGAAAATGATTTTACTATGGAAATGCATTGGAAAATGATTTTACAATGGAAATGCATTGGAAAGTGGTTTTACTATGAAAATGCATTGGAAAATGGTTTTACTATGAAAATGCATTGGAAAATGATTTTACTATGGAAATGCATTGGAAAATGGTTTTACTATGAAAATGCATTGGAAAAATGGTTTTACTATGAAAATGTACTAGGAAATCATTTTACTATGAATATGCATTAGAAAATCATTTTACTATGAATATGCGTTAGAAAATCATTTTACTATGAAAATGCATTAGGAAAATTATTTCTCTATGAAAATGCATTAGAAAATGATTTTACTATAAAAATGCATTGGAAAATCATTTTAATATGAAAATGCGTTAGAAAATCATTTTACTATGAAAATGCGTTAGAAAATCATTTTACTATGATAAATGTATTGGAAAACCATTTTACAATGAAAATGTATTCGAAAAATATTTTACAATGACAATTCATTGAAAAATATAGGAAAATGCATTGGAAAATGATTTTACTATGAAAATGCATTGGAAAATGATTTTACTATGAAAATGCATTGAAAAATCATTTTACTATGAAAATGCATTAGAAAATGATTTGACTATGAAAATGCGTTAGAAAATCATTTTACAATGAAAATGCATTAGGAAAATTATTTTAATATGAAAATGCATTGGAAAATCATTTTACTATGAAAATGCATTGGAAAATCATTTTACTATGAAAATGCGTTAGAAAATCATTTTACTATGAAAATGCATTGGAAAATCATTTTACTATGAAAATACATTAGAAAATCATTTTACTATGAAAATGCATTAGGAAAATTATTTCTCTATGAAAATGCATTAGAAAATGATTTTACTATAAAAATGCATTGGAAAATCATTTTAATATGAAAATGCGTTAGAAAATCATTTTACTATGAAAATGCATTAGAAAATCATTTTACTATGAAAATGCGTTAGAAAATCATTTTACTATGATAAATGTATTAGAAAAATATTTTACAATGACAATTCATTGAAAAATATAGGAAAATGCATTGGAAAATGATTTTACTATGAAAATGCATTGGAAAATGATTTTACTATGAAAATGCATTGAAAAATGATTTTACTATGGAAATGCATTGGAAAATGGTTTTACTATGAAAATGCATTGGAAAAATGGTTTTACTATGAAAATGTACTAGAAAATCATTTTACTATGAAAATGCGTTAGAAAATCATTTTACTATGAAAATGCATTAGGAAAATTATTTCTCTATGAAAATGCATTAGAAAATGATTTTACTATAAAAATGCATTGGAAAATCATTTTAATATGAAAATGCGTTAGAAAATCATTTTACTATGAAAATGCATTAGAAAATCATTTTACTATGAAAATGCGTTAGAAAATCATTTTACTATGATAAATGTATTAGAAAAATATTTTACAATGACAATTCATTGAAAAATATAGGAAAATGCATTGGAAAATGATTTTACTATGAAAATGCATTGGAAAATGATTTTACTATGAAAATGCATTGAAAAATGATTTTACTATGGAAATGCATTGGAAAATGGTTTTACTATGAAAATGCATTGGAAAAATGGTTTTACTATGAAAATGTACTAGAAAATCATTTTACTATGAATATGCGTTTAGAAAATCATTTTACTATGAAAATGCATTAGGAAAATTATTTCTCTATGAAAATGCATTAGAAAATGATTTTACTATAAAAATGCATTGGAAAATCATTTTAATATGAAAATGCGTTAGAAAATCATTTTACTATGAAAATGCAATAGAAAATCATTTTACTATGAAAATGCATTAGAAAATCATTTTACTATGATAAATGTATTAGAAAAATATTTTACAATGACAATTCATTGAAAAATATAGGAAAATGCATTGGAAAATGATTTTACTATGAAAATGCATTGGAAAATGATTTTACTATGAAAATGCATTGAAAAATGATTTTACTATGGAAATGCATTGGAAAATGGTTTTACTATGAAAATGCATTGGAAAAATGGTTTTACTATGAAAATGTACTAGAAAATCATTTTACTATGAATATGCGTTAGAAAATCATTTTACTATGAAAATGCATTAGGAAAATTATTTCTCTATGAAAATGCATTAGAAAATGATTTTACTATAAAAATGCATTGGAAAATCATTTTAATATGAAAATGCGTTAGAAAATCATTTTACTATGAAAATGCAATAGAAAATCATTTTACTATGAAAATGCATTAGAAAATCATTTTACTATGATAAATGTATTAGAAAAATATTTTACAATGACAATTCATTGAAAAATATAGGAAAATGCATTGGAAAATGATTTTACTATGAAAATGCATTGGAAAATGATTTTACTATGAAAATGCATTGAAAAATGATTTTACTATGGAAATGCATTGGAAAATGGTTTTACTATGAAAATGCATTGGAAAAATGGTTTTACTATGAAAATGTACTAGAAAATCATTTTACTATGAATATGCGTTAGAAAATCATTTTACTATGAAAATGCATTAGGAAAATTATTTCTCTATGAAAATGCATTAGAAAATGATTTTACTATAAAAATGCATTGGAAAATCATTTTAATATGAAAATGCGTTAGAAAATCATTTTACTATGAAAATGCAATAGAAAATCATTTTACTATGAAATGCATTAGAAAATTTTACTATGATAAATGTATTAGAAAAATATTTTACAATGACAATTCATTGAAAAATATAGGAAAATGCATTGGAAAATGATTTTACTATGGAAATGCATTGGAAAATGATTTTACTATGAAAATGCATTGAAAAATGATTTTACTATGGAAATGCATTGGAAAATGGTTTTACTATGAAAATGCATTGGAAAAATGGTTTTACTATGAAAATGTACTAGAAAATCATTTTACTATGAATATGCGTTAGAAAATCATTTTACTATGAAAATGCATTAGGAAAATTATTTCTCTATGAAAATGCATTAGAAAATGATTTTACTATAAAAATGCATTGGAAAATCATTTTAATATGAAAATGCGTTAGAAAATCATTTTACTATGAAAATGCAATAGAAAATCATTTTACTATGAAAATGCATTAGAAAATCATTTTACTATGATAAATGTATTAGAAAAATATTTTACAATGACAATTCATTGAAAAATATAGGAAAATGCATTGGAAAATGATTTTACTATGAAAATGCATTGGAAAATGATTTTACTATGAAAATGCATTGAAAAATCATTTTACTATGAAAATGCATTAGAAAATGATTTGACTGAAAATGCGTTAGAAAATCATTTTACAATGAAAATGCATTAGGAAAATTATTTTAATATGAAAATGCATTGGAAAATCATTTTACTATGAAAATGCATTGGAAAATCATTTTACTGTGAAAATACAGTAGGAAATCATTTTGCTAGGAAATTCTTATACCGTCATTAAAAAAAAATAAACAATGTATTAAACAAAGAAACATAACCAAACAAAAGAAGAAAAAAATAACAATAGATAGATGAACATGGACGTTTTTATTGAAAAAAACGTTTAATGCTTTTTTTAAATTTATTTATTTGTTTAATTTCGCTGAATCTCACATCTATAAGAAATAGCCGTCAAAATTGCCGTACTGGGGGATTTTCAAAGTTTTAAAAGAACTTCAGTGCGAAAATGGATTGGATCTATCGAAAAGTTAGTACGGCAAAACAGCATCACTTCTCTCCGGGGTCAGCTTGAGGAAATCGTGGGACAATTCAAATCCTTCGGACAGAGTGTAGTATTTGTGTCGACCACGTGATTTTATATTGCTGAATATCTTTCGATTTCGCAGTCTCACAGTTTATTATGATTGTTGTTGTTGTTGTTGTTGTTGTTGTTGTCCCTCTCTTCAGAAATCTGTGTAGTTCCTGAGTGTAAAGTAACTGTTGATTCTTTGGTTACGAGAGACACGGTCCCTGAGGCCTCTTAACTTGGGGTAAGGGTGTAATAAGTAGGCGTTGTCCAACAGGGGATTCTCTAGGGCACAGTAACACATCAAGTCACACATTGTCATCTGAAAAGAAGAAAGAGACCAGATGTAATATAGATAGATAGATAGATAGATAGATAGATAGATAGGAGCAGACTGAGATAGATAGATAGATAGATAGATAGGAACAGACTGAGATAGATAGATAAATAGATAGATAGACACGAAGAGACTGAGATAGATAGATAGATAGATAGATAGATAGATAGATAGATAGATAGATAGATAGATAGATATGAAGAGGCTGAGATAGATAGATAGATAGATAGATAGATAGAATAGGAAGATACTGGTATAGATAGATAGATATATAGATAGACAGACAGACAGATAGACAGATAGATACATACATACATATGAAGGTACTGAGATAGATAGATAGATAGATAGATAGATAGGAACAGACTCGCACAGATAGATAGATAGATAGATAGATAGATATGAAGAGGCTGATAGATAGATAGATAGATAGATAGATATGAAGGTACTTATATATATATATATATATATATATATATATATATATAGATAGATAGATAGATAGATAGATAGATAGATAGATATGAAGAGGCTGAGATAGATAGATAGATAGATAGATAGATAGATATGAACAGACTGAGATAGATAGATAGATAGATAGATAGATAGATAGATAGATAGATAGATAGATAGATAGATAGATAGATAGATAGATAGATAGATAGATAGGAACATACTGAGATAGATAGATAGATAGATAGATAGATATGAAGAGTTGAGATATATATATATATATATATATATATATATATAGAATAGGAACATCCTGGCATGGATAGATAGATATATAGATAGACAGACAGACAGAGAGACAGATAGATACATACATACATATGAAGGTACTGAGATAGATAGATAGATATGAACAGACTGACATAGATAGATAGATAGATAGATAGATAGACAGACAGATAGATAGATAGATAGATAGATAGATAGGAACAGACTGAGATAGATAGATAGATAGATAGATAGATAGATAGATAGATATGAAGAGACTGAGATAGATAGATAGATAGATAGATAGGAACATACTGAGATAGATAGATAGATAGATAGATATATAGATAGACAGACAGACAGACAGATAGACAGATAGATACATACATACATATCAAGGTACTGAGATAGATAGATAGATAGATAGATAGATAGATAGATAGGAACAGACTCGCATAGATAGATAGATAGATAGATAGATAGATAGATAGATATGAAGAGACTGAGATAGATAGATAGATAGATAGATAGATAGATAGATAGATATGAAGAGGCTGAGATAGATAGATAGGTAGGTAGATAGATAGGTAGATAGATAGATATGAAGAGGCTGAGATAGATAGATAGGTAGATAGATAGACATGAACAAACTGAGAAAGATACATAGATAGATAGATAGATAGGTAGATAGATATGAAGAGACTGAGATAGATATATAGATAGATAGAATAGGAACATACTGGTATAGATAGATAGATAGATAGATAGATAGGCAGACAGACAGATAGACAGATAGATACATACAGACATATGAAGGTACTGAGATAGATAGATAGATAGATAGATAGATAGATAGATAGGAACAGACTCGCACAGATAGATAGATAGATAGATAGATAGATAGATAGATAGATAGGAACAGACTCGCACAGATAGATAGATAGATAGATAGATAGATAGATAGATAGATAGATAAGAACAGACTCGCACAGATAGATAGATAGATACATACATACATAAATACATACATATGAAGGTACTGAGATAGATATGAACAGACTGAGATAGATAGATAGATAGGAACAGACTGAGATAGATAGATAGATAGATAGATAGATAGGAACAGACTGAGATAGATATATATATATAGATAGATAGATAGATATGAAGAGGCTGAGATAGATAGATAGATAGATAGATAGATAGATAGATATGAATAGGCTGAGATATATAGATAGATAGATAGATATGAAGAGGCTGAGACAGATATATATATATAGATAGATAGGAACAGACTGAGATAGATACATAGATAGATATATAGATATGAACAGACTGAGATAGATAGATAGATGGGAACAGACTGAGATAGATAGATAGATAGATAGATAGATAGGAACAGACTGAGATAGATAGATAGATAGATAGATAGATATGAAGAGGCTGAGACAGATAGATAGATACATAGATAGATAGGAACATACTGAGATAGATAGATAGATAGATAGATAGATAGATATGAAGAGGCTGAGACAGATAGATAGATAGATAGATAGATAGATAGATAGATAGGAACAGACTGAGATAGATAGATAGATAGATAATAGATAGATAGATAGATATGAAGAGGCTGAGAAAGATAGATAGATACATAGATAGATAGGAACATACTGAGATAGATAGATAGATAGATAGATAGATATGAAGAGGCTGAGACAGATAGATAGATAGATAGATAGATAGATAGATAGATAGATAGGAACAGACTGAGATAGATAGATAGATAGATAGATAGATAGATATGAAGAGGCTGAGACAGATAGATAGATAGATAGATAGATAGATAGATAGGAACAGACTGAGATAGATAGATAATAGATAGATAGATAGATAGATAGATAGATAGATAGATATGAAGACTGAGACAGATAGATAGATAGATAATAGATAGATAGATAGGAACAGACTAGATAGATAGATAGATAGAATAGATAGATAAGATAGATAGATAGAAGATATGAAGAGGCTGAGACAGATAGATAGATAGATAGATAGATAGATAGATAGAACAGACTAGATATGATAGAGATAGATGATAGAAAGGCTGAGACAGATAGATAGATGATAGATAGATAGATAGATAGATAGATAGATAGGAACAGACTGAGATAGATAGATAGATAGATAGATAGATAGATAGATATGAAGAGGCTGAGACAGATAGATAGATAGATATATAGATAGATAGATAGGAACAGACTGAGACAGATAGATAGATAGATAGATAGATAGATAGATAGGAACAGACTGAGATAGACCATCGCACTTTCACACAAGAATCTTGGGACCCACAGTAAAATGTTATTTTAAGTACTGAAAACCCACTTACATATTCTCCCAGTAAAATCATATCCATGCGTCCCAGTGTTTTTTTTTTCTTCCCTCACCTTTTTAAGCTAACTGTGAATACATTTCAATATTTTCTTAGAAACGAATTACATAGGATAGGTTACAAGGTAGGAGTTAGACGGCTTTAGTTATTTCACCTGATCATAAATAAAAACCCTACAATCTATTAAGAAACTTTGGTTATTTCCTAGTTGAGTAACAAGATATTACAGGGTGACCCAGAAAAAATAGAATCCAAATTATTTATTTATTTTCCCATTAAACTAACCCTAAACCCCAACGCTAATCCTAACCCTAAACCCTAACCATACCCCACTTAATTGAGTAATATAATATTACAGGGTGACCCAGAAAAAACAGAACCCACAATTTTTGTAATAAAACTGTTCATTTTTTAAAAGTTTAAGTCCAACAAGTGTTAGGGTTAGGGTTAGGGTTTAGGGTTTAGGGTTAGTTTAATGGGAAAATAAATAAATAATTTGGGTTCTGTTTTCTTCTGGGTCACCCTGTAATATCATGTTACTCAACTAGGGGTGTTAGGGTTAGGGTTAGGGTTTAGGGTTAGGGTTAGGGTTTAGGATTAGTTTAACTAGGTTTGGGTTAGGGTTTAGATTAGTTTAACTAGGGTTTAGGGTTAGGGTTAGGGTTAGGGTTTAGGTTAGGGTTAGGGTTAGGATTAGTTTAATGGGAAAATAAATAAATAATTTGGGTTCTGTTTTTTCTGAGTCACTCTGTAATATCATGTTACTCAACTAGAAAATAACCGAAACTTTAGTTGGGACCCATCAAATTTCCTGGGGACTCTTTCAATACGAATATGTGCGTCCCTGGACGCACTAAATCAAAAAGCTATCAGCATCTCTGGACAAGAATCTTGGGGCCCACAGTAAAATGTTATTTTAAGTACTGAAAATCAACTTACATATTCCCCCATGAAGTAACGATCACCACCGTAGCGCATCTTCAACGTGTTCTCCAGGAATGGCAGAACTCTTCGACAAGTCTCATCATATCTTCGGCGCATCTCCAGCTGAAAGAAAACCAACAACAAAAAAAACCCAAAAAGAAACAATAAGAACAAAAGGACCATATGACCTTTAGGCACCCCTTTTTGATCTCGATTAAGAAAGGACGTGTTTTTCATTTACACCGTCAATATCCGGTTGTTTTAACAGACGATTTTTAGATTTTTTTTTAATTATAAAACTAATCCCTAACCCCAACCCCTAACCCTAACCCCAACCCTAACCCCTAACCCAACCCCTGACAAACAACTGGATATTTACGTCTGTTAACAATTAACCGGATTTTGACGGTGTAAATAGAAAAAAATGTCCCCACGAATCGAGATCGCAAAAGGGGTGCCTAAAGGTCATATGGTCCGGAAAAAAATACCAAAAATCAGGGAATTAACCGAATTTAATGAAATTTTCAGTGTTGATATATTAATGAATAAAAGATACCAGTTATTTTTTTTTAAAAAACTTTGATATTTTTTCAGGTCAGTTAAATTTGAACCACGTATCTTTGAGAATCTGTGACGCCTCAAAGATACGTGCTTCAAAGTTAATTGACTTTAAAATAACTGGTGCATTATATCTTTTATTCATTAGGAATTTAACCCTTTTTGAAATCTATTTTTATCTGTTAAATGAGTTCTAGAGCTTCCCCACTACTAAAAATTGGTTTATAAAAGTATAGATTAGAAAAGTTTCGCAAAACAAAATGTTTTTTCGTGACCCCCACCCAAATATGGAAAGCTAAAAATCGACACAACTTCGCCAATTTTTGTAATTGGGAGCTCAAATTTTGGGGATTGTCTAACTTTAACATATGCCAAACCTGGACAAAATCTTAGAAAAATTGAAGGGGGTGGGTGATATCGCCCGGATGGTCCTAGTTCGATACCGGCCCTCGCCAACTCAGTGTATGAGTAGCACAGAGATTTGTGCGGTAAAGTAAGGAGCTGATGGTAGGTGTTGCGCTCCTCTTCAGGCGCTAAAATAATCTCCTTGGTCTAGCGCTATTGAAAAGGGGATAGACTCCCTCGCTGATAGGCTGATACTGACATTAGGCCGCCTCGACGACTTTACTTACTTTTACATACATATATATATATATATATATATATATATATATATACTTTCAATTCCTCTCCTTCTCTATCTCGCTTTACATCCTCCTTTTCTCTCTGTCACTC
The DNA here is from genome assembly GCA_023376005.1 of Doryteuthis pealeii. Classification (NCBI taxonomy): domain Eukaryota; kingdom Metazoa; phylum Mollusca; class Cephalopoda; order Myopsida; family Loliginidae; genus Doryteuthis; species Doryteuthis pealeii. Next base: position 9,976,900 of record CM042175.1, read on the forward strand.
TCTCTATCACATTCACTCTCTCTCTCTCTCCCTCTCCCCTCTCTATCACTTTCACTCTCTCTCCCTCTCCCTCTCTCCCTCTCTCTTCTCTCTCTCTCTCTCTCTCTTCTCTCTCTCTCTCACACTCACTCTCTCTCTCACACTCTCACTCTCTCTCATACACACACACTCTCTCTCTCTCTCACTCACCCTCTCTTTCTCTCTCACACACACTCTCTCTCTCTCACTCACCCTCTCTTTCTCTCTCCACACACACTCACCTCTCTCTCTCTCACACACACTCTCTCTCTTTCTCAATCACTCACTCTCTCTCACACACACTCTCTCTCTCTTTCTCTCACTCACTCTCTCTTTCACACACACACACACCACACACACTCCCTCTCCCTCTCTCTCTCTCTCTCTCTCTTTCTCTCTCTCTCTCTTTTCATACACACACACTCTCTCTCTCACTCACTCTCTCTCTCACTCACTCACTCTCTCTTTCCCTCTCTCTCACACACACTCTCTCTCACATACTCTCTTCACACTTACTCTCTATCTCTTACACACTCACTCTCTCTCTCTCACACACTGACACACTCTCTCTCTCTCTCTCTCTCTCTCTCTCCTCTCTCTCTCTCTCTCTCTCTCTGGCACAAACACCTACCATTCTTCCTTCGTTAAAAGCAAGCCTATCAAAATCGCTGGGCATCATGGGATCCGGTCCCCCGGGTCTTTCCGAAGACAGAGACGACTGAGATTGAAGCTCGGGGGGTAACTTCTCACAGGGGTCGACACTGGACGGTGAAGAATGAATTTCCGAGCACCCAGCCAGCGTATCCGAAGGGTCGAGCTCCTGGGACATCTCCGTTTGGTGTTCCGGTTCAGTAGGTGGCTGCATGTAACATTCCTCGTAACCCTAGAATGAAAAGAAAAAGATATGAATCGTAAAAAAAATATTATAAATACTAGCAAAAAAATAAAAATAAACACTCTCCGGGGGGTGTAAAAATGTATTTTTCAAAGATATTGCCTGAGTTGGGTGGGAGTCAAATATTCAAGGTATTTGCCTCACACCCCACTTGTATGGGCTGAGCACAAGGCCTCGCTTTATCGTGGGCCCACCCACAAGCCGAAGCTCATGGGTGGGAAAGAACAAAAATTGCGTCGATCCCTTCGGTATTCCCCTTCAAGGGGGTGCCTTAGGCGCTGGGCAATAAACCCAGCCCCGACTCCAAGGGGGCAAGTATTGCCCCCTGGGATCGACGCTATTATTTTACTATCTGATCCAGCGGCCGAAGTTCACTGGACCTCCCCGGTGGGGAGTTACAAATGCAGTGTACAAATTCAGTGGGAGTCATATATTCAATGTCAGATTGTTTTTATCATAAGTAAGTAAAATCATCAAATTTATTAAAGGAATAAAATAAATAAGACAATTTGAAATGAAATTAAGTAGTTAATTATTTTATACATTAAGTTTACACAAGATGTTAAGTATTTACTTATTTGTAAACTTTTAGTTAAGTGAAAAAAAAGAGCGAGGGTAAAATTTCGCAAATATTTTTTCCATTTAAAGTAATACAATTTTGCATAGTTTATTTCATATTTATTTATTCATTTACCAACCCCTCCGCGCGAGCAGGATGTGACACAAGGTCAATAAAATAAAAACGCAGTATTGCATTCAGAAATATATGCTTGATTCATATCTTTGTAAACTCTTAGAGATATAGTTTACTAAGCTTTATTCCAAAAGATATGAAGGCAATTGACAATGCAATGGAATAGGTGTTGAAAATGATGTTGATTTACCTTTTTTTCCTGAATATTTTCGGGATAAATCCCATCATCTGAGGTATTAGAAGTACTTGTGTCTTTTAGTACTTATCCCACGGCGCTGGCGTAATCGATTGTTGTTTATTAAGTTGAAGGAAATTATTTCACTACGCCTGAGCGAGGCTTAATTTATAGTAAAAAAAATTTTTTAAATAAAAGAATTTCGAAGAAACTGCACTAGCGCACGCACAAACGGGCCGACATGTCACCACGGAAAAAAACCAATATCCGACGTTCCTTCAACTTAATAAACAACAAACGATTACGCCAGCGCCGTGGGATAAGTACTAAAAAACACAAGTGCTTCTGAGACCTCTGATGATGGGATTTATCCCGAAAATATTGAGGAAAAAAGGTGAATAAACATTATTTTCAACACCTATTCCATTGCATTGTCAATTACCTTCAAATTTCTATTTTACACATACATACAATGCTTCAAACAAACTATATAAAAAAACTTTATAATTATTTTATATTCATTTTGATTTAAATTATTGCATGTAAACTGATATAATGAATATGTAAATACATTGGTACCCCCTCACTATAATCTGATTGGACAGTGTCCTCTATAAATATTCGACACTGCGGTGGTACAAGCGCCTAAGTCTACCACTCCAGTGAGCTTCGGCCCTGGACATGTTTAATTACGTGTTTAATTAATAGCGTCGATCCCAGGCGCCCCCTTTGAGGGGCAATGCCAATGGGATCGGCGCAATTTTTCTACCTACCGCCCATGAGTCTCGGCTTGTGGGTGGTGCCCTCATAAAACGGCCTTGTGCCATATCGTGTGAAAGTGGGACACATGTAAATACCCCTAAGCTTACTCGCCTATTAGTCAGAATATCACCACGACTGCTCGGAAGACGTACTGCTATTCGACGCACCAGCTACTACTGCGATAATATACCTTACTACCAACTTCATAATATATCCGTTAACCCGGATATATCACAAACATAGAAAAAATAAATTTCCTTTTAAAACTATGTGTCCTTTTAAACTTCATCTAGTGGAGAGGTTCCAATTCTGGAGCTCTGGGGAGTGTGGAGTACCTCTTTATTGATATTATTCACAGGTCCACCCCTTTAGTAAAAGTGTAGTATCAGGAACAGCAGAAAGCGTACATACAAAATATGAAAAAAAAAAATAAGATGAAAAGAAAATATAAATTTACTTGAATTGAAATTATAATTATTTTAAATTCATTTTGATTTAAATTATTGCATAATTTCATGCAGACATAGAAAAAATAAATTTGTTTATTTAAAACATGAAACTTGTTTCTCTTGATTTTTGAGATGAGGTTTGATAATTTGTATTATTTGGATTATTCGGACTATTGTCCTCATCTTTATTGTTATCTACACTATTTCTCTGAATTTTTCAGATGAGGCTTGATAATTAGTATTATTTGGATTATTCGGACTATTGTCCTCATCTTTATTGTTATCTACAATATTTCTCTGAATTTTTTAGATGAGGCTTGATAATTTGGATTATTTGGATTATTTGGATTATTCGGACTATTGTACTCGTCTTTATTGTTATCTACACTATTCTCTGAATTTTTTAGATGAGGCTTGATAATTTATTATTATTTGATTATTCAGACTATTGTCCTCATCTTTATTGTTATCTACACTATTTCTCTGAATTTTTGAGATGAGGCTTGATAATTTGGATTATTTGGATTATTCGGACTATTGTCCTCATCTTTATTGTTATCTACACTATTTCTCTGAATTTTTTAGATGAGGCTTCATAATTTGTATTATTTGGATTATTCGGACTATTGTCCTCATCTTTATTGTTATCTACACTATTTCTCTGAATTTTTGAGATGAGGCTTGATAATTTGGATTATTTGGATTATTCGGACTATTGTCCTCATCTTTATTGTTATATACACTATTTCTCTGAATTTTTGAGATGAGGATGAAAATTTGGATTATTTGGACGACTACATATTCAGGACAAAATGAATTTATAACTATTTCAAGTACAAACTTTGTAGATTTTAATTCTAAATCCTCTAGTTTTCTTTTTTTAAATATAACAAAAAAGGAGGGCACATCGGCCAAAACGTTGTACAGATAATGATAAAGATGAGGCCAATAGTCCGAACAATCCAAATAATATACATAAACTAGATTCATTTTATAAGTTTAAAGGAAAAGATGTACATGGTCCCAAATTTTGGGTCAGTAGTGTATATACAAGGGTAATCCCAAGGATAAGGTCCCCAAAATATTTAGAAATCACAGAAATGTTTATTGTCAATGATATTTTAATCGTTTTAAAGTTTGAACATGCATCTATGAGGGTGAGTCAAAAAGTAATACCATTTTGTTATAATTACCAACACAGGAACATGTATCATACATCAAAATGAAGATGGTTCTCTGTGGATCACATCCCTACTTCTTCACATAATGACCATTTCTCAGGGATACATGCTCTGTTGACTGTTCTTTGAGCCACTTCATGCTCTCATTCGAAGGTGGAATATTGCTATTGAGCAATGTTCCACCTTCAAATGAGAACATGTATCCCTGCATCGTAAAATTCAGTTGACTGTACTTTGAGCCACTTCATGCTCTCATTTGAAGGTGGAATATTGCTATTGAACAATGTTCAACCTTCAAATGAGAACATGTATCCCTGCATCGTAAAATTCAGTTGACTGTACTTTGAGCCACTTCATGCTCTCATTTGAAGGTGGAATATTGCTATTGAACAATGTTCAACCTTCAAATGAGAACATGAATCCCTGCATCGTAAAATTCAGTTGACTGTACTTTGAGCCACTTTATGCTCTCATTTGAAGGTGGAATATTGCTATTGAGCAATGTTCACCTTCAAATGAGAACATGAATCCCTGCATCGTAAAATTCAGTTGACTGTACTTTGAGCCACTTTATGCTCTCATTTGAAGGTGGAATATTGCTATTGAGCAATGTTCCACCTTCAAATGAGAACATGAATCCCTGCATCGTAAAATTCAGTTGACTGTACTTTGAGCCACTTTATGCTCTCATTCGAAGGTGGAATATTGCTATTGAGCAATGTTTCCACCTTCAAATGAGAACATGAATCCCTGCATCGTAAATTCAGTTGACTGTTCTTTGAGCCACTTCATGCTCTCATTTGAAGGTGGAATATTGCTATTGAGCAATGTTCCACCTTCAAATGAGAACATGAATCCCTGCATCGTAAAATTCAGTTGACTGTTCTTTGAGCCACTTCATGCTCTCATTTGAAGGTGGAATATTGCTATTGAGCAATGTTCCACCTTCAAATGAGAACATGAATCCCTGCATCGTAAAATTCAGTTGACTGTTCTTTGAGCCACTTTCATGCTCTCATTTGAAGGTGAATATTGCTATTGAGCAATGTTCCACCTTCAAAATGAGAACATGAATCCCTGCATCGTAAAAATTCAGTTGACTGTTCTTTGAGCCACTTTATGCTCTCATTTGAAGGTGGAATATTGCTATGAGCAATGTTCACCTTCAAATGAGAACATGAATCCCTGCATCGTAAAATTCAGTTGACTGTTCTCTTTGAGCCACTTTATGCTCTCATTTGAAGGTGGAATATTGCTATTGAGCAATGTTCCACCTTCAAATGAGAAACATGAATCCCTGCCTCGTAAAATTCAGTTGACTGTTCTTTGAGCCACTTTATGCTCTCATTTGAAGGTGGAATAATTGCTATTGAGCAATGTTCCACCTTCAAATGAGAACATGAATCCTGCATCGTAAAATTCAGTTGACTGTTCTTTGAGCCACTTTCATGCTCTCATTTGAAGGTGGAATATTGCTATTGAGCAATTCCACCTTCAAATGAGAACATGAATCCCTGCATCGTAAAATTCAGTTGACTGTTCTTTGAGCCACTTCATGCTCTCATTTGAAGGTGGAATATTGCTATTGAGCAATGTTCCACCTTCAAATGAGAACATGAATCCCTGCATCGTAAAATTCAGTTGACTGTACTTTGAGCCACTTTATGCTCTCATTGAAGGTGGAATATTGCTATATGAGCAATGTTCCACCTTCAAATGAGAACAATGAAATCCCTGCATCGTAAAATTCAGTTGACTGTACTTTGAGCCACTTTATGCTCTCATTCGAAGGTGGAATATTGCTATTGAGCAATGTTCAACCTTCAAATGGAGAACATGAATCCCTGCATCGTAAAATTCAGTTGACTGTACTTTGAGCCACTTTATGCTCTCATTCGAAGGTGGAATATTGCTATTGAGCAATGTTTCCACCTTCAAATGAGAACATGAATCCCTGCATCGTAAAATTCAGTTGACTTCTTTGAGCCACTTTATGCTCTCATTTGAAGTGGAATATTGCTATTGAGCAATGTTCCACCTTCAAATGAGAAACATGAATCCCTGCATCGTAAAATTCAGTGACTTGC
>CM042175.1:9983260-10010487 GCA_023376005.1 Doryteuthis pealeii
CAAGCAGCATTTCAAAACTGTACATACAAAGTGCATAGACTAGATAGATAATTAGACATAGACTAGTATAGATAGAAAAACACAAGATAGACTACGATAGACTAGACATAGATAGTGCTAAGCAGTTATCTCCCTACCTTAGCTGTTGAATTAGTTGTCTCCCTGTCACTATAAACATGCTATATAGCACTATACGGGATTAAATCGTGACACTATGTAACGACAACCGAGATTAAAACATCACGCATATCCACACTCTTTAAACTTATTTGACAACTCCATGATACGTCGCAATCACCTTTACAGAGAAAGAAAACGAAACATCAGAGTATTTAATCAAACATCTTCCCACACAGTTACCGTACTAATCGGTAATCCTTTTAACTTGTCCTCGAAATTTCCTACTAAAATAAACTGTAAACCCTCATTTTATGTCCGATGTTTGCATAAATGATTTATTTAATCATCAATACCCCTGCACCCGTTATGTGTTACAATTATGAATATATGTTTATTATTATATCAATTAAATATTCACTTCCAACCTGCTGCATATTCTAAAAGTTTTTATTTTGTGAGAATCTGTTAGTTTAAAGTGGGGCTCTTTTTACAATATCTCTAGGCATGAATTGTGACCTCGCTTATGACCCGAATTTGTTCGCGCGCGTATGATTAAAATCTGACGCATTTTTATTACCGTATAAGCATAACCTAATAGCAAAAAAAAATAAAAAAGAAAAGAAAAAAAGAAAAGAAAAATAACAACAAAAGGTAATCTTCAACCTTTTCATCGTAAATCTTCCATACCCATAAAATTAGGCTTGGCTCACAGATAATACCCAAGCCTAATATTACTCTGTGGGTAGGAATTTACGGTAAAAGCCCATCGTGGAAGCCTTACCTTTATGTGTTCATTCATCTTTTCTTCTTATTTATTTTTATTTTTATATTTTTTTTTTTTTTTTGGCTGTTGCTACTTAAATAAAAACGTCAACGATTTATCTCGTCGACGATAAAAAACAATTTACGTCATTGAAAAGGCGAGATCAAATTTACTGCTTAAATTGTTAAAGGAGCCCACTTTAAAACTAAACATTCTCACGAAAAATAGACTTCATTGATATACACAGTTGAAGTGTATATCTAAAAAAAAATCAAATAAAATTATATTTTAGTATTGTAACCAAAGGTCTGAAGAAAAATACATTAAATACAAAACACACGAACATTAAAATGGGGGTTCAGTTATTTTATGGTAGAAATTAGCACATACGTAAGGATTACCCTCTTAACTCTATACAAAAACTTATTTACAACCCGTTTTTTGGAAACAGAAATCATATCTCAGTCAAACAAGTTTTTATTTGTCGCGGTATAGCTCAGTCGAGTCGAGAGCGTCTTGCCGCTTAAGAAACACAGGTTCCAGCTTCTGATACACGGCCCTCCGCCACTCAGCGTCTAGAGTAACACAGGGATCTGTGCAAGTAAAGTAAGAGTGATGGTAAGTGTGGCGCTCCACCTCAGACACAGAAACAATTCCTTGTCTAGCGTAGTGAAAAGGGATAGACTCCTCGCTGATTGGCTGATACCTACTTTAGGCCACCCGACGACTTTACTTGTCATTTCTATCTTGGTCAAATACAGCTTCAAACTCGCACTTTTATGACACACCTGTATTCTGAAAAAATGAACGTTCCATCCATTGGTCATTTCTATCTGGTAAATACAGCTTCAGACTTGGCAATTTTATGACACACCTTGTATTCTGAAAAAGTGAACGTTCCATTCATTGTACATTTCTATTTTGGTAAATATAGTTTCAAACTCGGCAATTTTATGACACACCTTGTATTCTGAAAAAATTAACATTCCATTCATTGTTCATTTCTATTTTGGTAAATACAGCTTCAAACTCGGCACTTTTATGACACACCTTGTATTCTGAAAAAATTAACATTCCATTCATTGTTCATTTCTATTTTGGTAAATACAGCTTCAAACTTGGCACTTTTATGACACACCTTGTATTCTGAAAAAAATGAACGTTCCATTCATTGACTAGTGAACCACACGGTTCCTGGTTCGATACTTAACCTGGCCCACTCAGTGTATGAGTGGCACAGGGATCTGTGCGGTAAACTTAAGAGCTGGTGGTAGGCGTGACGCTCCACCTCAGACGCCAATACAATCTCCTTGGTCTCAGGGCTAGTGAAAAGGGGATAGACTGGCTGATACCGATTTTAGCCCCCCCCCCCCCCCCCCCGCCATCTTCACTTTTAACTTTTTGTATTCTTTCAAATTCGAATTCTTTCGTTCTTCTGTTTTATCTGGGTTTTTTTTAATTTCATGGTTGCATTGAAAAACAAATTCTCCTCAATTTAAATTCTTCTTTCACTTGCGTTGAACCCCTTCAATTTAATTTCTTTTCTTTCGGTTTTTCTTCCATTCAACCTTTTCTCTTCTTTCTCTTTCTTTCTTTTTCTTTCTTTCTTTCATTCTTACTAGTGCGTTGAAAAAACAAATTCTCCTCAATTTAATTTTCTTCTTTCGCCTTTCCTTTTCTTTTTTCTTTTTTTTCCTTCCATTGTTAAATTCAACCTTTTCGGTTTCTTCTTCCTCTCTTTCTTTCTTTCTTTCTTTCTTTCTTTCTTTCATTCTTTCTTTAACCTTTTTTCTAACCTTCTTTTGTATTACCTCTTCTCTTTATCTAAAAACCTTATTCTTCATTCTAGCTTTCTTTTTCTCTTCTTTCTTTTCTCTTTCTTTCTTTTTCTCTTTTCTTTTTTTTCTTTTTCTCTTTTTTCTCTTTTCTTTTTCTTTCTTCTTTTTTTCTCTTCTTTTGTTTTCTCTTCTTTCTTTTTCCTTCTTTTTCTCTTTCTTCTTTCTTCTTCTTTTTCTTTTCTTTCTTTTTTTTCTTTCTTTTTCTTTCTTCTTTCTTTCTTTTTCTCTTTCTTTTTTCTTCTCTTTCTTTCTTTTCTTTCTTCCTTCTTTCTTTTTCTTTCTTTCCCTTTCTCTTTCTTTTTCGTTTCTTCTTCCCTTTTTTCCTTTTCTTTTTCTCTTTCTTTCTCTTTCTTTCTTTCTTCTTTCTTCTTTTTCTTTCTTTTCTTTTCTTTCTTTATATTATTTTTTTTCCCTTTATTTATTTTCTCTTTCTTTCTCTTTTTCTCTTCCTTATTCTCTTTCTTTCTTTTTTTCTTTCTTTTCTTCTTTCTTTCTTTCTTTCTTCTTTCTTTCTTTTCTCTTTCTTTTCTCTTTCTTCTTTCTTCTTTCTTTCTTTCTTTCTTTTTCTTTTTTTTCTCTTCTTTCCTTTTCTCTTTCTTTCCTTTTGTCTTTCTTCTTTCTTTCTCTCTTTCTTCTTTCTTTTTTCTCTTCTTTTTTCTTTATTTATTTTTTCTCTTATTTTTCTTTCTTTCTTTCTTTCCTCATCTTTCTTCTTTCTCTTCTTTATTTCTTTCTTTCTTCATCATTTTTTTTCTTTTAACCTTTTTCCTAACTTTCTTTCCTTCACATCTTTCTCTTTACCTAAAAGTCTAATTTCCTTCTCTCTCCCTCTCTCTCTCTCTCTCTCTCTCTCTCTCTCTCTCTCTCTCTCTCTCTCTCTCTCTCTCTCTCTTCTCTCTCTCTCTCTCTCTCTCTTCTCTCTCTTCTTTCTCTCTCTTTCTTTCTTTCTTCTTTCTCCTCTCTTTCTTTCTCACTCTCTCTCTTTTCTCTTTCTCTCTCTTCTCTTTCTCTTTCTTTCTTTCTCTCTCTCTCTCTCTCTCTTCTCTTCTCTCTCTCTCTCTCTCTCTTTTTCTCTCTCTCTCTCTCTCTCTCTCTCTCTCTCTCTCCTCTCTCTCCTTTCACTTAATAACATCTTATATTCTTTCTACTTACTGTGTCGGTTAACCAGTACAAAACAGCCAATAAGCCACTAAGACACCTACAATCAGTTGGACAGGTATCTAAAAAAAATCAGTTCAAATAACTAAAGAAAGTCACCTTACTCATCACAAAATACTAACTTCTTTTTTCAATGTCTTTCTTAAAATTCAACTGATCTTATTATAATAGAGATTCGGTGTAGGCATGTCCGTAACCGAAACAACATCACTGCTTACGTCACAATACGTTCATGTGGTAGGCACAAAAAATGCGTCGATCCCGTTGGCACTCCCTATGAAGATAGGAGGGTTGGAATAAAATCCAACAGTATGAGGTGAGGTAAAAGGAAAAGTGAACAAAAAAAATAACTCAAACAAGTCAAGTGGGAGAGAAATATTTCGTCCTTCTGACGCGAAGAACATTCCCAGTCTGACTTTATTCAAGGCAAAATACTGAATAAAGTCAGATTGGGGATGTTCTTCACGTCAGAAGGACGAAATATTTCCCTCCTACTTGGACTTGTTTGAGTCATTATTTTGTTCACTTTTCCTTTTACCTCACCTCATACTGTCGGATTTTACTACAACCCTCCTATCTTCATATATATATATATATATATATATATATATTGTGTATATATATATATATATATATATATATATATATATATATATATATATATATATATATACCAGAAGCTTTATACATAAAACAATACAAACCATCCTTAAACAAAATTAATTTCCAATGCAGTACACACATTTTAAAATGCCTATAAAACCTTTCTCACCAAGTCTTCTCCTTCCAGCCTCTACATTAATATAATTTAAAAAACAAACAAACTGGAATACATCACCCCTGATGATGGCACTTCGAAGTGCCGAAAGTACTCGGGAACTGAACTTTGGTGGACTTATCCACCAATTCCACCCAAACATTAAAAAGTTGGCCAGAAAATTAGAAAACATAAAAAATAAAATTGTTAAACAGGAGATGTGCCTTTTGTTTAATTCTACATGTATAAATGAAAGAATGCTGCCCAAATACACACACACACACACACACACACACATATATATATATATATATATAAAATCACGTATTAGATAATATTTATCAATGTTCACTTACAATCCCAATAGATTGTGGGGTTGTGGGTATATTTCCTATAGTAAAACGGCTAGATCCAAATAATCGAATCGAAAGCCGGGGGTTCGTGACCCCCAGTCGACCGTTTACGATCTACCGGTCTCATTTAGAAGCAAATTGCAAACAGTAAACGCCATTCTGTCTGCCATGGACTTGCTTATCGAGCCGATTCCTCGCCAGAGAAGCGCCAGCTCGAGTACTGCCTCTACTGACGTGTGAATGCCCAGTCTTCTTCGCAATATCCTCTGAGAATTCTTCAAAGGAATGGTCTACCTCTGAAGTCTGAATAAATAATTCTATTCTTATTTTTACTTATCTTAATTAGATCTCAAAACTTTGTAGAAAGTTTTGTATTTTTGGGTTTGTTTTTTGGGGGGGGTTTTCCCTATTTTTTACGAAATGCACATTGAATATTATCATAATAGTTTTTAGATGGCAAATGCAGAATAGCGCGCAAGAGATAATTTTTATCGTTGAATTGACAGTTCCATTTGAAGAAAATCTGGATTGGGCCCATCAGCGGAAGTTGGAAAAATATGAAGACCTACGTGAGCAATGCGTCAGAAACGGATGGATAACGGATGTATTTCCCATTGAGGTCGGATGTCGGGGATTTATTGCCAACTCAACCTCGGAATTTTTGTCTAAACTTGGACTTTCTCTACCAGACAAGAGGAAATACTTAAAAAAGATTCAGGAGAAAGCTCTAACCGCATCAGCGTGGATATGGCAGTCCTATATTGTGACATCAAACCGACAAAGTTAGGTGGTATCGTGAGATACTGCTGAGGCGCTCTGTGTTAGTGGTAATGATAATTCGGCCCCGAAACCATGCCTGAACCCAGAGTCATCATCTGATGAAGGCTTTGTCGGTTGCAATGCTACTGTGTAAATAGCAGTCATTGTATGAAGATTATTATTAAAATCACATTTTACGTATAAATAGCATTAGATTACAGAAACACTAAAGGCAAAATGAATAATACTATTCTCGTTTTTCGTTGTCTTAATTAGATACCAAAACATTATAGAAAGTTTTTTTAGTATCATTTGGATTATTCAGACTATTTTCCTCATCTTTATTGTAATCTGAACGTTTCGGTCGATGTGCACCCCGGCCTTCTTCGGGTATTTCTTGTCGGACAAGGGCTGGATCTCAAAACTTTCTCGAAAGATTGTTTTTTTTTTGTTTTTTAGTATTACTTGGATTATTCGGACTATTGTCCTCATCTTTATTATTATCTGTACAACGTTTCGGTCGATGTTCCCTCTGGCCTTCTTCAGGTATTTCTTGTCGGACAAGGGCTAGATCTGAAATCTTTGTAGAAAGTTTTGTTTTTAGTATTATTTGTATTATTTGGACTATTGTCCTCATCTTTATTGTTATCAGTACAATGTGTCGGCCGATGTTCCCTCCAGCCTTCTTCAGGTATTTCTTGTTGGAAAAGGGCTAGATTTCGAGACTTTGCAGAAAGTTTTTTTTTTGTTTTGCATTATTTAGACTATTGTCCTCATCTTTATTGTTATCTGTACAACGTTTCGGCCGATGTGCCTCCGGTCTTCTTCAGGTATTTCTTGTCGGACAAGGGCTAGATCTGAAAACTTTATACAAAGATTTTTTAGTATTATTTGTTTTATTCGGACTATTGTCCTCATCTTTATTGTTATCTGTACAAGGTTTCGGCCGATGTTTTCTCGGGCCCTCTTCGGGTATTTCTTGGCGGACAAGGGCTAGATCTCAAAACTTTGTAGAAAGTTTTTTAGTATTATTTGGATTATTCAGACTATTGTTCTCAACTTTATTGTTATCTGTACAAACGTTTCGGCCGATGTACTCTCAAGCCTCCTTCATGATACCCCCGTGGATTGAATAAAGGGTTGGGTTCAAAGTCCCTAGATGGCTCCCGATTACGACAAGAAGGTTCCTAAGTTCGAAAAGAAATTTTGCAAGTTCAATAAGGCTCCCGAGTCCAACAAGAAATACCAGAAGAAGACGGGAGGGCAAATCGGCCGAAACGTTGTACAGATAAAGATGAGGACAATAGTCCGAATAATCCAAATAATACTTATTATCAAGATTTATGTTAAAGATTCAGAGAAATTTTTTTTCTTTTTTTAGAAAAAAATGTTATCCATAATATTTAGGGGAAAATGCAGAATAGCGCGCAAGAGATAATATTAAAATCACATTCTACGTATAAATAGCGTTAGATTACAAAAACTCTTGAAGTAACCTAACCCTAATACTAAGTCTAACCCGAACCCGCACTCCTACCCTAATACTAGCATCTCAAAGGTTTCGGGTATTTCCGTTAATTGCAATGCTTTTTTATACGCAATCTAATGATATTATGTTTTGCGCGCTATTCTGAATTAGTACCAAAAGAAGAAATAAGACAAACACGGCAAACATGGGTTATTTAATGTCAATCGTCTAATCCTACAGATTTTGAACTTCAGCGACTCTTAATTCAAAATCTAACTCTATATTAACCGTCCCAAAAGCCCAACGGTTTATCAATATACAATATTCATTGATCAGAAAATTGTCACATTCCCAAAGACTTTAAAATAGGCCCCCCAAAAAGTTCAAGATTCCATCTACTGACTTGAAAAGTAATTACTTTCCAAACACCCATAAACTACAATAGTAGATCGTTTGGTGTAATGGGCCAGACGGTTTGCTTCAGATGCGATTCTCTCAGATCGTTCACAAAGCTGTTCAGAGTGGACATGGTTTGGTTAGAAATCCAGATGATCTTACTTTGTAAATTTAGATGGAATAACTTTCTTTTCTCTTCTTTCTCTTTTTTCCATCATCGGAAGGGTAAGCCTTACCGGCCATCTTTGCGCCATTTGAGCTAACTTCAGGAGTCATTGTTGATGTTTGTTCTTCGTTGAGAATAACTCATTGTGTTATATATATATATATATATTATATATATATATATATATATATATATATTGATAGATAGATATAGAATATATATATATATATATATATATATAATATATATGTGTGTGTGTATAAAGTTTTGTAGAAAAAAACAACAAGATGTTTAAAGTTTTGCTGACAGAAATCTGTTTCGACCATATGCGGTCTTTATCAAAGCCACATTGTAAACGGAAAAACGAAATAAATATATCATTAATCACGAGGCACAGAACGCTCTCGATCAGTACCGGAATTTTCAAATTTTTAAAGAATTATTTGAAAATGTGCCTCGTGATTAATGATATATTCATTTCGTTTTTCCGTTTACAATGTTACTTTAATAAAGACCGCATACGGTCGAAACAGATTTCTGTCAGCAAAACTTTAAACATCTTGTTGTTTTTTCTACAAAACTTTCTACACATATTGTCGTTTTCATATCCATTTTACCTTTCATAATTATATATATATATATATATATTTTGAATATGATGATCAAGAAATTGTTTTTTGCTATTATTATCAGCCTCGATTCAAGTGTCAACCCCAGACACAGCGTAAACGGGAATTTCAACTCATACCGCTTATACTTTTCTGTCGGAGGATTTTCGAATATTTAAGATATTGATATATCAATGAAAACATTATTTTTTCAGATCTCATAACTGTGATGAATCTTTTTTTCCACGCTTAGTTGTCTAAGCACTCCCTGTTAACTAACATTTTCTTTTCATGTTGAGTTTTACCAACTGAAAAGAGTCCCTTAGGTATATAGGGCTGCTGCCTGTAAGTCAGGTTTAACTGAACTCTCGGCCGTCTATGTAACCTGAAAGAAGGTCACCTAAAGGTTATTTCATGTCAATCATCTAACCGTTGGTCAAACACTTTCCTTTTATCGGCCACATATCCAGTTTTCGGTTACTGCAGTTTTTCTCTCAGTCTTTTTCCTTATTTCTTGTGACGAGACTGAAAGGCAGCCCTAAGAACAAGCGGATTCCCAGCCCCCACACACAAAGCGCGTCAGGATATGTTTGGCCTGTGGCCAGCGCCTACGGATACTCGAACTCGCTACCTCCGCGTAGATGAGGTATTGTTAGTAGAGACCCAAATAAAGTATATCCGAATTTGCATAAGTGCATTCAAACGAGTAGAAATAAAGACGGACTGTCGCTGACAGGGCGAGTGAGGAAGAAAGTGTTTGGACAGCAAGTGAAATCTGACGACTGCTATTTGATGTGAGAGTGGCGTGTTCGGTTGGGAAAGGAATTGCATTTCGTTTACTGGAAATACTTTCAAAGGATTGATATTACCTTAAATTTTTGGACCCCTTCAAAAGATTTCTATCATATTGTGGTTATGGTATAATCTTTTTAATCATCTAACTCGTCTAACTAATCTCTCGGCCTTCTTTCCCACAGTCTATGTAACCGGAAAGAAGGTCAACTAAAGGTTATTACTTGTCAATCATCTAGCCCTACAAACTTTGAAATTTAATAACTTTGTATTCAAAATCTAACTCTACTCTAAGTGTCCAAAAAGAAACGGTTTATCAATATGCAAAACTATTGAGAATTCTGGGGTATGGGGGTTATCGTCCTTTGTCTGCGAGCCTCTGTTTCAAACCAACCAATCACGAGCCAGCATACTTTGGCGGCAAAGCCGAATAAGCAAACTCGGTCTCTTCTGATCCAGATTCCAAAGGAAACAGACCTAAATAAGGGTCGCTCCTCTTCTTCAACACCGGAGTCAGACGTCAACATAGAAGTCTATCATATCCGAACTATTAGAAGGCCGTAGCAAGGGCTCCGATAATACCCTATCTCAGGACTCAGATAAGTTATTACAAATTATACATTTGTGCAGACGAACTAAAGTCTGTTTCCTTTGGAAGCTGGATCAGAAGAGACCGAGTTTACTTAATCGGCTTTACCGCCAAAGTATGCTGGCTCGTGATTGGTTGGTTTGAAAGAGAGGCTCGCAGACAAAGGACGATAACCCCCATACCCCAGAATTCTCAATAAAACACAGTATTTTAGGGGTAAAAATCACAAACAACATAAAATGGGATTAAACTTTTAATAAATAAATTAGAAAGTATTAATTAAATGCAAGACAAACACCCACAAAATGTGCAATCAGTCTATTGATATTTTTTCGATTTTTTTTCTTTTTTTTTTTTTTTTTTAATTTTTATTTATTTTATTTTTTGGTTATATAGTTTTGCGCTTATAGATGGTTTAAGCATTAGCAGATATATCTCAGTGGTAAAGCTTGCGGATAGACAAGTGATAATTCTGATGCCTGGGTACCTGCTTTTAAAAAGAACAAAAAAGAACAAAAAAATTATAACTCAAATTTTGTGTATGTGGATGAAATAGTCTGCTGCCGGGCTGATGAAAATCAGTGCCAAGAGGGAAAAAAAAAGAAAGAAAAAAAAAGAAAAAAATCTGTTGCTATGGATTGCAGAGGGAAGTTTTCACTTTACGGTCTGTGTACTTCCTCAACTTGTCTTTTGTTCTCATTTATTCAATACGCGACATCCGGGTATTTTACAAAGTACGTCATGAATTTTTTTTTGGTGGGGGGGAGGGTATAGTTTTTTTGTTGTTTTTTTTGGAAGAGAACTGATTGGAAATTTCAGGACTCCAATTTTTTTTATCCTTTCCCAACCGGAAGATTGACCCGTTTGGTAATTCCTGAACAAACAAACAAAAGGTAGTCGTAGGTTCGTGGTGTAACGGTTATCATCATCGGAAATTTAGACGGGTTCAACTCCTATTGGCGCCATGGGTGGCAGTACCGCCTTAGCCACCGAAACTGTGGTATCACTCCTGGTTGGTCAAGCCCTCACCACTGTAAACAAATCACCTGTGTATACAATTTGATAATTTAGATTTTAGTTAATTAACGGTCGACATCGGCATCGCATTATTGTTTCAAATCCTAAAATAGGCACTCATCTTAAAATTCTTATGTTTCATTTTCAAACGTTACTCCCCGGGTTCCTTTCTTTAAAAAAATGTACCTCAATTTTTTAAACGTAAATTAATGGCGCCTTAACCTTAAGCAAGGCACGAAGAGGAGTGAGGTAGAGAGGAGAATAGCCTCGACTGCAAAAAGAGCCAGAAAGAGAGAGAGAGAAAAAAGCCAGCAGCCCCAGAAAGCATCACAGTTTGTGTGCAGTCAGTGCACCAAATACAGTCACTCGGGGATAGGCCTGCACAATCACTTACGCAGATAATTTATTTATTTATTTTATTTATTTATTTGGACACTACGTTATCGTACTTAGTGGGCAGAAAGGTGCAAACAATGCAGAACAGTGCGCAGGAGATAATATCATTAAATTACGTATAAAAAGCATTATATGTCATTACAATTCATGAAATACCCGGAACATTTGAGACACTAGGATTAGGGTTAGGGTAAAGGTTGGTTTTAAGGTTACGGTTAGGGTTAGGGTTAGGGTCAGTGTTAAGGTTAGGATTAGGGTTAGTGTTAGGACTAGGGTTTGGCTACTTCAAGACTTTCCGTAATCTAATACAATTTATACGTAAAATACGATTCTAATGATATTATCTTCTGCGCGCTAATCTGCATTTGTACCTAAAAAATATACCTCTATTTCTTTTTTAAACGAAATAGCTATGAGGCTTAACGTGAATAATTTTGATTTTTTGGACTGTTGTCCTCATCTTTATTGTAGTATGTCATCGGCATTGCAGTCTCGGAAGACTATATAGTTCTGGTGCTCCTGAAGTTACTGCACCTCCTGTGACTCTGAAGTCCTATGTTCGAAAAACATTCTTGACCACAGATCTCGCATGTGAAGGCTGCCCCTGAAGATGTTGATGTGCCAGTGCTTTGTTGCCACTGGTTTCTTCTTGATCTCTTGGCTTCATGGTGTTGCGCCAGGGTGACTTCAGACACGAACAGTCCGCTATGGAGAGCCTGCCACCACTGAGTGGCGGTCCTGAGCCAAATTTTCCCAGCTGAATGGGGTAATGCCAAAGCACTTGAAATTACCAGACGAAAGCTCTGCATAGAGGATGTCCTTTGGGATTTCATCCCTCATTCATCCGGCGAACATGACCCAGCTATCAGAGACGACACTGTCTATGTATAAACACAAAAAAAAACATGTATAGACACAACGATTCGGTCGCTGTATTCTCCGGCCTTCCTCAGTTGTTCCCTGTGTATCCGAGCATAGTAATAAATCATTTTAATAGTTTGACAATCATCCGTCGAAGAACTATGGAAGATCATATTTAAATAATGACCTCATTGTTTTTGCACGACATTTTCTTTCCGAAATGATCGTGATTCTTCTTGTGACACATGTCGGAATGATAGGCGTGCAAAAACAATGACGTCATTATTGGAAAGAGATCTCCAAAAGTAATTCGACGCGTGTTTGATCAACAGTCAAACTATTAAAAAATGATTTCTCAGGCTGGATCATTACACTCGAATACAGAGGAAACACCAGAGGAAGGCCGGTGGATACAGTGGCCGAGATGTTGTGAGTATACATACCACAATTAAAGATGAGGACAACAGTCCGAAACATCAAAATTATTGATTGAGCTACAATATAAACAAATTTTTTTGTTTTTTGTTTTTTTCCTCCTTTTTTATTTCTAGACTTTTTTTCTAGAAAATTCCAGAAATTTATCAGCCTCCATTACTCAGCACTTTTTTTTATTTCCAGAAAAAAGCATACTTACTAACTTACTTAATATTCTTGATTAACAAATTGGAAATTTTACGAAACGAAAAAAAAATCAAGAGGAGCTATTTAAGCTAGAAAGGATGATTTACAATATTATTACAACATATAAACCCTATTGTTGCGTTTTCAATAAATAATACGAAAATATACAATATATATATATATATATATATATATATATATATATATAATACTTAATACACATATCATTTCTTTATTCCTTCATTTCATTCCATTAAAGCAGACAATAAGCATCTGATGCATAGCACTATCATTTCCTCCCTCTTCCCTTTCTTTCTTTTTCTTTCTTTCTTTCATTTCTTTCTTTCTTTTTTTTTTTCTTACTATATATTTGTCTTTCAGATGTGTAGCATATTCGTTTTTTTTAATCCTTTTCTTTCCTCACAGAGAAAATGGAATGGTCCATTATTTGTCTGAGGGTCTGACAGGATGTAACATTCTTTTACAAACAGGATATGTGGAAATTCCATTGATCGTGGAAAAAAATCAAAAGGAGCGATTTAAGCTGGAAATAAGGATTTGCAATCGTATTACATATAAATCCCATGGTTGCCTTGACAACAAATAATACGAAAATACAGGAGATATATGACACAGATAAGACAAAATAATAGATTGCCCTGTGGCCAAAGGGGCTGCTGCTGTTGGCGCCATGGGTGGCAGTACCGCCTTAGCCACCTAAACTGTGGTATCACTCCTGGCTGTCAGCTGAGCAGAACAAGGTATAGTACGTAAAATTGCACGTTGCATGAAGATTAGAATACGACTATTTTCTACCTTTTTTAATTAGGAACCGCTGTTTGTATCGCAATTCGCTCGTGGTGTTAATATGCGACAACGAGAACATCACAGACTAGAATTAATAATAGGAGACATGCTATCACTCTGATTTTCAGTGTAAAATACATTATTTAAAACAGACTCCCAATGAGTCAAATAATAATAATAATAATAATAATAATAATAATGCCTTGCACTCGAGGGATTATATTAATATGCGACAACGAAAACATCACAGATTTGAGAGTAGACTTGCTGTCGCACAGGCTTCAGTGGAAAACCAATGATCAAAACCGGTGTGACACACTCCTAAGATGTGATATGATAATAATAATAATAATAATAATAATAATAATAATAATAATAATAATAATAATACCTTACACCCGAGAGATAACATAGACAGACTCTATGTATCAAGAAAAGAAGGAGGAAGAGGATTTTACACAAACAAAAATAATGGACAAGATCTCGGTGAGATTCGAACTCACGTTTCCCTTTTTGCCAGAAGGAAGTCAGGTTGAAAATACGAACTGCTCTACTCTCTGAGCTAAAACTGTTTCTCGAAGCTCAAATCAAATTGATAAAACTTATCCGTTATTCTCTTATTTTACACTAGTAGTATCCATGCCATATTTTATTAAGGAATTGTCTTCCATGTTAGCTGGTATTTTATTAAAACGGTCGAATTTGTGTAGCTTTTATCATTTGAGTTTGCAATATTGAGATTAGTACCACGGTGCTTTAAGGGAAGTGACCTGACAATTCCATAATTAGGCCAGGTTTGCTATTGGAGCCAATATGATGTTGAAAACCCCGAAATCGGCAATGAGAATAGTTCATCACTTATTACCTTCCTTTACACATTTGTTGTAGGTCACTCACCTATGACACGAACATGGACTTACCCAATATATAAATTTAACAGAGTAAAGCTACTCAAACGAGTAGTACCAGATACAGTTCTTCGTGTAACCTGAAACAAGGAAACCCTTCCATTGTACGTTGATAAATATTGCTGAATAGAATCTGTTCCCTACATTTTATACCCGTGTTGAGTTATTATTTATCAGCCTTAAACAGGTCATAACAGCATTTAAAGAAGGTACCGTCTGAATCGTTTAATTAGTCGTTACTTCTTAATAAAACCCTTGAGTTTGCAATGTCGAGAGTTGTGGCACTGTGCTTTCAGCGAGGTGACCTGATAATTCCGAAGTCAGGTCGGGATTTCTATTATAGACAATATGATGTTGAAAAGCCCGAAATCGGCAATGATAATATTTCATTACAGTGGAGCTTCTTTTACACATTTAAAAAAATGCATCCCCCGACTTGAATCATTGAATAAGTAGTTGCTTTTTAATAAAATCTTTTTTTTTTTCTTTTTTTTTTTTTTTTTAGTTCAGCTGTGGCTGGAGTCGGAAATTGCATTTGAGTTCAGCGACAAGGAATGGGGGGGGTTAGAAGTGTTTTGAGTCTTTGTTGGACATATTCAGGAGGTCGGGGGTTTCTATTGGTGCCAATATGATGTTGAAAAACCCGAAATTGGCAATGATAATAGTTCGTCACAGATTAGCTTCCTTTACGCATTAAAAAAATGTATCCTCCGACTTTAATCGTTGAATAAGTAGTTACTTTTTAATTTTTTTTTTTAACTTTAACTGTGGTTGGGGCCGGAAGTTGAATCTGCGTTCAGTGACAAGAAATCTGGAGGTGGGAAGTGGTTGACTCTTTGCCTGACATATTCAAGAGGTCGGGTTTTGTATTGGAGCTAATATGATGTTGATAAACCCGAAATCGGCAATGATAATAGTTCATTACAGAGGAGCTTCCTTTACGCATTCAAAGAATTTAAAAGACTTTAATCGTTAAATAAGATTTTTTTCTTCAACTGTGGTTGGAGTTGGAAGTCGCATCTGGGTTCAGTGAAAAGGAATCGGTGGAGGGGGGTGACTTTTTGTCGGACATATTTAAGACAGTTCTCTTCGCATTCATGACAGATCCCAAGAATAAATACCTGCCCTTCTAATTTTTTTTTTTTCAAATTAGTTGTATGATCCAGTTGGTTGAGTTTCAAATGTTGACAAGGTCATGCCGAAAAAGGAAATTCATGCCTAGTAGAAGAGCGTGTTGTTCCGCGAATTAAAATAGTTCCTAAACATCCAATGAGATCCGACCCGGCATCTGTGCCCCATCAGCATTGGATAGTTCATTAGCATATAGGGAAATTCCCGAATGGGATCTTCCAGGGTACAGTAGCACAGCATGTCGCACAGAGACAACTACAATATAATGGTGATTGAAAAAGAAAAAAAAACAAGAAAAGTAATAGAATACAACAAACACTATCCAATAGAATGTCAAGGACAAGAATTTAAATATACAAAAGTGAGTCAAAAGTTTTACAATATTGTTATAGGTCATACACCCTATAAGACTAATAGAATGCGCCGACATGTTACTATAAGTAACAGGGATAATTGTGGCTTGGCAGTAAGCCAATGCGAGTAAGCCAATAACTCTATTTGTCGGACGTAATTTCCACTTATCTGTATTGTATTTGTCTACTTTCTGTTAATACATTTTCCTACATTTGTTACCCGTCGTTTTGGTCTTATTTGACCCCTTAAAACCTCACAACAAACTGGCGACGAGGATTCGAAGTAACTTACGCAGGTTTATCATTTACAACAACTCCATTCTTCAAGAAAACGAAGAGCGACGGAGTTTATCAACATAAACCCCAAAAGAATAAGATATTAAGACTCCTGTGGAGTGAAATCTTAGGAGGGGGTGTTATAGGTGATACACCCTATAAGACTAATGGAATGCCCCGACAGGTTACTATAAGTAACAGGGATAATTGCGGCTTGGCAGTAAGCCAATGCGAGTAAGCCAATAACTCTATATGTCGGGTGTAATTTTCACATCTCTCTATTGTATTTGTCTACTTTCTGTTAATACATTTTCCTACATTTGTTACCCGTTGTTTTGTTCTTATTTGACCCCTTAAAAACCTCACAACAAATATCTTATTATAACTAGCAAACATATGCACCCTCCGTAGGGGGCAAGTATCTAATTTTGATGTGATAAAATATTGTATTACATTTGGACATTTTTTCACGTCAATTAACTTTGAATCACGTTATCGGAAATTCGACAGAGAATTATCTTCCCCTGCCGCTAGAGGGCGAATCGCCAACACGATGTTGGCGCCAGAATTACACCCCGGCACTTGTCTGTAGGCCGTCGACCTGGACGGAGGCGTTTTTTAACCAGCATGCTTTCTAAGGCTGTCTCATAGCATACTACCGAAGGCCGTTTCGACAGCATACTTATCAGAAGGCTGAGGACCTAAATAGTCAACTTAAGAAGGGCCCCATCCACCGATATTTAAAAGAACAGTTACCCAGGCGAGAAGCTTCTAAAAGAGCATCCCCTACTTTTACTTATCGGACGAGAACCAACAAAACGGACGCGTCTCTACATAATTCTTCAACTACAGCGATCAGAATTCCCTTTCTGAAGCCACTTCTTCAACAAACATTATTTCCCCTCACAGATAAGTCACGTAGCAAATGCCATCAAAATTTGCAACATTTCTGTACTTTTTGTCTGTATTTTATATTCGTGTTTGTTTCCTTTTTTTCGTCCGAACAATAACCACTAACGGAGAATAAGGGCTCCAACGAAATCCCGTAAATACTCTTAACGTATCTTTGAAGCGTAACACAGATTCTCAAAGATACATGGTTCAAAGTTAACTGGCCTGGGAAAAAATGTAAAAGATTTTTTAATTGAAATAACTGGTGCATTATATATTTTATTCATATCAACACTGAAACTTTCATTAAATTCGGTTAATTCCCTGAATTTTGGGTTTTTTTTTTCTTTCGGCAGGGTGACATACGATGGTGGAATTTAGGTCCGTTAAGTTCGATTTAACCTAACGTTGAGCTGGTACATATTCATGTTTTGAATTAATTACAAAAGAAAGGCTATAAATGACTCAACATCGAAACGATTGTATAAAAATAAAAACAAAAAAAACACAAAAAATAAGTATTTCATACGTACATATTCGCCCATAAAGAATGTGTTGCCATCGTCGTAGACGCCAAGGCACCTTTCCAAATATGGTAAAACTCTTTCAGCAGTTTTGTAAAAACGAAGACGGGCAAATGACTGAAAAAGAAACAGTTTAACCAATTGATAAACGGTATGTTGGGATTCCATCCCTCGACTAATAGAAGCAATGATATGTTATATACTATAAAATTTAAGGTGGTTAACGAAGGGGGGGGGTAAGCAAATGAGAAAAGGCGGGATATGAACGTCAAGGGACGAGTAATAGTACTGGACATTTTTTATCTTTTAAAATAAATAAAAAACATTTGTGGTATAATTAAACGAGATAAGTTACAAGGTAGTAGTTAGACAGCTTTAGTTGTTTCCCCAGATAATAAATAAAATCTATTAAGAAACTTTAGTTGGAACCCATGAATTTTCCCGGGGACTCATTCAAATCAAATATGTGCATCCCAGGACGCACTAAATCAAAAAGCTATAAGCATCACTGGGTTTATTTTTCAATATCGTCCCTCTTGGTATATAAAGATTATGAAAACTGTCTGATATGAAGTATAGGCATGTATCAAATGTATTTTCGTTTTTTCTTTCTTTTTTATTTCATACAACGTTTGGCTGAAAAGTGTATAGGCTGACCAAGATACAATCATAGTATGTGGCCAAATTAGGTTTGCAGAGATGCTAATAAGTATGCGTCCTGCGTCTCTGACGCACAAAAATCCAAAAGGATACAGTAAAATCATATCCATGCATCCCAGTGTTTACTTTTATCTTCCCCCACCATTTCCAGCTAACTGTAAATAAATTTCAATAGTTTTTTTTTAGAACCAAATTACACAGGTTTTTTCCCTTTTGGTCTGTCTCTCTGTTTCGTTTCGTTTTTTGCTGCGAAAACGAAGGAGTGAGTGGCGCCAAGTCTGGACTTTCTTTGATCACGTGTCAGCCGAGATCTGCCTCTTTGGAAGTGGGAAGCGAAGCGAGCGGACGCAACTAGCAGATTGTCCGGTCATAAGCACTGAGAGACGAACCCCTTAGCTGTTTCAAACGGACATTGGCCGGTTTCGGAGAAGAACCTTGATTGAAAAAAGGGCTAATTGCAGTTGTAACCCAGCAGAATTCCTTGGAGGGCTAAAACGGTTCTTCATATCCTTTGGCGAAAAAGGTCGCATATTCTTCAAACCACGGAAGAAATATTGTTGTTGGAGTGTCCATCCCTTTGAAGAAAAAACGGACGACAACGAGTGAAGTGAGAGATACCAGCGCAGAAGTCCAGCCCTATATTTCATCCGAGAGCCTTGTTCTTAACGAGAAAGTACAAGTGACTGAAAGAAGGTTTATCTTTTGGTCAGCAGTAATTTTCAAACAGGAGTCTTGTTCTTTGGTGAAAAGGAACAAGAGACTGTTACAGTAAGTGTAGCCCTTTTTTTTATACACTTCTTTCCTATTTTTATCCTATTTTGTATTTGTGTTAGTCGACCCCTAAATCTTTGTTTAGTCGTGCATAGGGAAATTTATGCAAGTTTGTTTAGTTTAAATTGTTTGCATTTCTTTTTGCCTCCTTTAGTGGAGAAAGTTGTATGAATAAAGATTCTATTTCATTATCAAATAAGACCATCATTCTTTTCATTTTTCCCTACCCCTTTTTATTGACGACGCCATTTTGTTTTACGTTCGCTATTTTTCTGAACAAGGAAAAATTCGCGATAATACAACGATATGAAATGCAACAGCTTTAATACATATATGCACATAAAAAAAGGGTACACAAAGGGTAGAAAGTTCTTAGTTCGGACAAGCAACCCGAGGGTTGTAACAGTTCTTTTAGAAGTTAGCGGCACCTAATATAGGGGGGAAAATATATGGGGTGAAATAGACCTTCGAATCAACAAGCTCCCGCCAAGGGGGAACCAAAAACAAGCGAGTTCTCCGTCTTCTCACAAGTCAGAAACCTCTGTTGGTCAACACATTCTTCGTCTAGCAGCTGGAAAATCAGTCGTCCTAGTCGAAATAATCTTTAGCAGTTCAAAAATCACATTTCCTATTTTGTTTCGTTTCTGTTTGACTAAAATCTATTTCTTTACTGAAAAGCGCTTCGTCGTCGACTGCTTCTGCTGCTGCTGACTGCCCATCACTCGACTCACTTGTTATTTTATGGGCATATTAGCCAAACATCTGGGCACATCAGTCGTCCAGTGCCCAAAACGCATTTGTTTTTGCATGCGGGAGGACGCGAGTTCGATCCCGGCAGGCAAGACAATGTCTTGCTCCCTTTACTTTCTCGTTCTCCGTCATAGAGGTATTAGCCGTTATGTTATTGGTTTAGTTCTCAGCTCTACAAGGTCTTAGCCGAAGTCATTAGTTTTTGGTTACAGCTGAAAAGAGGATGAATTACTATGACATGGCTTTTTATAGGAATCACCACGTGACCATGATGATAGAGATGGCAGCTGCTGCTGCTGTGTTGATGACAGTCCCCTAGGGGTATAAGTCACGGTGTAGACCGAAGATAATACAAAATTTCAATAATACAGAAATACAGATATCTCCCCGATTCAATAAGTCACCAAATTCATGTCGCCCACACACCGCAATGAACGGAGCGCAAACCGGATGTAAACGGCCCGAGGCACTAAATCAAGTGACGGATTTTCGTCTCCGCGCTTGCATGCCTGCGCACCCTAGAAATTGAAAATAATAAATAAAACAAAAATTCGTATTTTCGTCCAATCCGAGACGCTCCCGATGCCGAGTTGATCCAACTTCCACCGACCATAAACTACTTAAGAGCCGGCTTTTGAAGACAACGCCAGAGATATCCGAGACAGCCGACCAGTTCACATCACAAGGGGAGCCGGCAACGCGAACTTTATACCTCAAGACCTCAAAACCAGCGTTCGTTTGTACCCCTCCTTCTAACGGTTATTTTTTCCGTCTTTCCTTCATATTTTGCTCTTGATGAAGACCGCTCTATTAAAAAGGTCGAAACAGATTATGTCAGCAAACTATTAACATCATTTGTTTTTTCTAAAAAAATGTTAAATATATGAAGTAAATGGAAGTTAATCCGACAGTATATGTCGGATTAACTTCCATTTACTTCATATATATATATATATATATATATATATATATATATGATTTATATGAAAAAGGTGACTTACCGGTGAAATTGGTCAGAAAGATCAGTTGATGCAAGTTTCACAATGATAAGACAGTGATATAATAAATATAAAGTGCTCAATACGTGAGTAGAGCAAATTTATTATCATAATGGTACACAGTAATAACCTATTCGATTTTCACCATAAGGATCTTCAGGGTTAAATCCACTGAATTAATCAAGATATTGGTTGCATGCGCAACCGGCTGTAATTAACCAATATCTTGATTAATTCAGTGGATTTAACCCTGAAGATCCTTATGGTGAAACTCGAGGATGGTCTGAATTAGATAGATAGATAGATAGATAAGGTCTGAATGAGATAGATAGATAGATAGATAGAGAGAGAGAGAGTGAGGTTTCATCAGATATATTCTATAATACCTTATTTAGATAGATAGAGGGATGGATAGATAGATAGATAGATAGATTTTGATAAAAACTATCCTTTAAAAGCTCATCCAGATCCAAGTGCAAATCAACGGATATCCCCATATCCAGGTCTACACATTTCCCAACATTTTTTTTTTGGGGGGGGGGGCATTTAATATTTTTCTGATCCAGTTAATTTTCGATAAAGAAAAATAAATTCTTCAACTGGTAATTTTCACCTTTAGTTGTCAAAATAAGATAAGGCAATTAGAGTAACCTCCCTTGACTTTCACTTTGAAACAACCCCGTAGCCATTTTGAAAGTCTCCGTGCGAAATAAACAAATCTTAGAAACATTTTCGAAGACAATACAACTACATGCTTTAACACAAAAATATCATAAAATGTGTTCTTAATAACAATTAAGTTCATTTCAGATAATTTTATGCTAGGAATTTAGCCAACTGACTTTCTCTTTGAAACAAGCCGGTAGCCATTTTGAAAGTGTCCGTGCGAGATAAACAAATCTTAGAAACTTTTCGAAAACAATACAACTGCATTTATAAAACAAAAATATCATAAAATATGTTCTTAATAACAATTAAGTTCATTTCAGATAATTTTATGCTAGGAATTTAGCCAACTGACTTTCACGTTGAAACAAACCGGTAGCCATTTTGAGGTGTCTTCGTGCGAAATACACAAATCTTAGAAACTTTTCGAAAATAATACACAAAAATATCATAAAACATGTTCTTAATAACAATTAAGTTCATTTCAGATAATGCGTACGCACAATTTTATGCTAGGAATTTAGCCAACTAAAGGTGAAAATTACCCTTCAACTTACCATTGTCTCCGGAGACATCATGTCGGAATCATTATTGCTCAATCCCATTCCGGAGAAACAGGTGTCCGAATGCATTTGGGATTCTACCATATCAGAACTCATCATGTAGCTTCCCATTCTGTTAAAAGAGAAATTCTTCAAGAAGAAAATCAAAATGAATTAATAACGAAAAGATATTATATGCACTAGCAAATATATGCACCCTGCGTAGGGTGCAAGTATTTAAGTTTTAATGCGATAAAATATTATATTAAATTAGAAAGGCTAATTAAACTAAATAAGAACACAGATAAAAAGAGTTGAAACAGAGTGCAAGTATTTAAGTTTTAATGTAATAAAATATTATATTAAATTAGAAAGGCTAATGAAACTAAATAAGAACACAGATAAAAAGATTTGAAATAGAGTGCAAGTATTTAAGTTTTAATGCGATAAAATATTATATTAAATTAGAAAGGCTAATGAAACTAAATAAGAACACAGATAAAAAGAGTTGAAACAGAGTGCAAGTATTTAAGTTTTAATGTAATAAAATATTATATTAAATTAGAAAGGCTAATGAAATTAAATGAAAATTAATAACGAAAAGATATTAAATAACACCCACCGGGCAGTGTTAAAACTTAAAATTTTGAAAGAATTTGCCTAAGGTGGGTGGTAGTTAAAAACTCAAAAAGAAGAAAATCTTCAAGAAATGGTAATGGAAAAAAATAAATTGATAACGAAAAGATATTATATGCACAAGGAGAAAAAAAAACACCCACTGGGCAGTGTAAAATTGTAATTTTTAAAAGAATTTGCCTAAGGCGGGTGGTAGTTAAAAATTCAAAAAGAGGAAAATCTTCAAGAAATGGTAATTGAAAAAGAATAAATCAAAATGAATTAATAACAAAAATATATTATATGTACTAGCAAATATATGCACCCTCCATAGGGGTGCAAGTATTTCAGTTTTAATGTAATAAAATATTATGTTACATTAAAAAGGCTAATGAAATTAAACAAGAATGCGGATAAAAATATTGGAAACAGAGGGAGGTATCAATAGATATAAGTAAAAGTAAGCGAGGGAGTCTATCCCCTTTTCAATAGCACTGGACCAAGTAGATTGTTTTGACGTCTGAGATGGAGCACCACACCTACCATCAGCTCCTCACTTTACCGCACAGATCACTATGCTACTCATACGCTGAGTTGGCGAAGGCCGGTATCGAACCCGGAACCCCGTCTTGGAATACAATGTTATAGAAAAGTAATACAGCAATCCGAGTTCAATTTCTGGACGAGGCTGTTGGCATTCCATATAGTATTGATATAGGGATAGGCGATTTTGTCGTCTGCTAGGAATTTTAAAAGCGAATTAAAAATAATTAAATCTATTATTTAAGGTCAAACTTTGTCTAAATCGATAAGTAGTAACATAATGACCATCATTAAAAAAAGAAAAATATCATTACATATGCAGTTTATTTTTAATAGATTTAAAAGTATTTGTTTTGGTCAATTTCGACGATATCAGCCAGTCAGCCTCGTTTTCGATGTTTTTAAGTGCTTGTTTACAATTTTACTGTAACATTCACGTTTGCAAAAAAAAATACCAAATATCAGGTAATTATCCGATTTTAATGAAATTTTCAGTATTGATTTAACTATTAATAAATTTTATAATGCATCAGTTATTTTATTTCAAAACTTTAATTTAGTATTTTTGCTATGAAAAATTAATATATAAAATTCATTTAAAATATGAAAATGCTGATGTTAAGTTTAAAATGTTATATTTTTAGATTCTAAAAATTAATATCTGCTTATAGGCTACAGTCCCAGACGTCAAAAAGGGCTTAGTTTTCGAATTACGTTGCTCAACAATTAGCGGTAATAATTTTAGCGTAATTATTAATTAAAAATCAAAAAAGGCTAATAAAAAGTTTTCGCAATCGGTGGCATATCTTGATATTATGCGAAAAGTAAAATTTAAACGGAGAACTTTGTAAAAAAATACGAAGCAAAATGGAGTAGCTCCGAAAACGGAATAAGCGAATGTAAATCGTGTGTTCGAAATATGAATAAGTAAAAATGGCCACCTCCAGCGAAGAAGAAGCAACAGTTGTTAGCGACAAAAAATGTTTTATGTGCATTTTACCTTCCAAAAAGCATAAAATTGTATCATTTTCTAAAACGTAGACTCATCATGTGACAACAAATCACGTAAATAAAATGAGTAATAAGCGAATTTGCTTTTTAGAAAAAATAAAAAAATAATAGTATTTCGCATATCGCGTAAATTTTTGTTGTTTCTATTCATAAGTTCGGTCTTTTATCTCTTTATTTATACTGTAATTAGTATCGAAAATGACCGAAACAATTTACGCCCCCAACATAAGGTGGGGTCAAAATTAAGTGACCTGAAAAAATGAGAAAGTTTTGAAATAAAATAAATAATGCATTATAAAGATCGTTCATTGATAAATAAACACTGAAAGTTTCATTAAAATCCGATAATTCCCTGATTTTTGGTAAATTATTTTCTGTAGTCAGACGCATTTTAGGTTCATTAAAAAAAAATTTTTTTCTAAAAAGCCAGTTCTTTAATTGAAAATTATATTTTGAAATTTTTCCTGAAGAAAAAAAATTGTTTACTTTAGTTACTAAAGCATTATTATTGTTTGCTTTAGTTACTAAAGCATATTATTAAGAATTTTTTGGGGGGTGTTTTGAGGGTCATTCTAAATTAATATTTTTTTATTTCATAAACACAGAACACCAGCTGATGTTTACATTCCAGATAAAATCTGTAATCTCATTGGCTAATTGAATTCGGAGCTATTTTCGTTCTATACGTATTTTAATCACTTAAAACTTATTTTATTAATTATTGCGGCAATAAACTTATGCGCGAAAAAAAATTGGAATTTTGGGGTGATATCATTTTAATAATGAAGGACAATTTATTTGGCCACTTTTTACATCCGACACAACTGAACGATAATCGGCTTGGGACTGTAGCCTATTAATGCAAAACTTATTTTTGTTGTCAAAAGTAATAAGTTTTGAAGAAAAACTCGATTGAAAATGTACCCCTTCAGAAAAAATATCGATGTATAATTTTTTCTTTTATAAAATAATAGCCAATTAAATAATTATCGAAATGGGTAAAAAAGAAATATCCAAAAAATTAATTATTTGCTATTTTTTTACATTTTATTTTTCGATTTTCGGTACTTATTTTCTCATAGAAGCGCAACCGTAAATTTTTTTTTTTTTTGCTTCTATTCATAACTTCGGTCTTTTATCTCTTTATTTATAGTGTAATTAGTATCAGGTAAGGACCAACTTGAAACAATTTTACGCCCCCAAAATAAGGGGGATCAAAATTAAGTGACCTGAAAAAAATTAGAAAGTTTTGATACCTCTAAGAAAGGTACTAATCAAAATATTCTCCCTCCAGCTATGGGTATTTACTATGGCATTTATAAGAATTGTGTTGAGTGGGAGTATTCATATTTTTTCCAAAAGGGGGAAAAAAAGGAAATTGTTTGATTTAAAGAAACAAATGTATTGATTAGCAGTGTTGTATACTCTCTTTACTTCTATTATTCTTCTGCTCATCTTTGGTATCTTAAGTTCTTCTTCTAGCGTCTGGACTTCGTCTTGGCGACTTCGTGTCTGGTCTTCCATTGGGGATTTCTCTTTGTCAGAAGCCCTGTCTCATTGGTAGTTTTTAGATAATAACACAAGACTTCGATTTGCTTTAGATCATATTTTATTCCGAAATCCCCACCAGACTACCGAGTCGACAGTGCGCTTAACACGACTTACCACCTTCATGGTTTGGCCGATACTGAACTAAACTCTGTTTCTAATATAAACCGGAAGAGGGTCTTCTTCACCGATTCTCACTTTATCCACCGGAAGGATCAGGATGAGGTCAAGCCTTGTCACTCAATCTTTCAAGGCCGCCGACTGCAACTTATAACAGCCATTTTGGTTTCTACACTACTGTAAATAAGTGTTAGGGTACTAATAATTATGTAACAGGAGCATCACCGATGCAGCATCCATGAAAATAATTTGAGCATACTTTCCCATGATACTTACTTGGCTCGTGTCGAAATCAAGATACCATTGTCGAAGCTCGGAAAGCCTGCTCAACTGAAATGAAATAAAATGTATTCAATAGTTTGGTATGGTTTGTTTTGTTTTACGGCATATCAACCTCGGTGGGTCATTTAATGCCGACAAAGTTTTAAAACAAATTCATTCTTAATGGATACTCAATTCTTTTATATATATTTACCAACTAACTCCGCACGAGCAGGATACGACACAAGGTCAATTTCTTAAGCGGAGTTCAACAGGTTTGAATTCAGAGTTTTCCTTCTCCTAGACTGGTTACCTAGCCATGGTTAAAGAACCCAGTCTTTCCTACTATTTACCCATAGCTGGAGGGTGAGTAGGATTCATACCTTTCCCAAGGGTATTAGCGCTAAGTGAAATGCAATTACCACGTCCAAGATTTGAACTCAGGGCGATGAGTCCATTTTCCATGACTTTAACCATTACACCACGCGCTTCCTGTACTCAATTTTGTTTATCAACTCATGTTTTTCTATTTAACCCATAGATGGGACCCTAACAGGTACTACCACTCCGGGTCAGAGTGGACCAGGGAGCAATGGTGATGAAGGGGTGCTCCACATTCCCCAAACTTCCAAAACTGTAACCTCACCATCAGATAGAGTTTAACGTCATTCCCAGGACATGAAGACCCTCATCGACTGGCTTCTAGCACATATATAATAAAAAGGCTTGGGGCTTGCAATAAGGGCAATAGGGTTGGGACAATCATATAGGTGCTAGGGCTTGACGTGACCAGCCGATTGATCGGAGAGGGCCTCTCCGATCACCAGTCCAGCCTAAGTATGGTCCAAAGTGGAGTGTTGCTTGTCAGGGACTCCTCAGCCTTGTTAAGCATCATGCGTCGCCACCCACGGCCAACAGGTAGCCCCATTGGGGGAGACCTACCCACAGCCACAGGGTGGATATTGAATAGTCATTTATATATAGTGTCATATATATATATATATATATATATATATATATATATATATATCCAAATTGTAGGTGTATCAATGTTACTGTATGGCTGGTGCATTTGATTTTAACGTAACGGTTTGATGGGAGTATACAAGATGCTGTGTGCAGTCCTGAATAAATTCTGGAATCAGTGCAGGCAAACAACACAACAGCTATAATGGCACCATGGCCAAACA
>CM042175.1:10010587-10075587 GCA_023376005.1 Doryteuthis pealeii
TTATTTCATTCTTAGCTAACAAAAAGTTCAGTAATTACAGCACCCGTAATCTCATACAACTAAACCCTGCTCCGTTAGACAATTTATTGCAGGCTGTACCATGATACCCAGGCGCACCAGGGGCAAACTGCGCAGTCTCAACAGCTTCTGACAGTCAGGCTGCCGCAGCTAATATGACCTCTCCTAGACCGGTTGCTCAAACACCAATGTAGTAGATCCCAGACTGTCCTTCTATTAGTCCAGTGCTGTAGCAGAGGAGATAGGATTCAACCTTTTCCCCTAAGGGTCAGTAGCGCTAAGTGAAATGTACAAATACACTAACTCGAGTGATTTTGAACTCGGCGGGCGACCGCGTGTCCATTCTCCCATGACTGTTTTATTATTCGTATAAAGAATATAAACAACGAACAGCCCACGTTGGAATATTTTTGTTCATTTTGGTTTTAATAAACTGGCAAAAAAATTTTCATTTACCTCAATGTGTTCAGTGAATCTAGTTTGTAAAAATACTTTTTATGCTGTAGATCATTCTTACTGGTCTCGTGACGTATCAATAAATGCGTAGAATAGTTTCCTGTGTCAGATCTTATTGTGGTATGCAATAAACACCTAATCATTCACGCTTGCGTGCATCCCGGGCTCGGTTCTAGTACTACTTCAAGTGTTCCCTTTTACCTAATCCTACTAGACTAGTCAATCATCCGATAAATACCCACGGAGTTCAAGTATAGAGTTAAGATCAGTAATCGTCACCTAATATCCAAATTACCAAACCTGAGATTGTCGCTAGGGGGCAGCGCTCCCCTAGTATCAGCCAGAGATGTGATCCGCTGATAGGTACGCATCCTATGTCCGCTGAACACAAATCTAAAAGCACACAGAAACTCATCTACCATGCCATCCCAGTGTTTTTCTTTTTTCTTCCCTTCACACCATTTCAGCACTGTAAGTACCATTTCAATCAATATATTAGAAATTAATACACAGGATAAGTTACAACGGTAGGAGTTAGACGGCTTCAGTTGTTTCCTAGATCAAAATTTAAGAAAACTGTCAATTTATGAAGGAGAACTAATCCAAATCCTAGGGACTCGATCAAAGCGAAATATGTGCATATCCAGGACACACCAGCATCAAAAGCTATCAGTATTCACTGTAGCAGATATAAAATAAACATAAATAAAAGAAATAAACTTCATGTTTATATATAAATAGTGATTGGAACTCGGAGGCTGGACACTGTGAAAAGATCAAGTAGTACACACTTTCGTCTCCAACGTGACAAGAGATTCACGTGGTCCTTGGACCTTTTCCCGCGCCTTTGACAAAAATGTATTCCTCCACAAACACCAAAAGGCAGACAGACGCATCCCCAAATCTATTTTATCATTTTTGCTGGCATTTGGTACTCGATAAATAAATGTATCCATGCGGCCAGTGGGTGGATTATTCTTCAGGCATTTGATTGCGCGTACTATAAAGGTGAATTGGAAATTTCTACACAGGAATAACGATAAAGCGACGTGATAGTCTTTTATATATTATATTATTATTATTATTATTATTATTATTATTATTATTATTTAGGCAATATTATGCACCCTTCGGCGTGCAAGGAATTAGGTCTTGTTACATTTTATAAAAATATTGTACAAATAGGAAACTATTTAGAATAATGATAAACTGAGGGGTATAATTCGAAAAATTAGACAGCAAACTTAACCTCCACCATTTTCCACTACCCCGCCAGCCTAATTTATCTCATTTTACGATTAGATATGAAGTATTTAACTAAATTACAGTCGTTTTCGTTTGGCTTATGATTCTTTTAAGATTTATACCCGAGACTTTTTGCTCAGATTCGTTAAGAGAAAACCAAACAATTAGAAATCAATAATACTTAAGCATATATTTATTAAAATAATTCTTAATCATCAATATGCCACAACATTAGACTTCTCGTTTACACTTGTAAACCGGCAATTTTGAGTCTTGAACCTATATAATATAATATACTTGCATGTTAATTCAGTAATTAGAACCAACAAAGATATTAATCAAGTGGTAAAACAATTTATTATCAATAATAGAAGAGGTTTATAATAAAAAAATCAACATTCAGGCAAGTGAATGTCGAATGTCGAAACTAACTAAGGGACATGTGACTGAGTACAGCTGTGATTAGTCGGTTACAGACAGAAACACAACAATCTCCATATAATAAGATTATATGCATATATTATTATTTTATAAATTGTAATGATAATTATAAGCATTTTAGACACATTGGTGCTCATATCAAAGTATATTTGTTTAGTTGAGATTTTGTGTCTAATATGCACAGTGCTTCTAAAATATTAGTCATGTTTACATATTTCGAGACTACGCTCTATACATGGGCTTCGCTCCGTCCTGTCTATCGATGATATTTTTTAATTGAAGTCTACTACCTCACGCCGTTGGGAACAAGATATACTAACTAACTCGATCGCTGCTGTTACTGCAACTTTAAACCATCGTGTCCTTTGCGACACATTGCGACTTATAAATGCCTAATCTCGATAAAATATCCCAGATCGCCGCAAACGAATTCCGGTACAGCCATACAACATCCGGCCGTACCAATCCGCTGAGCGTAATGCCCTGAGAAGGTGGACATCGGAAAGACGCCTGCGACGAAGATATCATGACGACTCGGTAGTTGTATGTCTTACTAAAACGACACTCACCACCCACTCATAACGCAGAAGCACGCACTGGAAACCGCACTCAACTCTGAATAATCTAGCGATGAATGGAGATACACTTTCTTTCCCAACTGCCATGGACACTTTCTAGACATTAAGCACCTATACTATATTGTTTTTCTCTGGCTGGCGTACGGGGAGACTAGCGACAAACACGTGGGTACTGGCCTCACATCATAAATAATCACCACCTCGAGTCCTTAACATCAACATACACATGAGAGCTCAAGTAACCTCTACGGTTCATTCGCGATTGTAGTCATCAAGGGTCAAAGCGAAGGAATATAGAACCTATGTTACGACGTGACCACGCAGGATTAATGTTTGAGGAGTCTTAAATCATTCAACTCCTTCTGGCTACGCACACGATAGCTCCTAGTACATGTACACAATAATGTACGTCACTTAATTCTTCTTAACCGATTTATTGTAAGGTCACAGACAAACTCCGGCTCTAGGCACGCACCCAGACCACAGCTAGCCGGAGTATATATTATTTCATGGTTAGACAATAAGTTATTTACTTATATATAAATATCGCATCTATTTCTATCATTTTTTTTACCAGCCGGCATTCACAGCAATTACCGATTACATAATATAAATTGCCACATGATAACATGAGTGTTTAGATAGTCGCTGTCCATCACGCCACCGATACTGCTACTACAAATTCCACCAGACCTATACCATGTGATGACCTCACCTCTAGATGTCAATTAATTACCAAACCTTTGATAAAAATGTAGAAAAGATGTCTCCGGAGAAACTATATAAGGAATCTCTAGATCTGTCGTGCCCCCTGTCGAACAACGCCATCTTGCATAATTATGTAGCACACAAAGCTCCAAAAACTAAAGCAAAAAAAATCATATTCGGATAATAAGTCATACCAAATGCATTCAAGTCTAAAATGACGCGCTAGTGTTCCGTCATGCTCGTTGAACAGCCTCCAGATGCGATGTCACACGGATACAAGACCTCCGAGCAATACATTTCTCCTGCGCACAACATCTGGCTCACCAAATACTACCTCAGTGAACATCTGGCACCGCCACCACTCGACTTACCGAGCAGCTCTAACACAGCTACAACGGCTATCCTTTAAAGAAGAGCCTGTGTACTTCATCCTTATCCGAACATCCTAAGCCTGAACTTCCACCTCGCGACTCGACCACCTAGCCCTATTCCATAATCGTCGAGTTAACGAACACGACTACCCCAAGTTGTTCGCTCTCCTAAAGAGCATGAAACTCTATCCCAAAATGACCAGCGAGCGCACACATCAATAACGACGGCGCATATCTATGCAATAATACTTATCATCCAACTACAACGATCGCACATGCATAATACAACAAACACAAATAAATACTCTAAACGCAACTGACAATAAGATCACTTTTTTTTCTCCTCCTCTCGTTGCGAGTCTATCTGAGTTCTTTTGTCCGATTTTCCGCCAACGATGTTCCCTGAGACTATTCTTATAATTGGGCTGATCGACCCCCAGGGAATATCTCTCTCACCTCATCGATAATCATTACTGCTACCCTACACCATCCAACATATAGCGCAGATTCGATCAGACACATTCTTCTCATGCCTATGCCAAAATCACGTGGCTACTTGTTGGAAAAAAGTCTTACGTGAAATCTAGAAGTTTTCTAGTTGTCCTGAGATATTCTTTTTAACTTTTCCTTTCATTTCTGCTTGCATGATATATTATCCACTTCTAAAATTCCTAAGTATTTGTAGCATCCATTTTCATCAAGTGATTTTATAGTTTCCTGATTTGGTAGTTGTATTCCATCCATTAGTTTTCTTTCACCGCGTTTTATTACTAGCATAGCACACTTTTCAATTCCAAATTCCATCCCTATATCCTGGCTATATATTCTAATAGTTTGTACTAGGCTCTCCAATTCTTTTTCATTTTTGCAAAATTTGTTATGTCATCCATGTACATAAGGGGGTTTATCTTTTCTTGTGAGTTAGTGAATTTGTATCCCCCTGTACATTTTTTAAGTATATGATTGAGCGGTGTGTGTGTGTGTGTGTGTGTGTGTGTGCGTGTGAAATGAAAATGGAAGTGAATCCGACGGTATGTTGAAAAGAGAAATAAAGGAAAGAAAGTATTGAATGGATAAAATAGGATATTTGAATCAATTTTACTTGCACGTGTTTCGTTCAGGAGTTTATCCATGTGTACATTATTCAAACTATTATTATTTTTAAATAACCAAATGAAATGAAATAATAATAATAGAAAAAATGTAGAAATGTTCAGCACACAAAGAAATATCGACCTTCCCCAGAGTAAATCCTTATTCTCCGCGTTCCAACGAATTACATTTCAAAAAATAAGGATTTACTCTGAGGTGTAAGGCCGATGCTTCTTTGTGTGCTGGATATTTCTATATATTTTCTATTATTATTGTTTTATTTCATTTTGTTATTTAAAAATAATAATCGATAGAGTAATGTACACATGGGTGAACTCCTGACCGAAACACATGTAAGTTAAATTAATTAAAATAATCCTATTTAATCCATTCAATACTTTCTTTCCTTTATTTCTCTTTTCAAGATATATATATATATATATATATATATATATATATATATATATATATATATTATATATATATATATATATATGGAGGCGCGTGGGCTAGTGGTTAGAGTCGTGGGAAATGGACTCGCCGATTCGAGCTGTTGGCATTTCACATAGCGCTAATACCCTTGGGAAAGGTATGAATCCATATATTCCCCCTCCAGCTATGGGTTAAATAGTAGGGCAGACTGGGCTCTTTAACCTTGGGTAGGTAACCAGTCTAGGAGAGGGAAAACTCTGAATTCAAAATTCCTGAGGTCGGTCGTTGATTGGGTTTGTGGCAACCCTTGATGCACCAATTCTTTCCTATCGACTGTGCCAAAACGTGTGGATGGTCCAACACAAGCCTTCACCACTATAAACAAATCCCTGTGTTGAGTGTTCATTGTATGTATGAACCCTCATGCGTCCATCATCGACGAGAGAGTCCATAATA
Organism: Doryteuthis pealeii; assembly: GCA_023376005.1. NCBI lineage: Eukaryota > Metazoa > Mollusca > Cephalopoda > Myopsida > Loliginidae > Doryteuthis > Doryteuthis pealeii. The sequence continues at coordinate 10,016,385 of CM042175.1, forward strand.
TATATATATATATATATATATATATTTGGAGGATATGTGCTTAATTGAAGTCGTACCTAATTTTGAAAATTAATTAGTTAGTAATTAATGAATTTTAGGCGGGCATATATGTTCAAATGTAAGGCTAAACGAATTGAGAAAATGTCAATCTATGAATGTACATTTCGACCTATTAGGTCTCATCAGCTAGGTTATAGACATGGGAGACTGCTCCGTGTGTGACTCGAAACCTCGACTGTCAAGCTGACAGGCGAAGTCTCTAGCCGTTACACTAGCTTGCCATTCCAACATTCTTCGTAAATTACTAACTAATTAATTTTCAAAATTAGGTACGACTTCAATTAAGCACATATCCTCCAAAAATTGTCGGCTTAAAGCCATATAAAAAAATAATAAACACATCTGTTTGTTTACTTAACCTCATATATATATATATATATATATATATATATATATAATTTTCAACACATATTGCATTGTAAATTGCCTTCAAAAATCTTTATATTACACATACACACAATGCTTCAAAGATACTATAAAAAAAAAATTATTTCACTATGCCGAGCAAGGCTATATTTATAGTAAAAATTAAAAGAATTGCGAACAATTTCCACGCGCACAGGAGCAGCCCAGCCGAATTAACATCACGGAAATAGCCGATTTAACATCACGGAAGTAACCGAAAAAGAAAAAAAAATTCAAATATACGGCGTTCCTCAACTTCTTAAACAACAGATGATTACAATATCGCCGTGGGATAAGTACTATAAAAAAAACACCTAGTACTTTCAATAACTCTGAGGATGGAATTTTACTTCCGAAAATATTTAGTTTTGAAAAAAAAAAACAAAAGTTAAATAAATATAATTTTCAACACATATTGCATTGTAAATTGCCTTTAAAAATCTTTTTATTACATATATATATATATATATATCATATTATAATGGAGATTGAGTGTTTTTCTGTCTGTAACCGAAACTAAATCACTACTCAAGTCACAATTCCCTTAGTAATTGACGTCACATTCACCATGAATTTATCCTTATTTTAACCTCAATTATAAATAAAACTGTTTTACATTATTATACTGTTAACCATATCTACATACTAATAACATGCAATTGTATTTATATATACAACAAAATAGCGGTTTACAGTGTGAACGGGAAGGCTAATTTGCATATTGATATTAAAAATGTAATTTTAATAAATATGTGCTTAGTATTATTGGTTTCTAATGTTTGGTTTTATTTTAATGAATATAATCTCTTCAATTAATCTTAAATGAAATCCATTAACAAGAAAAATAACTGTCATTTTATTCTTTACTTCCTCTTTTAACTAAATAATTAAATTAGAAAAAATAACAATGAAAGACGAGAGTGATGGAATAGTAAGTTTTAGTTGTTATATTTTTCGATTATACACCCCCTCTCTGTTTCAAATATATTTATCTGCATTCCTATTTAGTTTCATTAGCCTTTCTAATTTAATATAATATTTTATTACATTAAAACTTAAATACTTGCACCCGGAGGGTGCATATATTTGCTAGTATATATATATATATATATATATATATATATATATATATATATATATGTGTGTGTGTGTGTGTGTGTGTGTGTGTGTGTGTGTGTTGAATAGACATTGAATAAAGAATAAAACAAACGTTCAACCTCTTTATTGATAGTAATTACGAAAGATGCCGCATATACATCGTACTTCACAGTAGAGAAAAGACAGGAGTCCTTAAGTCAATGTTTGCTCATTTACACCTATCACAGAAAACGGTAGTACAATAGAACAGCTAATGGTTAGTTATTGTTGAACATTAGATTTTCTTTTTGTTGGACGCTCCAAAGTTGACAGCACAATTTGTGGACATGTTCTGTTGTTGGTAATCTTGAACTGTAAGTGACTAAATTCCTATAAAATTGCACTTGCGCATTATTTGAAATGAACTTAATTGTTATTTAAAAGACATTTAATGTTACTTTGAGGTTAAAAACATGAATTAAAATGGATTTGAAAAGCGCCGTGTCTTCTCCGTGAAAATTACGGTGAATCAAAATGGCTGTCATTGTTTACAAGCCTCTTCTGGGAAAAAGAAGAAAGGGGCTTAATTCACATTGCTTTTATTGTTAAGTTCTTTTTAAGACTTAAATGAGAGTTAAGTCCCTTTTTTCTTTTTCCGAGAAGAAGCTTGTAAACAATGACAGCTATATTTGATTCAACGTAATTTTTCGGAATCGAACTAGAAACCATTAAAAAAACATGCATTAAAATGGATTTAATACTTAAAAAGACTTAACTCTCTTTGTTCTTTTTCCGAGAAGAAGCTTGTAAACAATGGCAGCCATCTTTGATTCAACGTAATTCTCAAGGAGAAAACACGACGCTTTTCAAATCCATTTTAATGCATGTTTTTAACCCCATTCAATGTTCAAGATTACCCTGTTCCTTCGGTGTTTTTTTTTTTTTTTTTTTTTTGCTTTAAGGAAAGGATGTTACGTCAGAGATCTTGTTCCGTCAAGTCTGGTCACGTGATCGTGGGGAATCAATCAGAAAGATTCCGCGGGACTTTTTAAAAGTCGGATTGGTGACGCCTCTTGATGTAGCTAGCAATGTGGGGGTGGGATGCCACCCGTTCCCTGAGGGCCATCAATTTCGGGTAACTGTTGAAAAAGGCCGCGTTCTCCATCATCGGATTTTCCAAGGCGCAGTAACACATCATGTCGCACAGCATCATCTGCAGAATAGAAAGAGTTAATTAAAATACGGGAAGTGTTTCCGGTTGAACGGTGTTAAGGGACATTTTGTACCTTAAAAATATAAGACTATTTAAGCGATTGATGGGTTTGAAAAATTATTTATTGTGAATGAACTATATTTTTTAGAAGCGCGTGGTGTAATGGTTAAAGTCATAGGAAATGGACTCGCTGCCCCAGTTCAAATCCTGGATGTGGTAATTGCATTTCACTTAGCGCTAATACCCTTGGCAAAGGTACGAATCCTACTCTCCCTCCAACTATGGATAAATAGCAGGGCAGACTGGGCTATTTAACCTTGGTTAGGCAACTGGTCTAGGAGAAGGAAAACTCTGAATTCAAACCTGTTGAACACCGCTCAAAAAATTGATCTTGTATCACATCCTGCCCGTGCGGAGAGGTTGATATATATATATATATATATATATATATATATATATATATATATATATATATATATATATATATATATATATATATATATATCTTTTGGAATAAAGCTTAGTAAACTATTTCTGAATGCAATACTGCGTTTTTATTTTATACTTTGGTACAAATGCAGAATAGTGCGCAAGAGATAATATCATTAGATTACGTATAAAAAGCATTGGTACTAATGCAGAATAGCGCGCAAGATATAATATTATTAGATTACGTATAAAAAGCATTGGTACTAATGCAGAATAGCGCGCAAGATATAATATTAGATTACTTATACAAAGCATTGGTACTAATGAAGAATAGTGCGCAAGATATAATATTATTAGATTACTTATAAAAAGCATTGGTACTAATGCAGAATAGTGCGCAAGATATAATATTATTAGATTACGTATAAAAAGCATTGGTACTAATGCAGAATAGTGCGCAAGATATAATATTATTAGATTACGTATAAAAAGCATTGGTACTAATGCAGAATAGTGCGCAAGAGATAATATCATTAGGTTACTTATAAAAAGCATTGGTACTAATGCAGAATAGTGCACAAGATATAATATTATTAGATTACGTATAAAAAGCATTGGTACTAATGCAGAATAGTGCGCAAGAGATAATATCATTAGATTACGTATAAAAAGCATTGGTACTAATGTAGAATAGCACGCAAGAGATAATATCATTAGATTACTTACAAAAAGCATTGGTACTAATGCAGAATAGCGCGCAAGAGATAATATCATTAGATTACGTATAAAAAGCATTGTTACTAATGCAGAATAGTGCGCAAGAGATAATATCATTAGATTACGTATAAAAAGCATTGGTACTAATGCAGAATAGCACGCAAGATGAAATATCATTAGATTACTTATAAAAAAAGCATTGGTACAAATGCAGAATAGCGCGCAATATATAATATCATTAGATTACTTATAAAAAGCATTGGTACTAATGCAGAATAGAGCGCAAGATATAATATCATTAGATTACTTATAAAAAGCATTGGTACTAATGCAGAATAGTGTGCAAGAGATAATATCATTAGATTACTTATAAAAAAGCATTGGTACTAATGCAGAATAGGGCGCAAGAGATAATATCATTTGATTACGTATAAAAGCATTACTTTTTCCTTATATTTACCGGAAATACCCGAAACTTTTGACACGCTAGGGTTAGGGTAGGAGTAGGGATAGGGTTAGGGTTAGTTTATTGTAAGTGTTATGGTTAGTGTTAGGGATAGTGTTAGGGTTAGGCTACTTCGATAGTTCCCGTAATCTAATGCTATTTATATGTAAATTTAGTCCGACAAGAAATACCTGAAGAAGGCCGGAGGGAACATTGGCCGAAACGTTGTGCTGACGACAATAAAGATGAGGATAATAGTCCGAATGATCCAAATAATACATATTTCCTCAAACCTGGTAAAAAATCTAATTTTTGGTATCAGTATTCACACAACACACAACATTCGCAGAGCTGGACAATTTCATATTTTTTTAAAAGTCAAAAATCGACCTGCCCTACTGTACGTACGTATTTACCTGGGGTACGGACCGCTCAGCCGCCAAGATCATGTCCTCAGTCAGCCCTTATATTAAACTCAAAGATTACTCACTGCTTCACAAGTGTAGTGATACATGTTACCTGACCGCATATTACATGGGTTACAGACCGCTCAGCGACTAAGATCCTGTCCTCATTTAACCCTTGTCTTAAAACGTAAAGATTACTTACTTCTTCACCGCAGAAGAATGCGTGTCCGCCATTTTGCATCTCGAGCGTTCTCTCCATGAATGGTAAGACACGACGGCAGGTTTCCATGTACCTCAAACGCATCTCCGACTTTCAGGAAGAAGAAAGAAAAAATAGTTATAAGCTTTTCGGGGAAAACAAATTAAGTCTCTCTCTCTCTCTCTCTCTCTATATATATATATATATATATATATATATATCTTATTATAATGGAGATTGTGGGTTTGTATGTCTGTAACCGAAACTATATTACTATTCATGTCACAATTCCCTTTGTTATTTACATCACATTCTCCATGATTTTATTTTTAATTAAACCTCAATTATTAATAAAATTGTTTTACATCATTAAGTCTGTTGACCATATCTACATATTAATAACATGCAATTGTATTTATATATACAACAAAATAGCAGTTTACAGTGTGAACGGGAAGGCTAATCTGCATATTGATATTTAAAATTTGATTTTAATAAATATGTGCTTAGTATTATTGATTTCTAATTGTTTGGTTTTATCTTATTGAATATGAGCAAAAATCTCGGGGAGAAATCTTAAAAGAAATCCATTAACAATAAGAAATAACTGTAATATTATTCTTTACTTCCTATTTTAACTAAATAGTTAAATTAGGAAAATTTACCAATGAAAGACGGGAGTAAGGGAAAATGATGGAAGAGTTAGTTTCAAAGCTGTTCTATTTTTCAATCATACCCCCTCTATTCCAAATATTTTTATCTGAATTCTTATTCAGTTTCATTAGCCTTTCTAATTTAACATGATATTTTATTATATTAAAACTTAAATACTTGCACCCGGAGGGTGCATATATTTGCTAGTATATATATATATATAGTAAATGAATAAAAACTCTAAACTTGCTTCATTACAATAATTTATTTCAACCGTATTAATACGGCATCTTCAGGTAATCACAAGATTACCTGAAGATGCCGTATTAATACTTTTGAAATAAATTATTGTAATGAAGCAAGTTTAGAGTTTTTCTTCATTTACTAAATTTCTTGCTCTGTCCTTTTACTCACTGGTATTAGGCACATTGAGCTCTCCTTATGGTCTACCTGCATCAGCTTGGTTAAACCACACATGGAAAGACCCTAACTACGGAAAAAAAACTATATATATATATATATATATATATATATATATATATATATATATATGTGTGTGTGTGTGTGTGTGTGTGCGTGTGTGTGTGTGTGTGTGTGTTTAAAAAGTGTATAATTGTATAAAAAGTGTATATTAAAATATCAAAATTGTTCATAATACACTCCAACTGTTAAATAAGTAGCCAATAAGTGTAGGTAAATCCGTGGTGTTTATGGATAATTATCTTCAGAGGAGTAAACATCCATATGCATTGTTTTTTCGTTAGACAAGTAAGTGAAATAAAAGGAACTTAATCCGACTGTGTGAATTTTATATATTGAAAAAACAAAAGATGTTTACAAAAGCATGGGATCATCAGGAGAGAATGTGCAACCGTTTCGGGGCCTTCCTCTCAACGGTTTTAAAAAGCACATCGTCCCTCTTACAGATGTGAGGTGCCTCAGAATATCTGTATCGACCATATGTAATAGATCGGTCTTCAACAAAAATAAAACAGGATGAAATGACCATTAGAAGAAGAATGCGCAAACAGAACGCTGTTAGTCAAAGTTGGAATTTTTCAAAAAATGCGTTGTCTGTATTAAAAATAAGACTCAAAAGAGCCTGATGTAAAATTGTTTAAAAAAGTGTATAATTGTATAAAAAGTGTATATTAAAATATCAAAATTGTTCATAATACACTCCAACTATTAAATAAGTAACCAATAAGTGTAGGTAAATCAAAACTTGGTAGTAAGGGATGATTCTATATGTGATTTCTAAGACACACTGTATTATTATTGTATGATCCAGTATGTATAAATACAGTGAATCTTTAAATCACTACAGAGAGCTCAATGTATAATAATTTTTTTAGATTATATACAGATCAATATTTATCTTTGAAAGGAAGGAAAAACTCAACACCGTTATTCCATAATAAATTTATTTCGACCAAAATTGGGGCCTTTATAAATCTAAATTGATTTAACAAAGCTCCCCAAATCAAGTCTCATCAGATGGATAATCATCAATAATTTGAATTGCATGCATCCATCTGATGAGACTCGATTTGGCGAGCTTTGTTAAATCAACTTAGATTTATAAAGGCCCCAATTTTGGTCGAAATAAATTTATTATGGAATAACGGTGTTGAGTTTTTCCTTCCTTTCAAAGATATATATATATATATATATATATATATATATATATATATATATATATATATATATATATAATCAAAAAGACCAGAGAAGAAATCTTCCTTACGACATAGGAGTTTTTTTAAACAACCTGTCGCAGTTTGAGAGCTCAATGTGTGCTTTTATTGTTAGTCACAGAGCAAATTTATAAGTAAAGAAATAACAAAAGACTTAGAGATTTTGCTTTATAGTCTATTTCAGGGAGTTTAGACAAAGTGTCTAACTCTCCCGACTCATCTTTACTTATATTTAAAGAAACCGAAACGTTTAAGCGTCGATAAATAAATTCATCTCATTTTTGGAACACTTGTTTTTTTTTTTTCAAATTTCTTAATATTATCGGATTTATTTCCATATTTACTCCCATATATATATATATATATATATATATATATATATATATATATATATATATAATATAATATAATAAGATAAATATATAAAGGTTTTACATATCTATTTATTAGGTGACAAAGGAACAATCACAACCATATTGGTTTCATGCGATGCAATCATCAGGTGAAGATGTTTCAAATGAAACATTTGAAACATCTTCACCTGATGATTGCATCGCATGAAACCAATATGGTTGTGATTGTTCCTTTGTCACCTAATAAATAGATATGTAAAACCTTTATATATTTATCTTATTATATTATATAACAGCTCTATTTTATATTGAGCACTCTACCAATAATACTGCCTTTGGTACACCATTCCAGCAAAAGCTGAAACAGTGACTATCTCACACTATAGTATATATATATATATATATATATATATATATATATATATATATATATCTTGTCAAATGAGGCAAATTTGTCAGATTTCTAGAATCAACGGAAGATTTTCAGAATTAATGGATAATTTCCAGAATACATAAACTATTTCCAGAATCAATGAACTATTTCCAGAACCAATGAACTATTTCCAGAATCAAAGGACTATTTCGAGAATCAGTAGAAAAATTCCTTTACCATTCTTCCATCTGCAAATGCGTTGTCTCTCTGGCGATTGTCCGAGTATGTATCAGAGGACATGTCAGTTTTGTAAGAATCCGAGTACCCACCAGAAGGTCCCGAGTCGCCCGTGCGACCCTCGGAATACAAGCCAGAGTTCATGTCGGAACTCATGTCTCCACGATATGAATCTGTGTACATGCCCGTAGACATTTCAGTACTCATTGGGGACACGATATCACTCCTGCTTGCATCGGGGTACGCACCAGCGGTACCATATGTCTGAAAAATAAAAACATTTTTAAAAATTAAGAAAAAAAAAACGGAATAAAATAAAATAAGACGAAAACAAATATAAACATATTAACAAAATGAGATTACATAATGCTGGAAGGAGAAGAATTGGTGAGAAAGGTGTTATATATATTTACCAACTCCTCCGCACGAGCAGGATACGACACAAGGTCAATTTCTTAAGCGGAGTTTAACAGGTTTGAATTCAGAGTTTTCCTTCTCCTAGACTTGTTACCTAGCCATGGTTAAAGAACCCAGTCTGCCCTGCTATTTACCCATAGCTGGAGGGAGAGTAGGATTCATACCTTTCCCAAGGGTATTAGCGCTAAGTGAAATACAATTACCACGTCCGGGATTTGAACTCGAGACGACGAGTCCATTTCCCATGACTTTAACCATTACACCACGCGAGAAAGGTGTTATAGGCATTTTAGAATGTGTGTACTGTATTGGAAATTAATTTTGTTTAAGGATGGTTTGTATTGTTTTATGTATAAAGCTTCTAGTATTTGGAGTTTTTGTTTATTTTTTTCTTTGTGCAGAATGTGTGTATTTTCTGTTAGAATATTTCGGTAATTAGAGTGGAGGCATGAATGTAATTTTAGGTGTTGTGAAATAGAGCTATTGTCTGTTAAATGGAGGGTTAGGTGCCTTGACAATGTGGTTGAGGTGAATCCAATGTATGTATTATCATTTTCTGGGAGACTGCAATCTCCTAGGGGAGATTTAAATCTATATACTACATTGGTCCCATTAAGCCGACTTGTCTGGGGAGAAAAATTGTTACGAATGACGAAATTGGTAGTTTTGTATTTTGTATAATAAATAATAAATTTTACCTTATTATCAGGCGTGGCTGCAGTAACGTTATTCCGAATTATTTGTTTTAGTGCTATTTCATCGAGTTTGTAATTATGTATGTGTGTGTGTGTGTGTGTGTGTGTGTGTGTGTGTGTATAAAGAGATGGAAGCGAATCCGACAGTATGTAGTATAGTAAGAAATTTGAAAAAAAACGGTTTAAATAAAATGAGTGGTACGTTTATTAGCCGACGTTGCAGTGTCTTGATCTGTTAAATAGATCTTCTTCAGGGCATTTGTTGATATAAGGAAACATAAATGTTCATCACAGAATAACGAGAAAAACTGCGATAGTCCTTGTTTATGAATATGTTCAAAATTTGAAGTTTGAAGAAGGAACACTGGAAAGGTGGACGGTTTGAAATATGACGTCAAATATTCTTCTTTTATTTGACGTCATATTTCTTATATCAAAAAATGCCCCGAAGAAGATTTACTTAACAGATCGAAACACTGCAGCGTCGGCTAATAAACTTACCACTCATTTTTTAAATTTAAACCTGTGTCTTTTCAAATTTCTTACTATACTATATATATATATATATATATATATATATATATATATATATTGTTGATACAAGAAAATTTATATAATATTGTAGTTAATGGAATCATATGTAATTATCTATTAATTAATACCAGTAGAGGGAGAGAAAGAGAGAAAGAGAGAGAGAGAGAGAGAGAGAGAGAGAAGGAAGTTAATAGAGTGGGGAATGCTTTATTACGAATGATAAACAAGGGCCCTTTCGTCCGGTGCTTTGTCCAGTATTAAAACCGGAGAACGATTAAAAGTCAAATTGTAAACTACGATTAAATAAAATGGGGGTGATTTGTAATATGTTGGCGTAACTAAGGGGGAGTAAAAAAATAAATGAAATATTATATATATGTAAATATATATATATATATGTGTGTGTGTGTGTTCGTGTGTGTGTGTGTGTGTATATATATATGTGTGTGTTTGTGTGTGTGTGTGTATGTATATATATATATATATATATGTTTGTGTGTGTGTGTGTGTGTGTGTCAAGGTTCCTAGTTCGTTACCGGCCCTCTCCAGCTCAGCGTATGAGTAGCACAGGGATCTGAGCGGTAAAGTAAGGAGCTAATGGTATGTGTGGCGCTCCACCTCAGGCGCAAAAACAATCTCCTTTGTTTAGCGCTAGTGATAGGGGATAGACTCCCTCGCTGATTGGCTGATACCGACTTTAGGGCCACCCCGACGACTTTACCTTTATTTTATATACCTAAATAAATAAAATGTATATATATATATATATATATGAGAAGTAAATACACAAGCGATGTGTTTATGATATGGCTTTTTTTAGCCGACAATTTTTGGGAGAATATATGCTTAATTGAAGTCGTACCTAATTTTGAAAGTTAATTAATTAATAATTAATTAATTAGGCGGTCATACCTATTTAAATGTAAGGCTAAACAAATCGAGAAAAATCAATCTCTGTATGTACATTTCGGCCTATTAGGCCTCATCAGCAGAGCTATAGGCAGGAAGACCACCTTGTGCGTGATTCGAACCCTGACTGTCAAGCTGACAGGCGAGGACCGTAACCCCTACACCAGGCGAGGACAGTAACCCCTAATAGGCCGAAATGTACATACAGAGATTGATTTTTCTCGATTTGTTTAGCCTTACATTTGAATAGGTATTCCCGCCTAATTAATTGATTATCAATTAATTAACTTTCAAAAATTAGGTACGACTGCAATTAAGCACATATTCTCCCATATATATATATATATATATATATATATATATATATATATATAATCCCTTTATTTAAAATTCATTTCACAGGATCACAAGCAATGCATAAGAATAACGCTGAGATCTTCTGAGACATCCGTTGTCCGTTTGAGAAAAACAAACAGGGGAAATAACTCCGTACTATACTTTTTTGTAGTTATCTCCCTTAAGATTCGGATACTGTGGAATATACAGAACAAAACCAGAAAAGAACTTCATGTTTTATTACAGAATTTACGTGTTTTCGTGTTACAGACAAAAAATAAATATGCGAATCCACGTTGTGATTTGTTTGAATAGTTTTTCCAACTTTCACTCACTAATATTTAAACCAGTTTCTTGATCACCGACAATACCCTTCATTGATTTTCAATAATACATATATATATATATATATGTGTTGTGTGTGTGTGTGTGTGTGTGTGTCTGTGTCTGTGTGAAGAAAGGAAGTGAATCCAACGGTATGTAGTATATTAAGAAAAATGAAAAAACACAGGTTTAAATGGGTTAAGTGGTGAGTTTATTGGCCGACGCTGCAGTGTTTCGATCTATTAATTAGATCATCTTCAGGGCATAAGATAAGAAATTATTTATCACAGAATAACGAGAAAAGCGAGTGGTAATCCTTGTCATTCAGTCTGTTTAAAAAATTTCTGAAGTTTGAAAAAAGGAGACGGTTTTGAAATATGACATCAAATATTATATTTTATGCGTGATAGATAGATATCAACTGACTGTATATATATATATATATATATATATATATATATATATATATTATATATATATATATACTCGCTTTTCTCGTTATTCTGTGATAAATAATTTCTTATCTTATGCCCTGAAGATGATCTAATTAATAGATCGAAACACTCCAATAAACTCACCACTTAACCCATTTAAACCTGTGTTTTTTCATTCTTTCTTAATATACTATATATATATATATATATATATATATATATATATATATATATATATAAAAGTAATTGGTAATTTGCTTAAAGCATTGTTAAGAATGTTATAATATATTAATGATTTGAAGGCAATTACAATGCGTATAAAAAATAAAAACAAAAAGATGTTATTTTTGTCTTATCGATTTCAAAGTAGAAACTTCATCTTCAGAGGTGTACACAGAGAATGACCTTTTCTCGATTTGTTTACGCTTTACATTTGAACAGATATATTCGCCTAATTCATTAATTATCAACTAATTTATTTTCAAATTAGGTATGACTTCAATTAAGCACATATTCTCCCAAAAATTGTTGGCATAGCCATATCAAACAAACTGTTTGCGTACATTCATATATATATATATATATATATATATATATATATACATATCAGTCGGTAGAGCCGTCGGCTAGAAACTACAAGGTTCCTACTTCGATACCGGCCCTCGCCAACTCAGCGTATGAGTAGCACAGGGATCTGTGCGGTAAAGTAAGGATCTGACGGTAGGTATGGAGCTCCACCTCAGACGCAAAAAAAACAATCTCCTTGGTCTAGTGCAAGTGAAAAGGGGATAGGCTCCCTCGCTGTATGTGTGACTACCTCTCATTGATTGGCTGATACCGACTTTAGGCAACCCCGACGACTTTACTTTTACTTACTTTTATTTATGAGTAAACAGTGCTCAATATCAGTTGACAGAACATTTGTTTTTTTAGATAAGTTAACATGGACATGGAATCAACGAAGCCTGGTTACTTGCAGTTTCTCATCTATGCGATCTTAAGACCCAAAAAAATTTTTTTTAGTATTATCTGCGTTATTCGGACTATTGTCCTCATCTTCATTGTTATCTGTACAACGTTTCGGCCGATATATCCTCCAGCATTCTTCAGGTATTTCTTGTCGGACTCGGGAACCTTCTTTTTGAACTCGGAAACTTTCTTGTCGTAATCGGGAAGCTTCTTGTCGTAATCGGGAGCAATCACGGAACTTTGAACCCAACCCTTTATTCAATCCATGGGGGTATCCTGTTCTCATTCCACTAACCATAGCTGGGGTACAGGTGTTAAGCTGTGTTAATTATTATTCTATGTTACTGCTGCCCTTGATCAGGATTGAACCTGCAATCTAGAGATAGCTGTCACTTAGAACTGTCTTAACCTAACTACCTTATCCACTAGGCCATGTGTCGGCACATCGGCCGAAACGTTGTACATATGACAATGAAGATGAGGACAATAGTCCGAATAACGCAGATAATACTAATCATCTCAAACATTCAGAGAATTTTTTTGAATTTTAATTTCTAAAATAAGATGAATTAAAATCCTGTCTGGATAAATTTTAAACACATTGTTATATCAAAGGGATTATATTACTCACCATTCTTCCGTCCATATCCATGTATCGATTGCGCATGTCAGACATTCGGTCATGCTGGAAAAATAAAAAGTACAAGGAAATGTGATTCATAGCGTTAAATGCTAGCTCAAAAGAAACATAAAATATCTATCGTTTCTCTCTCTCTCTCTCTCTCTCTCTCTCTCTCTCTCTCTCTCTCTATCTATCTATCTATCTATCTATCTCTCTCTGTATATATATATATATATATATATATATATATATATATATATGTGTGTGTGTGTGTGTGTGTGTGTGTGTGTGTGTGTTTTGTTGAACTGTACAGACAATTCTTGTCGGACGAGTTTTTGGTTGATCCTTTATAATTTTCGGTCCATCTTTTTGGTCTCAGGGTGGAACTGGTGTAACAGTCCACCAAAGGTTTCGATACGAGCGCTTTCGGCAATACAGTTTGCCATCATCAGGTAGGAAACGATGGTATGTTTCGTGTTTCGTTTTTAAGGAGAACGAGTAGTAGCAAGGAATTGGAAATGGGGGGTAATTTGGTGGACTGTTACACCAGTTCCACCCTGACACCAAAAAGATGGACCGAAAATTAGAAAGGATCAACCAAAAACTTGTCCGACAAGAATTGTCTGTACAGTTCAACAAAACTTGTATAAAAGAAAAAATGCTGCCAAAATACACTTATTTTAATATTATATATATATATATATATATATATATATATATATATAGGGTAAACTATAGACACGTGTTTCGAGGTTTCACCTCTCATCAGTATAGTTATACGATTTTTAGCAGCTGCCTCTCTCTCTCTCTCTATCTATCTATCTATCTCATATATATATATATATATATATATATATATATATATATATGTTCAAATGTAAGACTAAACAAATCGAGAAAATGTCAATCCCTGAATGTACATTTCGACCTATTAGGTCTCGTCAGCAAGGTTATAGAGATGGGAGACTGCTCCGTGTATGACTCGAAACCTCGACTGCCAAGCTGTCACACACGGAGCAGTCTCCCATCTCTATAACCTTGCTGACGAGACCTAATAGGTCGAAATGTACATTCAGGGATTGACATTTTCTCGATTTGTTTAGCCTTACATTTGAACATATATGCCCGCCTATAGTCATCCTCAGACATCGTGAAATACAAGGAAATATAACTCGTGGTGATTGTAAAATGCTTGCTCAAAAGAAATATAAAATATCTATCTATTTATCTACCACTCTCTCTCTCTCTCTCTATATATATATATATATATATATATATATATATATATGTAGAATTACACATCTCCTGTTTAACAATTTTATTTTTGATCTTTTCGAGTTTTCTGGCCAACTTTTTAATATTTGGGTGGAATTCGTGGATAAGTTCACCAAAGTTCAGATTCCGAGTACTTTCGGCACTTTTTAAAAAAATTATATTAATGTGGAGGCTGGAAGGAGAAGAATTGGTAAGAAAGGTGTTATAGACATTTTAGAATGTGTGTACTGCATTGGAAATTAATTTTGTTTAAGGATGGTTTGTATTGTTTTATGTATAAAGCTTCTAGTATTTGGAGTTTTTGTTTATTTTTTCTTTGTGCAGAATGTGTGTATTTTTCGTTAGAATGTTTCGGTAATTAGAGTCGGGGACATGAATGTAATTTTAGGTACACACATTTTAGGTACAAACCAGCCTGTTAGAAATCTGCCAGTTTATATAACATGTGGGGTCGTATTTACAAGTTGGCCGTGGTAGATACCTACCCCAGGGGAATGGGTTGGGTAGATACCTACCCCGGGGTAATGGGTTGGGTAGATACCTACCCCGGGGGAATGGGTTGGGTAGATACCTACCCCGGGGGAACGGGTTGGGTGGATACCTACTCCGGGGGAACGGGTTGGGTAGATACCTATCCCGGGGGAACGGGTTGGGATACCTATCCCGGGGAACGGGTTGGGTAGATAACTACCCCGGGGAATGGGTTGGGTAGATACCTACCCCGGGTGAACGGTTTGGGTAGATACCTACCCCAGGGGAACGGGTTGCATAGATACCTACCCGGGTGAATGGGTTGGGTAGATACCTACCCCAGGGGAACGGGTTGGGTAGATACCTACACCGGGTGAACGGGTTGGGTACATACCTACCCCGGGGGAACGGGTTGGGTAGATACGTACCCCGGGGGAACGGGTTGAGTAGATACGTACCCCTGGGGAACGTGTTGAATAAATACCTAGACCGGGTGAATGGGTTGGTTATATACCTACCCCGGGGGGACAGGTTGGTTAGATACCCACCCCGGGTGAATGGGTTGGGTAGATATCTACCCCGTGGGAACGGGTTGGTTAGATACCTACCCCGGGGGAATGGGTTGGATAAATACCTACCCCGGGTGAATGGGTTGGGTAGATACCTACACCGGGGAACAGGTTGGGTAGATTCCTATCCCGGGTGAATGGGTTGGGTAGATTCCTATCCCGGTGAATGGGTTGGTTAGATACCTACCCCGGTGGAACGGGTTGGGTAGATACCTACCCCGGTGAACGGGTTGGGTAGATTCCTATCCCGGGTGAATGGGTTGGGTAGATTCCTATCCCGGGTGAATGGGTTGGTAGATACCTACCCCGGTGGAACGGGTTGGGTAGATACCTATCCCGGTGAACGGGTTGGGTAGATTCCTACCCCGGGGGAATGGGTTGGATAGATACCTACCCCGGTGAATGGGTTGGGATACCTACCCCGGGAACGGGTTGGGTAGATACCTATCCCGGGTGAACGGGTTGGGTAGATACCTACCCCGGGGGAATGGGTTGGATAGATACCTACCCCGGGTGAATGGGTTGGGTAGATACCTACCATTATTCTGCCCTCTTTGTCGTGGTACAATCTCAGATATTCATCAATAATTTCATAAAAGCAGTCGGAAATGAAGTCAATCCTGGCCATTTCCAAATTGTTTTTGCCGTGAAATCCTGAAATTAGAGAGTTAAGCAACGATTAGCCAGTTCAACAGCAAAACAAATAATAGGAGGTTGAGTTGAATCTCACCAAATGAGAAGAGCATAAAAGCAAAGTACATCGCCCACGTTGAAGAGGCAAATGCAATAATTGAAAAAGCCGGAATTAAAACAGCAATTCCCTAAAAAGGAAGTTTAAAAAGTTCATGAATTGATTGATTTTAATGGCATGTCAATATATCAAGGGTTATTTTATGCCTAGAGGTTAAGGAATTGTTTTTTTTGTTTTTTTTACAGAGTTATATGATATCAAGTTATATGATATGATATCATTTCACTTAGCGCTAATACCCTTGGGAAAGGTATGAATCCTACTCTCCCTCCAGCTATGGGTAAATAGTAGGGCAGACTGGGCACTTTAACCTTGGTTAGGAAACCAGTCTAGGAGAAGGAAAACTCTGAGTTCAAACCTGTTGAACTCCATTGTTGAAAATTGACCTTGTGTCAAATCCTGCTCGTGCGGAGGGGTTGGTAAATATATATATGAAATTATATATAGAATTGTTTTTAATACGTTCGAGAAAAACATAATAGTATTAGAAATCAGTAACAGTAATTAATTACTTATTAAATCCAGTTTTGTTAAAACCATTGTGCAATTTATTCCCACAATATACTATGATAATCATTATTTCTTAATAATCTTCATACAATGATTGCTATTTACACAGTAGCATTGCAACCAACAAAGCCTTTATCAGATGATGACTCTGGGTTCAGGCATGGTTTCGGGCCGAAGCATCATTACCACTAACCCAGAGCGCCCCAGCAGTATTTCACGATACCACCAGACTTTGTCGGTTTGATGTCACAATATAGGACTGCCATATCCACGCTGGTGCGGTCAGAGCCTTCTCCTGGATCTTTTTTAAGTATTCCCTCTTGTCTGGTGGAGAAAGTCCAAGTTTAGACAAAAATGCCGAAAAATATATATCACACATATTTCAGATTTTAAATGCATTAATAATATGGGCAGTTTTGTGGCAAATCTAACTCAGCTTGAATTTAATAGAGACATCGTTAATAAATAAGATGTCAATTGAAATTAAATAACGATTTTTTCATAATCGTTGGGAATTTAACACGTCAGTGGTGACATAGTTTCGGTTACAGACAGATAGTTACATAAACTCCATTATAATAAGATACAGGATTCCTGAATAATTTACTTACCAAATTGGAATGATGCTATTCTGGATAGAAAATAGATACTGTTAAGGGTTGAAACATTTTTTAAGACTGGTGAGTCTATAATTGCTTCAGAGTGCTTTACGTACTCATTTCATGTTAAATTGGAATGATGCTATTCTTGATAGAAAATAGATATTGTTAAGGGTTGAAACATTTTTTAAGACTGGTAAATCTGTAATTGCTACACAGCGATATTTTCATGCTCATTTCATGCTAAATTGGAATGATGCTATTCTGGATAGAAAATAAATATTGTAACGGGTTGAAACACTTTTTAAGACTGGTGAATCTGTAATTGCTAGACAGAGAGCTTTTCATAATCGTTGGGAATCTAACACGTCAGTGGTAACATAGTTTCGGTTACGGACAGATAGTTACATAAACTCCATTATAATAAGATACACGATTCCTGAATAATTTACTTACCAAATTCCCGTGCAAGGTATCGGGCAATGGCCATACTTTGAGGAATCTGCGTCTTACCATCGATCTCCAAGACTGGAAGTACGGACCCGGATATCTCTGCAAACATGGAAAGAAAAAAAATGACTTTTTGGAATTTTATTTGAATTTGACATTAAAAAGTTCAGTTCTTCTGTTTGGTTTGGTTGGTTGGGTTTTACGGCATGTCAACCCGTTGGGTTATTTTATGCCGAATACTTCTATTGGTAAAAAAAATGTTTATGCTATCAAAGTTTTGAAATAATTCATTTTTAATGGATAATACAATTTTGTTTATAAACTCCTGTTTTCTATTTAACCCATAGATGGGACCCTAACAGGTACTACCACTCTGGGTCAGAGTGGACCAGGGAGCAATGGTGATGCACATACCCCAAACCCCCAAAACTGGAACCTCACCATCAGATAGAGTTTAACGTCATTCTCAGGACATGTAGACCCGCAGCCACCGCCTTCTAGCACCCATATGATAAAAAGGGATTGGAGCTTGCCATAAGGGCAATAAGGTTGGGAAAATCATATACGTGCTAAAAGTTCTTCTGGGTTTTTTTATTTTATTTTTCTGAATTTTTGAGATGAGGCTTGATAATTAGTATTATTTTGGTTATTCGGACTATTGTCCCAATCTTTATCATTATTTGAACGACGTTTCAGTCAATGTGACCTCCGGCATTCTTCAGGTATTTTTGTCGGACTCGGGAACCTTTTTTCGAATTCGGGAACCTTCTTGTCGTAATCGGGAGCAATCACGGAACTTTGAACTCAACCCTTTATTCAATCCACGAGTGTATCCTGTTCTCATTCCGCTAACCATAAGGGTACAGGTGTTAAGCTGTGTTAATTACACTGGTTTAAAAAATATTTTTTGTCTGAGGCAAAAATGTGAATATGTGTTTTTTTACTAATTTGGGTGTGCTGAATTCAAATTTATAAACAGTGTTTTTCTATCACCTCTAGTTTTCTGTCTTTTAAATAGCCTCATTTTAGTATATACAGAGTATATACGTGCTTATTTCAACAGCTGCAGCAGATTATTACAGATAAAACTGGATAGATAAAGAACATTGACGGAATAAATATACTTGGATGACACAATGTACACAATTCATAGTACCGCAGACAGTTAGAAGTGTGTTTTCTTAGATGATCTGCTGTATTTTGCCTCTGGGATGTCACGCAAGAGCATCCAGCAGAAGTCTCCCATCATGCCGGGTTTCCACTTGCCTTGGTAGTTGCTTTCCATCTTCGTAATGTCTTGGTGGAATCTTTCTCCGTGCTCATCATTCGCTGTTCCAAGGTTTGGAGAAGATAAGGTGGGAATGGAGAAAATTAATTTTAAGTAACATTCGGCGTCCCAAATCCTCATAAGTCTTTAGCAACTTCTCAATACAGGCTTGGTAATTTGGTACGCGTGTGTTACCAAGGAAGCCACTACATACTGATTTAAATGCTTCCCATGCTCTCAGTTTCCTGCATAATAACTAAAAAAGAAGACATAGTCACACAATATTAGAAAATAACCCTGAATGCATATACACCTTTATGTACAGTATGTGTACAAAATGTACAGTATGCATATCTAAAAAACTAGAGGTGATGAGTAAAAACGGATTTCAAATCTGAATTCAGCTGCACCCCCAAATTAGGTTAAAACAGTTATTTTTGTGCTTGCCTCAATTTCTTTGTAAACCAGTGTTATTATTCTATGTTACTGCCGCTGTTGACTAGGATTGAATCTGCTGCCTAGAGTTAACTGTCACTCAGATATGTCTGTACTCAACGCCTTTATCCACTACGCTATGCGTTAAATTTTTTTTTTTTTTTTCGTGGTAGTGGGATTTTACGGCGAGTCAACTCTTGAAAGCGCAATATCATAAATACATAATATTATATGTCAACCCTTGTTGGGTTATTTTATGCCCAAAGACATTTTGTTTTGTTTTGTTTAACGGCATATGAAACTCAGTGGGTCATTTAATACCGACAAAGTTTTGAAATAAATTCATGCTTAATGGATAATCAATTTTGTTTATAAACTCACGTTTTTCTATTTAACCCATATATGTGACCTAACAGGTACTAACTACCACTCCGGGTCAGAGTGGACCAGGGAGCAATGGGGATCAAGGGGCTCTCCACATTTCCCAAACCTCCAGAACTGAACCTCACCATCAGATTGAGTTTAACGTTATTCCCAGAACATGAAGACCCTCGTCATCGCCTTCTAGCACCCATATGATAAAGGTTTAGGGCTTCTCATAGACAGGGTTAGGGCATCATATAGTGGTTAGGGATTGACGTGACCAGCCGGTTGATCAGAGGGGGTCTTTCCGACCGCCCGTCTAGCCCAAGTAAGGACCAAAGTGGAGTGTTGCATGTCATGGACTGCTCAATCACCTGGGCCCTATCCTTAAGCATCACGGGTCGCCACCCACGGCCAACAGGTGGCCATATTGGGGGAGATTTACCTGTTGCATACCCTCTTCATTACTTCTTTACTTACTTCTTTCTTACTCTATTCTTCTTCTGTTCTTCTGTAAGAATGCATTGGACAATGATTTTTACTATAAAAATGCATTGGAAATGATTTTTATTATAAAAATGCATTGGACAATGATTTTTATTATAAAAATGCATTGGACAATGATTTTATAATTGGGCAATGATTTTTACTATATAAATGTATTGGACAATGATTTTACTATAAGAATTAATTGGCCAATGATTTTCACTATAAGAATGCATTGGACAATGATTTTTTACTATAAGAATGCATTGGACAATGATTTTTAATATAAGAATGCATTGGACAATGATTTTTACTATAAGAATGCATTGGACAATGATTTTTACTATAAGAATGCATTGGACAATGATTTTTAATATAAGAATGCATTGGACAATGATTTTTACTATAAGAATGCATTGGACAATGATTTTTGTATACCCTTCTTCTTTACCTCTTTACTTACTCTATTCTTCTTCTGTTCTTCTGGCCGTCTTTGGAATCTTATAACATCTTGTCTTGGTCTGGAATCTTCTAAGCTCTGGACTTCTCTTGGGGACTTCGGGTCTGGTCTTCTATTGGGGATTTCTCTTTATCAGAGGCCCTGTGTCATTGTTAGTTTTTAGATAATAAACACAAGACTTCGATTTACTTAATCTTATTTTATTTTTAAATCCCCAACCAGACAATCTGCACAGATGAGAACGGCGGCGCGTATGACGCGACTTACAACCTACAAGCTCGGCTCCTACCCTCTAACTGACTGCAACTTACTTACTATCTAAACCGGAAGATAGGGTCTTCTCTACCGGTTCTCACGGCTATCCCCGGAATGAATGAGGTCAACGCTGTCACTCATTCCTCAAGGCCATCAGCTGCACTTAAAACGCCATCTTGTTTCTACACCATTGCACATAAATATTAGGTGTCTAATAATTATGTAACATACCCACTGCAGAGGTGCAGCCAGTGTATTCTAACGCCCAGACATTTGTTTCTATTCATTTTTGATGGGTAGTATTTTTTTAACTCAATTTTTAAACCCATTTTTGCTCACTCGCTTTCTGCTATTTAACCCATAGATTTGACTCTAACAGGTACTATGACCCCCGGATCTGCGTGGACCTGGGAATAATATGGATGTGGGTGCTTCTTGTGAGTGCTTGATAAAACTGCGTGTCTTCGGGGGCTTCCTGCTATTATATTAACAAACCTCTGGATTCATGGATTAAAAGTAATCATCCAATGGATTTATGGATTTACTGTAGATAAAAAAACAATTTTAAAACATGAGTGTTCAAAAAGTGTCGACACTGAAGTTGAAACAAACAGAAATGAAAAATGAATGAAACGTTAATTTTCTTCAAAATACAAACTCTGTTGAAAAAGTATTGAGACAGAAGCTGTATTTACCAAGACAGAAATGAACAATGAATGAAACGTTAATTTCTTCAGAAGCTGTATTTACAAGACAGAAATGAACAATGAATGAAACGTTAATTTTCTTCAAAATACAAACTCTGTTGAAAAAGTATCGAGACTGAAGCTGTATTTACCAAGACAGAAATGAACAATGAATGAAACGTTAATTTTCTTCAAAATACAAAAAAGTATTGACTGAAGCTGTATTTACAAGACAGAAATGAACAATGAATGAAACGTTAATTTTCTTCAAAATACAAAAAAAGTATCGAGACTGAAGCTGTATTTACAAGACAGAAATGAACAATGAATGAAACGTTAATTTTCTTCAAAATACAAGGTGTTAAAAAGTATCGAGACTGAAGCTGTATTTACCAAGACAGAAATGAACAATGAATGAAACGTTAATTTTCTTCAAAATACAAGGTGTGTTGAAAAAGTATCGAGACTGAAGCTGTATTTACAAGACAGAAATGAACAATGAATGAAACGTTAATTTTCTTCAAAATACAAAAAAAGTATCGAGACTGAAGCTGTATTTACCAAGACAGAAATGAACAATGAATGAAACGTTAATTTTCTTCAAAATACTGTTAAAAAGTATCGAGACTGAAGCTGTATTTACCAAGACAGAAATGAACAATGAATGAAACGTTAATTTTCTTCAAAATACAAGTTGAAAAAGTATCGAGACTGAAGCTGTATTTACCAAGACAGAAATGAACAATGAATGAAACGTTAATTTTCTTCAAAATACAATGTGTTAAAAAGTATCGAGACTGAAGCTGTATTTACCAAGACAGAAATGAACAATGAATGAAACGTTAATTTTCTTCAAAATACAAATGTGTTAAAAAGTATCGAGACTGAAGCTGTATTTACCAAGACAGAAATGAACAATGAATGAAACGTTAATTTTCTTCAAAATACAAATGTGTTAAAAAGTATCGAGACTGAAGCTGTATTTACCAAGACAGAAATGAACAATGAATGAAACGTTAATTTTCTTCAAAATACAAATGTGTTAAAAAGTATCGAGACTGAAGCTGTATTTACCAAGACAGAAATGAACAATGAATGAAACGTTAATTTTCTTCAAAATACAAAAAAAAGTATCGAGACTGAAGCTGTATTTACCAAGACAGAAATGAACAATGAATGAAACGTTAATTTTCTTCAAAATACAAGGTGTTTCAAAAAGTATCGAGACTGAAGCTGTATTTACCAAGACAGAAATGAACAATGAATGAAACGTTAATTTTCTTCAAAATACAAGTGTTAAAAAGTATCGAGACTGAAGCTGTATTTACCAAGACAGAAATGAAAAATGAATGAAACGTTAATTTTCTTCAAAATACAAATGTGTTAAAAAGTATCGAGACTGAAGCTGTATTTACCAAGACAGAAATGAACAATGAATGAAACGTTAATTTTCTTCAAAATACAAATGTGTTCAAAAAGTATCGAGACTGAAGCTGTATTTACCAAGACAGAAATGAACAATGAATGAAACGTTAATTTTCTTCAAAATACAAATGTGTTCAAAAAGTATCGAGACTGAAGCTGTATTTACCAAGACAGAAATGAAAATGAATGAAACGTTAATTTTCTTCAAAATAGTTCAAAAAGTATCGACTGAAGCTGTATTTACCAAGACAGAAATGAACAATGAATGAAACGTTAATTTTCTTCAAAATACAAATGTGTTCAAAAAGTATCGAGACTGAAGCTGTATTTACCAAGACAGAAATGAACAATGAATGAAACGTTAATTTTCTTCAAAATACAAATGTGTTCAAAAAGTATCGAGACTGAAGCTGTATTTACCAAGACAGAAATGAACAATGAATGAAACGTTAATTTTCTTCAAAATACAAGTGTTAAAAAGTATCGAGACTGAAGCTGTATTTACCAAGACAGAAATGAACAATGAATGAAACGTTAATTTTCTTCAAAATACAAATGTTTCAAAAAGTATCGAGACTGAAGCTGTATTTACCAAGACAGAAATGAACAATGAATGAAACGTTAATTTTCTTCAAAATACAAATGTGTTCAAAAAGTATCGAGACTGAAGCTGTATTTACCAAGACAGAAATGAACAATGAATGAAACGTTAATTTTCTTCAAAATACAAATGTGTTCAAAAAGTATCGAGACTGAAGCTGTATTTACCAAGACAGAAATGAACAATGAATGAAACGTTAATTTTCTTCAAAATACAAATGTTTCAAAAAGTATCGAGACTGAAGCTGTATTTACCAAGACAGAAATGAACAATGAATGAAACGTTAATTTTCTTCAAAATACAAGGTGTTCAAAAAGTATCGAGACTGAAGCTGTATTTACCAAGACAGAAATGAACAATGAATGAAACGTTAATTTTCTTCAAAATACAAATGTGTTCAAAAAGTATCGAGACTGAAGCTGTATTTACCAAGACAGAAATGAAAATGAATGAAACGTTAATTTTCTTCAAAATATAATGAATGTTAATTTTCTTCAAAATAAAAAGTATCGAGACTGAAGCTGTATTTACCAAGACAGAAATGAACAATGAATGAAACGTTAATTTTCTTCAAAATACAAATGTGTTCAAAAAGTATCGAGACTGAAGCTGTATTTACCAAGACAGAAATGAACAATGAATGAAACGTTAATTTTCTTCAAAATACAAATGTGTTCAAAAAGTATCGAGACTGAAGCTGTATTTACCAAGACAGAAATGAACAATGAATGAAACGTTAATTTTCTTCAAAATACAAGTGTTCAAAAAGTATCGAGACTGAAGCTGTATTTACCAAGACAGAAATGAACAATGAATGAAACGTTAATTTTCTTCAAAATACAAGTGTTAAAAAGTATCGAGACTGAAGCTGTATTTACCAAGACAGAAATGAACAATGAATGAAACGTTAATTTTCTTCAAAATACTGTGTTCAAAAAGTATCGAGACTGAAGCTGTATTTACCAAGACAGAAATGAACAATGAATGAAACGTTAATTTTCTTCAAAATACAGGTGTTCAAAAAGTATCGAGACTGAAGCTGTATTTACCAAGACAGAAATGAACAATGAATGAAACGTTAATTTTCTTCAAAATACAGGTGTTAAAAAGTATCGAGACTGAAGCTGTATTTACCAAGACAGAAATGAACAATGAATGAAACGTTAATTTTCTTCAAAATACAGGTGTTAAAAAGTATCGACTGAAGCTGTATTTACCAAGACAGAAATGAACAATGAATGAAACGTTAATTTTCTTCAAAATACAAGTGTTAAAAAGTATCGAGACTGAAGCTGTATTTACCAAGACAGAAATGAACAATGAATGAAACGTTAATTTTCTTCAAAATACAGGTGTTAAAAAGTATCGAGACTGAAGCTGTATTTACCAAGACAGAAATGAACAATGAATGAAACGTTAATTTTCTTCAAAATACAGGTGTTAAAAAGTATCGGACTGAAGCTGTATTTACCAAGACAGAAATGAAAATGAATGAAACGTTAATTTTCTTCAAAATACAGGTGTTAAAAAGTATCGAGACTGAAGCTGTATTTACCAAGAGAAATGAACAATGAATGAAACGTTAATTTTCTTCAAAATACAGGTGTTAAAAAGTATCGTGACTGAAGCTGTATTTACCAAGACAGAAATGAACAATGAATGAAACGTTAATTTTCTTCAAATACAGCAAAAAGTATTGACTGAAGCTGTATTTACAAAGACAGAAATGAACATGAATGAAACGTTAATTTTCTTCAAAATAGGAACAAAAAGTCTGAAGCTGTATTTACCAAGACAGAAATGAACAATGAATGAAACGTTAATTTTCTTCAAAATACAAGCAGTGTTGAAAAAGTATTGAGTCTAAAGCTGTATTTACCAAGACAGAAATGAACAGAAATGAAAAAGTACAACCCCAATCCTTTTTTATCACATATATGCTAGAAGGCTGTGTCTGAGGGTCTTAGTATTCTGGGTATGACGTTAAATTGCATCTAATGGTGAAGTTCCGATTCTGGAGCTCTGGGGATTGTGGAGTACAAACCCCAATCATTTTTATCACATATATGCTAGAAGGCTGTGTCTGAGGGTCTTAGTGTCCTCGGCATGACGTTAAACGGAATCTAATGGTGGAGTTCCAATTTTGGACTTGTGAGGAGTGTGGAGTACTCCCTACTTTCTATTAATCCCCTGGTCCACTCTGACTCAGAGTGGTAGTACCTGTTAGAGTCCCATCTATAGGTTAAATTGGGAAAATAAGTTTTAAAATATGTGTTAAAAATTGAGTTTTTAAAAGATTGAATACCCATCAAGCATTCAATAAAACAAAACGTATTCGGCATAAAATAACCCAACAAGGGTTGACATGCCGTAAAATCCAATACCCCAACAGTGATGCTGATAGCTTTTTGATTTAGGGCATCCTGGGACGCACATATTTGTTTTGAATGAGTCCCTTGGAAAATTCATTGACCCCACTAAAAATTTCTTATAAATTGTAGGGGATTTATTTATGATCTGGAGAAAAAACTAAAGCCGTCTAACTCCTACCTTGTAAACTATCCTGTGTAATTCGTTTCTAAGAAACTAGTAAAATGTATTTAGAGTTAGCTTGAAATGGTGAGGGAAGAAAAAAACATTTGGACGCATGGATAGGATTTTACTGCGTCCTTTTAGATTTTTGTGCGTCATGGACACGGGACAGGTACCTATCAGCATCTCTGTGTATGTGACATATGTATGTGAATTTACTAAATCTTTACAATGTATGCAGTAATGCAGATTGCTTTTTGATTTAGTGCATCCTGGGACGCACATATTTGCTTTAGATGAGTCCTCGGAAAATTTCATAAAAACTATTAAAATGTATTTACAGTTAGCTTGAAATGGTTTGTTTTGTTTTGTTTTGTTTTACGGCATATCAACCACAGTGGGTTATTTAATGCCGATAAAGTTTTGAAATAAATCAATTCTTAATGGATAATACATTTTTTATAAATACATTTTTCTATTTAACCCATAAATGGGACCCTAACAGGTACTACCACTCCGGGTCAGAGTGGACCAGGGAGCAATGGTGACGAAGGGGTGCTCCACATTCCCCAAACTCCAAAACTGGAATCTCACCATCAGATAGAGTTTAACGTAATTCCCAGGACATGTAGACCCGCAGCCACCGCCTTCTAGTACATATATGATAAAAAGGGGTTGGGGCATGCCATAAGGGCAATAGGGTTGGGGCAATTATATAGGTGCTAGGGCTTGACGTGACCAGTCGATTGATCGGAGGGGGCCTCTCTCGACCGCCCGTCTAGCCCAAGATAGGGCCAAAGTGGAGTATTGCAAGTTATGAACTGCTCATCCACCTGGGTTCTATCTTAAGCATTAGGGTCGCCACCCACGGCCAACAGGTGGCCCTCGGGGGGTCTTACCCCTCTGCAGAGGTGCAGTCGGTGCATTCTAACGCCCCAGCCGACAGGGCGGAGCTTGAAATGGTGAGGAAGAAAAAAAAAAAAAAAATGGGACGCATAGATAGGATTTTATTGCGTCCTTTTAGATTTTTGTGCGTCAGAGACGCGTATCCCAAACCAAACCAAAGAGAAAAAAGGGAGGAAAAAGACTCACTGCTTCTGAAATTTGTCCATCCGTATAGTCGATTCTTTTTGTCGTTGTAGTGGACATTTGCGGCTGCGAAGAGAATTCGGCAGATCTCGGCACGTCCACGGCTGTTGAAGTAGTACAAGGGTAGTTAGGCATAGTTGCAAAAACAACGATATACAGCTAGGGGGAGAGCAAAATGGCCGCTCTATCACAGACAAGGAAGACGGAGAGATTGAAAAAGGGCGCGCCAACAGTGTGCTGTTCCTCCGAAGGATAGTTCGACTCTGGCTCGCAAGGCGGCGTTCTGCAAGACCTTAAATACTCTCGCCTGTCCTCGATCGCCGACGGCCAGGAGACATCCACCATCACTCCTCCTCCCTCCCCTGACTCATGGCCGAAAATGGCCAGTTAGAGCCAAGTTCAGATGTCGCTGAGTCCATTGTGTGCATTCCTAAGTCAATCATTATAGACACAGATGAAGAGATTCGGATGAACGTAATGGAGATTGTAAGAAAATAACAAATAAAAGTGTTAAAAAGACTTAGAAAAAAAAACCTGTGCAGTTCTTTTATTCATCTATAAATATACAAGATGTCTATGTGTAAAGTACAAAGTACGACCTTGACTCTCTGTCCAATACAAGAAACGTAACAATAGTCTTAAGCAAGTGACTTTCCATAAATAATCCATTTCAGGTAATAAACACAAAGCAGGTGCGAACAGATTAATATACAGGGCGAATGAAAAGTAACTCCTATTTTAAACTATTATAATTTTTTATATATTTATGTATGAGTAGTGGCTTACCTGTGGGTACGAGTACGATCGTTGGGAGCGCACAGAATCCAGGGGTTAAGACCGTAAAAAAAAAAACAAATACAAAGCGCTCATACTATGAAGAGCAAAATTTACTTAAGAAATGGATATAAAGTAACCTACTCGAGTTTCATCATCTGAATCGTCAGGGTTTACATCCGCTGAATTAATCGAGTTTCGATTAATATCAGTTGATACCACGTATGATAGAAGCGTCTATCTATAACGATAAATCCATTCCAACAGACATACGTGGTATCAACTGATATTAATCGAAAACTCGATTAATTCAGCGGATGTAACCCTGACGATTCAGATGATGAAACTCGAGTAGGTTACTTTATATCCATTTCTTAAATGAATATAATTTTTTATAAGCAGTTACATTTTTTTTCAATTCTTTATATATGTTCTTAATATAAAGGGTGATTGAAAATATACTCCCTATTTTAAACTATTTATATTTTTTATATGCAGTTACATATTTCTCAATTCTTAAAGGCATGTACCTCAATATACAGGGTGATTGAAAAGTAACTCCTTATTTTTCTCACTTCTTTAATGTATGTTCCTTAATGTGTGATTGAAAAGTAACTCCCATTTTAAACTATTTATTTTTTATATGCAGTTACATTTTTCTCAATTCTTAAGGTATGTTCATTAATAATACAGGATGAATGAAAAGTACCTCCCATTTTAAACTATTTAAAAAATGTTATATGCAGTTACATTTTTCTCAATTCTTTAATATATGTTCATTAATATACAGGGTGATTGAAAAGTAACTCCCTATTTTAAACTATTTATAATTTTTTATATGCAGGGCCGTGTTAGCTCAGTCGGTAGAGCGTTCGGCTAGAAACCACAAGGTTCCATGTTCGATACCGGTCCTCGCCAACTCAGCGTATGAGTAGCACAGAGATCTGTGCGGTAAAGTAAGGAGCTGACGGTATGTGTGGCGCTCCACCTCAGACGCTAAAAACAATCTCCTTGGTCTAGCTCTAGTGAAAAGGGATAGACTCCTTCGCTGACTGGCTGATACCGACTTTAGGCCGCCCCGACGTCTTTACTTTTACTCCTTAATATACAGGGTGATTGAAAAGTAACTCCTTATTTTTCTCACTTCTTTAATGTATGTTCCTTAATGTGTGATTGAAAAGTAACTCCCTATTTAAACTATTTATGATATTTTTAAAATACTGCCCTGTCGGCACGCGCGCTAGATATACACTGACTGCACCTCTGCAGAGGGGTAAGACTGACCCAATGGGGTCACTTGTTGGCCGTGCCTGGAGACCTGCGATGTTTAAGGATGAACTTAGGTGGCTGGGCGGTCCATGCAGACATCAAATTGGTCCTTACTTGGTTAGACGGTCGGAGAGCCTCCCTCCGATCAATCGGCTGGCCAGTCAAGCCCTAGCACCTATATGATTTCCAAAACTATTGCCTTTATGGCAACCCCCAGTCCTTTTTTCATATGGGTGCGAGAAGGCCGTGTCTGAGGGTCTTCAGGTCCTGGGTATGACGTTAAATTCTATCTGATGGTGAGGTTCCAATTCTGGAGGTTGGGAATGTGGAGCACACCTTCATCACTATGCTCTAGGTCTACTCTGACCCGAAGTGGTAGTACCTGTTAGGGTTCAATCTATGGGCTAAATAGAAAGTTTAAAAATTTTGTTCTAAACTATCGCTACGATTTTTTCAAACATTTTTCAAAACAATAAATAAATAATTAATATATCAATAAAAATGAGATCAGATGATCCTGTTAATAAACAACAAAAAAATAAATAAATAAAATATAATAAATATAAAAATAAAACCTTGCTTAGAGGCGAATCAAATCTGGAATAATAATTAAAATAAAATAAAAAGAAATGATCAGACACACAGACATAAGCACCACGCACACACACATACGCTTACATTTCACACACCAAGCACGCACACCACACACACACTTACACACACACATAAGCAAGCACCCCAACCATACACATACACACACAGAATTTGGAAGACCCAAGACAGAACGAATCTAGCAGCCGCTAAGACAACTCAGTTCCAGTATTCTTCTGAGGATGGGAATTTTCGTCCCGAAATATTGAGAAATTAATGACAGGTTAACAAAAATATCATAGTTACCTTCTTTTTTCTTTACACTCGCATTGTGACAGCCTTCAAAAACCAACCAACAACAAATATATACACAATGCTTCAAGCAAATTACAAAACCTTGAATATATTTTAGTAATATTCATTTGTATGGATACATGTCTGCATTCATATATATATATATATATATATATATATATATTAATATATATATATATATATATATAATAATTAGCAGCGGCTACCCGGCCAAGCCCGGGTAGAGGAGATAAAAACATGGTTTAATAATCGTTTGCAGATCTATTACTACTGAATACCGAGTTCGGTCCTCTGCATACAGAGTGACCCAGAAAAACTGAACACAAATTATTTATTTATTTATATCATTAAACTAACCCTAACCCCAACCCAACCCTAAACCCTAACCCTAAATCCCCCATGTTAGAACAGTTTTATTACAAAATTTATGGGTTCTGTTTTTTCTGGTCACCGTAATTTTCCGACCGATTTGCAAGTTTAGCCCATCACATAATGATAATAGAAATTTTAATTAATGATATACTATATTTTAAATAAAATATAAATGACACGATTTGCAAACTTCAAATTAATATTAAAAAGAAAAAAAAAAGAATTAAATAAAGAAATCAAATTATGTAAACGAAAAAAAAAATTTTTTTAAAAATAGCATTATTAATTCAAAACATAGCGATCGAATATAGTATTCTTTACTATAATAATTATAGTAAATATACTATATCAAAATTTGATAACAATTTGAGTTTTCAGGTATTTCCGTGAAATGTATTAGGTAATCTAATGGTCTTATCTCTTGCGCACTATTCTACATTAGTATCATGATTTTATTTGTATTGCTAATATTAAAATAAATAAATTAACGCGATTATGAAAAATAAAAAAGGTTTTGTTTACAATTGACGAACGACAGGAATTTATAAAACAAACTTGATTTTCGCTAAATGTTTTTGTTTGATTTATTATTTAATTCGCTGTAAAAAAAATCAATGCATAAAGACATATTAATTACATATTTATAACCAAATGAATATTTTTAAGATAGAAACAGAAATATGCGATAATAAGATTTGATTTGATGTTAAAATTTTAGTGTGAAAAAACTATACTACGAATTCTAGGCTGACTGAAGCAAAATATAATCTTTTTAACTCGCTGTAAAAATAATTCCATTGATAAAAACTCAATCAAATTACATATTTAGAGAGATTATATTCATTCTCTTTCGAACCATATAGATATTTTAAAGAAGATTGAACCGTAAATAGGCGAGAAAAAAGATGGACCGTTATTCTTCTTTCAAAAACGTTTTGAGTTTCACTGGAATTATTTAATCATATATCCCTTTTTTAATCGCTTGAAGGATTTTTTTCAAAACTTTTTCGTGTGTAAGACGATTTTACATTCAGGTTTTGTAATTGCTAATTCGCATATTAATTCAAATTTGATTCGCTGATTAAAATGGATGATATTTTTATTTTAAGAAATATGAAATATTCGTAAAAATATTGATAAAAAAGCTTTCATTTTTCTTTTTTACATAAAGAAACGCATTCAACACCGCAGTAGAAATAGAGCGGATATAGGCAAAGAGGCAGCAGGGTGGGTTTGCGTGCTGATTGTAGCTGGAATATCAGTAGTAGCAGCTATTTTATAGATTTCGAAAAATCGTTTGATTTTGGTTTAATTAATTAATTATATCCCTTAATCAGTAAAAATCAATAACCGAATTTGGAGTGTTTCTTAGAACGATATCAATGTGTATGCAAGATATTAAATCTGAGTGACCTCCCGTTTTGGAGTTATACGTCGACACGTACATACTAAAATCTCTTCTTTATATATTAGATTACAGCTTTAACTACACAACTCTTACTATAAAATTGTTTTATCCCCCTCCACACACTCACCCTTTTTTCTCATCACTTAAAACACCAATATATAAATATATATATACGCAGATATCTTTCTTCCTAACACCCCCTTACTTACAACACCCATACAACACCCACACAGCAACTCAAAAGAATATTTTCTCGCCGCTTACTTGAAACAAACTTCCCTGGCTTAGAAGGGAGGATCAAAGTGTAGTATCTGTTCCAGTTACTATGCTCTGATTCTTACCTAACCGACTGAGGGGGGGGGTCCAGTGTGCTTCGGCCACTGGACCGGTAGAGTACAATTATTAGCGTTGATCCCAGCCCCCCCCCCCCAGATCGATGTGTATTTTTATGCGCCCACGTAAAAACGAGACCTTGTGTCCAGCACTCATAAGTGGGATGAGAAGGCAAATATCTTTACTTGAAACAAACATTCTTCTTAATGAATATGCATTCACGCTCGCTCACAACACACACACACACACACACACACACACACACACACACGCAACATTGAGGTTTGTTTCTATGTCGTTTATCGTAAAATATATATACACACGTGCACACGCACACACACACACACACACACAAAACACATAGAAAAATGCTCAATTTAATTTATCGAAACACTGCAGCGTCATTTCAAACCGCCCACCTTTACAGCGTTTCTTCTTCAAATTTCAAATTTTGAACACATTGATAAACAAGGACTATCACAGTTTTTCTCATTATTCTGTGATAATTTTTTTTTAATTCTTGCTTAAATCAATAAAAACCCCTGAAGAAGATCTACTTAACAGATGGAAACACTGCAGCGTCATTTCAAACCGTCTACCTTTCCAGCGTTTTTTTCTTCAAATTTCAAATTTTGAACAGATTAATAAACAAGGACTATCACAGTTTCTCTCGTTATTCTGTGATAAAAATTTATTTTTCCTTATATTAACAAAAGCCCCGAAGAAGATCTACTTAACAGATCGAAACACTGCAGCATCATTTCAAACCGTCTACCTTTCCAGCGTTTCTTCTTCAAATTTCAAATTTTGAACAGATTGATAAACAAGGACTATCACAGTTTTTCTCATTATTCTGTGAAAAACTTTTTTTTTACTTTTGCTTAAATCAACAAAAGCTCTGAAGAAGATCCACTTAACACATCCAAACACTGCAGCGTCGGCTAAAACACTTACCACTCATTTTATTCAAACCTATGTTTTTCAAATTTCTCACTATACTACACATATATATAATGTAGAATGAATAGAGAATAAATGAGAAAAGTATTTGCATGGAAAGGTGCTCAATG
The DNA here is from genome assembly GCA_023376005.1 of Doryteuthis pealeii. Lineage (NCBI taxonomy): Eukaryota > Metazoa > Mollusca > Cephalopoda > Myopsida > Loliginidae > Doryteuthis > Doryteuthis pealeii. The sequence continues at coordinate 10,050,247 of CM042175.1, forward strand.
CTAATAAAACAGAGCAGATTTATAATCAATAATAATGATATTATGGATATTATAAACTCATGCGTAGTTTCATGCGTACGCAATCCTCAGAGAAGAGTCAAATGGTTGAGATTTTTAAAAACCAGTAGTTTAGCGTTTATATGACGTGAAGCGTGTTCACGTGATGGAATGTTATAACGATATATATATATATATATATATATATATATATTCCCTATCACCGAATCTCGGTTTTTGAACAAAAATAATGAAGATTTTATTTATTTATTTATTTTGCATTTAAAATTCTAAATAGTAATGGATCTGCGAGACTAGCTTGCTAACCATAACTCCACGATGGAATGACCTTTATTACCCAACCCATTGACTACATGATAGGTTCAAATCCCACTCAGATTTCTTTTAGTTTTAAAAAAGCCGTTTTGCAATTTAATCTTGCATATATATAAATATATAAAATATACATTAATAAGTCATCCATATATATAATATATATATATATATAATATATATATATATATATATATATATATATATGATGGTTGGGTCATGTACGTCGGATGGATGGTGGACGAATCCCGAAAGACATCCTGTATGGAGAGCTAACATCTGGTAAAAGACAAATTGGTCGCCCCCTACTGCGATTCAAGGATGTCTGCAAAAATGATCTCAGGTGCTTTGGCATTGTCCCTTCCAGCTGGGAAAATTTGGCTCAAGACCGCCCTTGGTGGCGGAAGAATCTCCATAGAGGCCTGTACACGTCAGAATTCACCCTGATACAACATCATGAAGCTAAGAGGTCCATAAGAAAGCAACGGCAACAAAGCATCGGGACATCATCATCTACAGGGACAACCTACAAATGCAAAATCTGTGGTCGAGAATGTTTCTCAAACATAGGACTTCATAGTCACAGGAGGCGCTGCAACCTCAGGGGCACACAAAAACTTTTATCATAGTCTTTCGAGACTGAATTGCCAATGAATGAATGAATGATATATATATATATATATATATATATATATATATAAGATAGAGAGTTTTATAATTTGCTTGAAGCATTTTGTATATATTGGTTAGGAGGTTGATTTAGAAGGCTATCACAATGCAGGTGTAAAGAATAAGGTAACAATGGTGTTGTGTGTTAACCTGTATTTTATTCTTGAATTTTCGAGATAATATCCCTTTTTCAAAAGATCACTGGAACTGAAGCAGTCTAGTTATGGCATTTCTTTTTAAATGAATTTTTTTTTTTGAAAATGATGGTATTTTTATATAACTAAAAAATATTTTTAAAAATTCATTTAAAAAGAAATGCCATAACTAGACTGCTTCAGTTCCAGTGATCTTTTGAAAAAGAGATTTTATCTCGAAAATTCAAGAATTAAATACAGGTCAACACACAACACCATTGTTACCGTATTATTATTTTCTTCTTCTTTACATCTGCATTGTGATAGCCTTCTAAATCAACCTCCTAACCAATATATATATATATATATATATATATATATATATATAATATATATATATATATTAATAATGGAAATTGTCTGTATTCCTGTCTCTAACAAAAACTACGTCATAGCCCTACGTCACAGATTACGCCACAATATTCTTATGCTATATACACCCAAAATTTGAGTAAACAATTTTTAAAATTATTTTCTACTCCTTTTTCTTTTTTTTTTCTTTTTTTTTACAGTAACAAGAAGTTATTTTTTCTTTTCAGAATGTCTGTGCACTTTTTTTTTTCTGACGCCCCATCAGGCTGGATCAACGCAAGTTCTTTTTTTACGTAGGGATTTTAATGGGGCATCCTGCGAGGATACAACAAAAAATCCAGTAATAATGGATCAGCGTGACTAACATTCTTGTCCCTTTCCGCCCTTCTACCCCGGTGACATTGGGCAGCCGCTTCTAGTTCTTTTATATTGGGTTATATTGCAGTTCAAAAGAATGCATCTCTGGATTCAATTCTCATTTGGGATATACTCCCAGCCATTATCAAGATCAGTAAGGAAAATTGGACCATATGACCTTTAGGCACCCCTTTTTGATCTCGATTAAGAAAGGACATGTTTTTCATTTACACCCTCAATATCCGATTGTTTTAACAGACGATTTTTAGATTAAAAAAATAAAATAAAACTAACCCCAAACCCTAGCCTCTAACCCTAACCCCTAAACAAACGGATATTGACGGTGTAAATGAAAAACATGTCCTTTCTTAATCGAGATCAAAAAGGGATGCCTAAAGGTCATATGGTCCGGGAAATTTACCAACAGTCACATTTTACCACACCTTTTTTATTATTTCTTATCACTATATATCATTACTTTTACCATTTCTTTTGTCATTCCTTTTGACACTTCTTTTACCATTCTTGTTACCGCTCCTTTTTACCATCTATTATTACTATTATTATTACTTCTACCATTTTTCTATCTTTTACCACTTTTTTGCCATTCTTGTTATCGCTACTTTTTACCATTTCCTTTTACAATTGCTATTTACGGTTCCTTTTATCACTCCTTTTACCACTTCTTTCGCCAGTATTTTTACCACCCCTTCTTACCATTTCCTATTACTATTTATCATTACTTTTACTATTTCTTTTGTCGCTGCTTTTACCATTTCTTTTATCATTCTTGTTAACACTCCTTTTAACCATTTCTTTTTACAATTATTATTTACCATTACTTTTTACCATTTCTTTTGTCAGTCCTTTTACCACTTCTTTTATCATTCTTGTTAATATTTCTTTTTACCATTTCTTTTTACCTTTAATCTTTACCATTTCTTTAGTCACTCCTTTTACCACTTCTTTTACCATTCTTGTTACCATTCTTTTTTAGCATTTCTTTTTACAATCGTAGTCATTACTTATTACCATTTCATCGACACTTCTTTTACCATATCTTTCACCATTATTTTTACCACTCCTTTTTACCATTTCTTTTTACAATTAATATTTACTATTTCTTTTGTCACTCGTTTTACCACTTCTTTTGCTATTATTTTTACCACTCCTTCTTACCGTTTCTTTTTACATTTACTATTTGCCATTACCTTTTACCATTTCTTTGTCACTCCGTTTACCACTTCTTTTAACTTCATTTTTACTACTACTTTTTGGCATTTATTTTACTACTAGTTGCTACCGTTTCATTCATCATTACTTTTCCACACTTTTTTTTACCGTTTCTTGTTTCTATTGAATTTTTCTACCTATCCCTTTTTTATATGATTTATGATATTTTTTACCATTGCTTCTTTTACCATTGTTACCATTTCTTTTACCGTTGTTTTTACTATTATATTTACCACTTATTTTTACCGTTTATTTTGCCACTCGTATCCGCTGCTGTTCAAAATCGGAGTAGCTGGGTAGCTGAGTGTGCTGTTGGACAGGCATTTTCTCCAGGTCTGGGATAACTTGGGATCTCTTGGGGTGTCTTTCTGTCTTTGTCTCTGTTGTCACTTTCTAATTAACGAACACAAGACTTGACGGTGTTTTTTCAGATCTATTTATTTTTTCATGTAACCCAAGTAAAATTTCTTGGTAGACATACTGCGTCTTCCGTCTGCTATCCTCAAACACTCAGCCCAGGCTCCTTCCGTCCGTCTTCTCCAAGAACCTAATGAAGACCCCCACTCTCTCTCACACTTTTCCTCTTCGCCCTGTTGGCACTCCTCGACCAATCAGAAGCCGAAGTCAGTGACCCCCCACACTCATTATTCACGTGCTTAAACAAATTCTGTTTTTTTTTCCATTAATACTTACACGTCTACTCTCTTTATTTCACACCCAGAATAAAGAAAATTTGGCCACTAAGATCTGTTCCAATCAATTTATCTTGAGGAAAAGAAAAAAGAAGAAAATAAGGAAAAGAAGAACAAGAAGAAAAGAAAGAAAAGAAACAAGAAAGAAGAGGATAACGTAGAAAAGAAAAAGGGGAGGAGAAGAAAAGTAAGAAAGAAAAGACAAAAAAGAAGAAAGAAGAAGATAACGAAGAGAAGAAAGGTGAAAGAAGAAAAGGGTGGAAGAAAAAGAAAGAAGTGGTTAAGGAAGAAAAGAAAGAGAAGACAGAAAAAAGAAAAGGAAGAAAAAAGAAAAGGAAGAAAAAGAAGAAAAAGAAGAAAAAGAAAGAAATGGTTAGGGAAGAAAAGAAAAATAAGAAAGAAAAAGAAAGAAATGGAAGAAAAAGGAAAAGGAAGAAAAAAGAAGAAAAAAGAAAAGGAAGAAAAAAGAAGAAAAAAGAAAAGGAAGAAAGAAGAAGAAAGAAAAAAAAGGATGAAAAAAGAAGAAAAGGAAGAAAGAAGAAGAAAGAAAAGGAAGAAAGAAAAAAGAAAAAAGAAAAGGAAGAAAAAGAAGAAAAAAGAAAAAGGAAAGAAAGAAAAGAAAGAAAAAGAAAAAAGGAAGAAAGAAAAGAAGAAAAAAGAAGAAAAAGAAAAGGAAGAAAAAAGAAAGAAAGAAAAGGAAAGAAAGAAAAAGAAAGAACAAAAATGGAAGAAAGAAGAAGAAGAAAAAAGAAAAGGAAGAAAAAGAAGAAAGAAATGAAAGGAAAGAAAAAGGAGAGAAAAAAGAAAGGAAAGAAAAAGAAGAAAGAAAAAGAAAAGGAAGAAAGAAGAAGAAAGAAAAAAGAAAAGGAAGAAAAAGAAGAAAGAAAAAAGGAAGAAAAGGAAGAAAGAAAAAGAAAGGAAAGAAAAAGAAGAAAGAAAAAAGAAAAGGAAGAAGAGAAGAAAGAAAGAAGAAAGAAAGAAAGAGGATAACGAATAAAAGAAAAAAGAAGCAAATATTCCGTATCCAAATCAAACTGAAATTTTTATAGTGGAAATAAAATGGTGACCATCCTCTAAGTGTTCCTTATTCCGAGTTTGTTGTTAGGGGAAGTATTCTCTTTTGAAGAGTGGGGGGGGGGGCTGTAAGAATCTAGAATTCTGTCTGATGGCGCTTTTTCAGATAAGGAAGAATTTTCTGGTGGGTTGCGATGCGAGTCCTTAGGCCGTCCAATTTGGGGTACCGATGCAATAAATTCGGATTTTCATAAAGAGGATTTTCCAAGGCGACAAAGCACATCATGTCAGCTATGGTCATCTGAAAGAGAAACAATGAAAGAATATCGTATAACGTTGAAGGAATAACAGATTTGGGGCATAGTTTACAGACATTCCGATAATGGACAATTCAGTACTGGGCAATTTGGTACTCGGGTTACTATTCATGAGAACTCCTAAATTGGGAACATAACTGTAGCTAGAAATATTTGAATTAAGGGCCGGTAACTTTAGAAGTCCCCATGGAAAATTACCGCTGACTGTTAATAACCCTTGACCCCTTAGAGACGTGCGATTTGGGCGCCTCAAAGACAGAGACGTGATATAGTTTAGTTAGATTCAGATTCGACCCGATTTTGAAGGAGTGAGACGTGATTGTTGTCTCTCCCAGTCTCACCCTCGCGTCGGAACAAATATGGGCTAAAAAAAACTTGATCAAGAACAAACAAGGTTTGGTTTTGTTTGTTAAATAATTAAAACAATGATCAGCTTAGCCCAGCCCAAAGAAGAATTAGCATAGAAGAAAGTCAAGCCCCAGCAGATAGAAGTCGGCCAGATAAGATAGAAGAAGCAATTAACCAGCAGAGTACCAAATAAAATTACCATCTCTCTCTCTCTCTCTCTCTCTCTCTCTCTCTCTCTCTCTCTCTCTCTCTCTCTCTCTCTCTCTATCTATCTATCTATCTATCTATCTATCTCTTTCTGTCTCTCTATCTATCTATCTCTGTCTGTCTGTCTCTCTCTCTCTCTCTCTCTCTCTCTCTCTCTCTCTCTATCTATCTATCTATCTCTCTCTCTCTCTCTCTCTCTCTCTCTATCTATCTATCTCTTTCTGTCTGTCTGTCTGTCTGTCTCTCTCTCTCTCTCTCTCTCTCTCTCTCTCTCTCTCTTCTTTCTTTCTTTTATGTTTAAGTTAAACAGTCATTATTTTATTACTTTTAGATTTTCAGTAAGGATCTTCCTGTAGTTAGCTGTAATTAATCAATATCTTGATTAATTCAATGGATTTAACCCTGAAGATCCTTATGGTGAAACTCGAGTAGGTTATTTCTTATGGTGAAACTCGAAGAGGTTATTTCTGTACACACTATAATATACATATATATATATATTATAGTGTGTGTATGTGTGTGTGTTTTGGGTGTGTGTGTGTGTGTCTCTCTCTCTCTCTCTCTCTCTCTCTCTCTCTCTCTCTCTCTCTCTCTCTCTCTCTCTCTCTCTTATATACCCGAGTAGTTTAGAAGGGTACATACGACTATACAACACACGGACAATTTGGTTCTCGATCAATTTGGCTCTCGGACAATTTGGCACCGGAGAATTTGGTACAGGACAATTTGGTACTCGGCCTATTCAGTACCGGCCAATTTGGTACTCGGACTATTTGGTACCGGACAATTTGGTACCAGAGAATTTGGTACTCAGGCTATTCAGTACCGGCCAATTTGGTACTCGGACTATTTGGCACCGGACAATTTGGTACCAAGAGAATTTGGTACTCAGGCTATTCAGTACCGGCCAATTTAGTACTCGGACTATTTGGTACCGGACAATTTGGTACCAGAATTTGGTACTCAGGCTATTCAGTACCGGCCAATTTGGTACTCGGACTATTTGGCACGGACAATTTTGGTACCAGAGAATTTGGTACTCAGGCTATTCAGTACCGGCCAATTTGGTACTCGGACTATTTGGCACCGGACAATTTGGTACCAGAGAATTTGGTACTCAGGCTATACAGTACCGGCCAATTTGGTACTCGGATAATTTGGTACCGGACAATTTGGTACCAGAGAATTTGGTACTCAGGCTATTCAGTACCGGCCAATTTAGTACTCGGACTATTTGGTACCGGACAATTTGGTACCAGAGAATTTGGTACTCAGGCTATTCAGTACCGGCCAATTTGGTACTCGGACTATTTGGCACCGGACATTTGGTACCAGAGAATTTGGTACTCAGGCTATACAGTACGGCAATTTGGTACTCGACTATTTGGCACCGGACTACCAGAGAATTTGGTACTCAGGCTATACAGTACCGGCCAATTTGGTACTCGGATAAATTGGTACCGGACAATTTTGGTACCAGAGAATTTGGTACTCAGGCTATACAGTACCGGCCAATTTGGTACTCGGACTATTTGGCACTGGACAATTTGGTACCAGAGAATTTGGTATTCAGGCTATACAGTACCGGCCAATTTGGTACTCGGATAATTTGGTACCGGCCAATTTGGTACCAGAGAATTTGGTACTCAGTCTATTCAGTACCGGCCAATTTGGTACTCGGACTATTTGGCACCGGACAATTTGATACCAGAGAATTTGGTACTCAGGCTATTCAGTACCGGCCAATTTGGTACTCGGACTATTTGGCACCGGACAATTTGGTACCAGAGAATTTGGTACTCAGGCTATTCAGTACCGGCCAATTTGGTACTCGGACTATTTGGCACCGGACAATTTTGGTACCAGAGAATTTGGTACTCAGGCTATACAGTACCGGCCAATTTGGTACTCGGATAATTTGGTACCGGACAATTTGGTACCAGAGAATTTGGTACTCAGGCTATTCAGTACCGGCCAATTTGGTACTCGGATAATTTGGTACCGGACAATTTGATACCAGAGAATTTGGTACTCAGGCTATACAGTACCGGCCAATTTGGTACTCGACTATTTGGCACCGGACAATTTGGTACCAGAGAATTTGGTACTCAGGCTATACAGTACCGGCCAATTTGGTACTCGGACTATTTGGTACCGGACAATTTGGTACCAGAGAATTTGGTACTCAGGCTATACGTACCGGCCAATTTGGTACTCGGATAATTTGGTACCGGACAATTTGGTACCAGAGAATTTGGTACTCAGGCTATACAGTACCGGCCAATTTGGTACTCGGATAATTTGGTACCGGACAATTTGGTACCAGAGAATTTGGTACTCAGGCTATACAGTACGGCCAATTTGTACTCGGACTATTTGGCACCGGACAATTTGGTACCAGAGAATTTGGTACTCAGGCTATTCAGTACCGGCCAATTTGGTACTCGGACTATTTGGCACCGGACAATTTGGTACCAGAGAATTTGGTACTCAGGCTATTCAGTACCGGCCAATTTAGTACTCGGCAAATTTGGCACCGGACAATTTGGTACCAGAGAATTTGGTACTCAGGCTATCCAGTACCGGCCAATTTGGTACTCGGACTATTTGGCACCGGACAATTTGGTACCAGAGAATTTGGTACTCAGGCTATACAGTACCGGCCAATTTGGTACTCGGACTATTTGGTACCGGAAAATATGGTACCGGATAATCATTCCATTCCTTTGAATGTGTCTTAGAGTATCATGCTTTACATTTGAAGCAATAAACGTTTATTGAGGTTATTCCATTCTTTGAATGGGGGGGTTACATATGGTGAAGGTTTTGTTTATATTTTAATGTATACAATTGTTAAGCTATACCAAATTGTCCAATAGGATTGAGGTTGGTTGGTTGGTTGGTTGGATTTTATGGCATGCCAAACCTTGTTAGGTCATTTTATGCCAAAGGTGTTTTCTGTTTTATTAATTCTTGGGTATTTAAATTCTTTGTTTAAACAATTTTTTAAAGCGCATTTTTTATCTATTTAATCCAGGGATCACCAAACTTATTTTCACAGTGGGCCGGATAATTGAAAAAAATAATGAGCGCGGGCCACATTATTATTGTGTTCAATACTTGCTAGCCAGAACGAAAGCTCTAAATAAAAATAAACTAAGAACTCAACTGATTTTTTTTATTTTATTTATCGGAATTATTCCCGTTATATTATCGAACTGGGCAGAGTACACTGCATGATATTCTCGGACTGGGCTCTGATCACTGTTGACGTCCCCAACTAAATCATTTTGTGTTCCTTATCGAGGTATACCTGTAAACCAGGGACCACCAAACATTTTATTTTATTACAAAATTAAAAAATCCTTCCTAATTTCCGTTGCTGTTTATTTTCATATTGGTTGAATAGGTGAATTCGTCTGGTGACGAATTTGGAATATGTCTTTCTTTTTCCTAATCTGTTAAAATAATGGATACATTTAAGAGATACATTTTTTGCTGACCGAGCTTTTTGGGGCCGGTGGGCCGGATAATTGAAAAAATAACGAGCGCGGGCCACATTATTATTGTGTTCTATTCTTGCTAGCCAGAACGAAGGCTCTGAGAAAAAGATATATTAGGTTGTTACAAAAATAATGGCCGATTGAAGTGCTCGGTTTTGAAATGTCATTTTAACATAGAATTTGTTGTTTATTTAAGGTTAATTTTTGCATATTTAATAATTAATGTGTGCTCAAAATAAAATTTAATTTATTTTCAGATAGAAAGTATTTTTGAAAAATAGGGGCTTTCAAAGTTGAACATGCCTAAACATGACCTTCGCCTTTTTATGTTGTATGAGTTCAAGCTTGGGCACAATGCCTACGAAACTGCGGCCAATATCAACAAAGCTTGGGGAGATGAATCCACAAATGATCGGACTGTACGAAGGTGGTTCCAGAAATTCCGCAGTGGAGATGAGAGTCTTGAAGATGAAGAAGGTAGAGGACGGACATGCAGTCTTGACAATGAACAATTCCAGGCAGTTGTTGAGCAAAATCCACGACAAAGTGTCAGAGAAATGTCTCAGACACTTGGTGTCAGCATTGCAACAGTTTCACGCCATTTACAGAGTATTGGAAAGGTGAAAAAGCTCGATAAATGGGTTCCTCATGAGCTCAATGAGCACCAAAAATTTAGGCGGTTTGAAATGGTAAAACTCTTCGATCTAAAGAAGAGATGGAATCATCATTTAAAGATTTTGTTGCATCACAGCCAATAACTTTTTACCAACGCAGAATAAATGACCTGGTAGATCGATGGCAGAGATGCATAGCTGCCCAAGACTCGTATTTTTATTAATTTTAACATTTCTACTGTTAATGTTTCATCAATAAATGCATGTATTTGAAATCGGCCATTATTTTTGTAACAACCTAATAAAACAAAATCTATCTATGTTATATTCATGGATGAGTGGCGTAAAATGCACAAAAACAAATTTACCCAACACATTTATTTTCAAAACATTATCAAAGAACCCAACATTAGCAGAAAAGGTTTAGTGAGATTTGTGAAACTGAAGTTTGCCTTTCATGTTATCGTCAATATTTGGTTTGGAATTGCTACATTCAATCAAGAGAATTGTTTTCAAATATTTATCAGTCAATTTCATTCGATAGGTTGATTTCACATATTTCAAATTTGTACATTCTAACAAACAAATTCAAGTACTGTTGGTGGACCTGGTAAAATGCCTTTGCGGGCCAGATCCGGCCCGTGGGCCGTAGTTTTGTGACCCCTGCTCTAGAGCACCAGTCATTGCTGTTAACATATGATATAATAATATAAGTATTAGTGTATATCAGGGATCACCAAACTTTTTTCACGAAGTTTGCCTTTCAAGATATCGTCAATGTTTGGTTTGGAATTGCTACATCCAATCAAGAGAATTGCTTTCAAATGTTTATCAGTCAATTTCGTCCGATGGGTTGATTCCGTAGTCAAGTCCATGAAGATTTAGTAAGCTTAACATGATATTTGAATATAAATGGTATCAGAACGTCTCGCGTTCCGTACGTCTTAACAAACAAATTTAAGTACCGTCGCCGGGCCTGATAAAATGCCTTCGCGGGCCGGATCCGGTCCGTGGGCGGTAGTTTGGTGACCCCTGATTTAAGCCATAGATGGGACTGACAAGTACTACCACTCTGTGTCAGGGTGAACCTGGGAGTAATGACGATTTAGGGTTAGTGTTCGTATTCGTGTGTGTATGTGTAAACTTGTAAAAGGCTTAGAAAATCAAATTTTAATATGTAAATATACTCACTCGATTACCCATTTAGGCTTGTATAACTACTTTCTGAAACTAACTACGCAAGCCTAAGAATATATTAAATTCTGAAACATGTGACGCGAAAATAAAACAAGTTGTCTTTTGAAAAAAAAAACTATATAAAAAACATATTAAAATGTATATAACTATAAAGAAGAACACACACACACACACACACACACACACACACATATATATATATATATATATATATATATATATATTATATGGCTAGATAGATATAAGCACCTTGTGATGCACCCATACACATACAGATTTTTTTCATATATACATATATATATATGCAAACTGGTATAGATAGATATAGAATGGAATATATATATATATATATATATATATATATATATATATATTATTTCAATTATCAAATTTTAATATGTAAATTTACTCACTCGATCACCCATGAAATAGAGGTTTCCATTATTGTACATCTTCAGCAACCCTTCCAAGAAGGGTAGAACTCTACGACATGTTTCCTGATACATTAAAAGTAGTTGCCTCTGAAAAGAAATTTTAACAAGTTGACTACGTATTGGTACACATATAAACCACAATGTACAGGGTGAATCAAAATGCACGCAAATTTATATTGTTCAAAATTATTCTACCAATCATATATTAGTTAACATTACTTTTATATATGTTATAGATATATCCATGGCGTTTGTATAATTAATGTTTTTTATACTTTACAGGTCATTATTTACATCATGCCACTTGATTTGGTGCTAGTAAAATTGTATTATAAGAATAAAGAAAAATGCAACTGCAACAATGAGAGCATACAAAAAGATAAAAGCCATGCGAAACAATCCATTTCCTTTATCTACTCTGACACGATTGATAAAAAAATTCGAGAGCACAAAAACACTCTATGATTTACCATCAAGAGGCAGATCGTCACTGGAGGAAAATCATGTGGGTGCTGTGGTAGAGGCAATCACAAGCTTACAGTCAACTAATCCACTTGGCCATATAAGTTCAAGAGGTGTAGCTGAAACTCACAGGCATTCCTCAACGCAGTGTTACACGGATTCTTCATCACCAAGGTATGCAGCCTTACCGCATGAGCCTTATATTTGCGTGCATTTTGACTCACCCTATATATTATTGATGTACATAGTAGTACACGTGGAGAAAATTTTAAAGAAAACAAACACAGGATGTCATGAACGATGGAAACTCTTTATGTCGATACTTAAGTATTTCGTTTCTTTTTAAAAATAAAACCTTCTTCAGGACATTGAAAATTTGTATGAGTAAAAGATGAAAGATGTTCAGTGTATGTTGAATGTGTGATAAAAGGTTATTTACCGTTATTTACTTGGCGTTTTTATATGAAATACTTAAGTATCGACATAAAAAGTTTCCATTATTCATGACATCCTGTGTATGTTTTCGGTAATAAAGGACTATTTGCTCGTAAATTCCTACTATAAAATAAACTGAACCCCCATTTTATGTCCGTGTTTTTGTATTAAATGTTTTATTTTTCTTGCACCCGTTATGTTACAATACAAATATATTTTATTTATTTATTTTAATATTCATTTCAATGTGCATATTCTAAAAGTTTTTATTTTGTGAGAATGGTTAGTTTTAAAGTGGGGGTTCGTTTTTACACTTCAACTTTTTACTCGTAAATTCCTGCCATAAAATGCCCAAGCCTAATTTTATGGCAGGAATTTATGAGTAAAAAGTTGAATATTACCTTTTGTTGTTGTTATTTCTTTTCTTTTTGGCTTTGGTACTCTAAAATAAAAAAGTCAGATTTTAATCATCGTCGACGAAAAAACAAAATTACGGTCATAAAAGGAGGATCCAATTTATGCCTAAATTGTAAAACGAGCCCCCCACTTTAAAACTAAACATTCTCACAAAATAAAAACTTTTAGAATATGCAAATTGAGAATATAATGTAAATAAAAAACGGAATTGTGATGTTGGGGTGATGTAGTTTCGGTTACAGTCACCGAATCTCCATTATTTTAAGATAAAATGACAACAAGATTCTCACCATCATTCGCTTGTTGATTCTGCCACCACTCCAAGAATCTTCGTGCAGATCAGAATCCTAAAAAAAGAAATTGAAACGATATTAAATTCAAATCACAATAACATTTGCTGAGAATAATACTAATCATCATCATCATCATGTCGCGCATGCAGCACGGGTATCCATGACAATCTTTCGCCAACCTTCCCTATCATTCATTACGCTTGGAAGCTCCTCTACGGAGCAGCCAGCATCTTCACATATCTGGTCAATGTAGGTCCTTGCTGGGTGCCCCACACTTGCATATCCATGTGTTGGCTTCCACAGGAGAACGTCGCTTATGAGTTCATCCCTGCTTCTCCAGCAGTGTCCTGCATGCCTTGTCCGTCTCACTCGGATAGTTTGTGAGATGGGGGGCATGTGACCGTACAGCTGTTTCCTTGTGGGGTGCTGTTTCCACGACTTGTTCAAGACTGCACGCAGCATTCTTGTGCAGCTCCCATCTAGCTTATTCTCAAGACGCTTCGTTAGGGTCCAGGTGGTGCAGTCATACAGCAATAGAGACAACGAAAGGACATAGATGAGTTTTGGACATTACGCCATCGTCATTAGTTGACGCAAAGGTGCCAAACCAATTTGTTACAATTTATGAGAAGTCATAAATTGTGACCGTACCTGTAAGTTAGTTTTAAATAAAGTTCGTTAGATTTAAAACCGGAGGTGGGTAATTTTCCATAACCGTTGGGGTTATGATTGACATTTTAGATGACCCCCAACTTACCTCCGGTAGAGAGATGTGAGAATAGTTAGTTTAGTTAAGCAGTGTCGATCCACATTTCAGGGAGCGTAGACGTTATTTGGCCGCTCCCCGAGTCCATTTTCTCCCCGCGGTGGAATAATCGATATGGGCTAATAAAACTTGATCAAGTAAAACCAAGTCTTTTTTTAATTAGTTAAATGAAGAAAAAAGCAATGTCCAGCCCAGACCAAAGAAGAACTAGCAAAGAAATCAACACTCAACAGAAACCCCTATATATATATATATATATATATATATATATATATATTATATATATATATGGGAGTAAATATGGAAATAAATCCGACAATATTAAGAAATTTGAAAAATGAAGGGTTCAAAAAATAAGATGAATTTATTTATCGACGCTTAAATGTTTCGGTTTATTTAGACCTTCATCAGGATACATTATGGGGTGAAGAAATTGATGGATGTTTTGTAGATGACAGAAGTTAGAAAAATATTTATAAAAAGTTTGTAACTGTATTTGTTCAGCGTTATATTTTTTGAAAGAGGAGCCGTGATCTGCACACGCGAAGATGTCATGACGCGTGACGTAACTCGAAGAAATGCATTCAACAAAAGACGAAAAAAGTATTAATGGACTGATTTTATGAAAACACTTTGTTCCCTTTGTTCTCATAAAATCAGTCAATTAATACTCTTTCTTGTCTTTTGTTGAATGCATTTCTTTGAGTTACGTCACGCGTCATGACATCTTCGCGTGTGCGGATCGCGGCTCCTCTTTCAAAAAAATATAACGCTGAACAAATACAGTTACAAACTTTTTATAAATATTTTTCTAACTCCTGTCATCTACAAAACATCCATCAAATTATCTATCCTGATGAAGGTTTAAATAAATAAACCGAAACGTTTAAGCGTTGATAAATAAATTCATCTTATTTTTGGAACACTTCAAATTTCTTAATATTGTCGGATTTATTTCCATATTTACTCCCTATATATATATATATATATATATATATATATATATATATATATATATATATATATATACATATATATATACATATATACATACATATACATATATATACATATATATATATATATATATATATATACATATATATATAATATATATATATACATATACATATATATATATATATATATATATATATATATATATATATATATATATATATATATATATGAGTAAGAAAAGGTGGAATGAAAACATCACACAATGCTGTTAAAGAGAAAACAATTTATAATATAATCATAGCTGATATTGATCAATATTTCGATTTTACAAAAATCATCATCAGAGCTCATTTATTCTGTGGTGATCGGAGATAAAAGTCAAATCAGTTCAAAAAACAAAAAACCTTGATTCTGCCTATATATATATATATATTATATATATATATATTATATATATATATATATATATATATATATATATATACACACCTGAGTATGTCAGAAGGGTACATAAGACTATATAACAAATTATCTTTTGAACATGAGTCCGTGTAGAGAACTATAATTGACTATTTAAAATCAATAATATCTTACTCTGATTTAAAATCAGAATATTCTTACTGGATTTAAAAGCAAAAATATCTTACTGTGATCCTATCAATGTCCTTGTATTTTTGTCGTAGATGAGGTAATTTATCCAACTGGAATATAAGAAGAAGAAAAAAGAAATTATTAACACCAGCAAAAAAAAAAAAAACACCCACCGGGTGGTGTAAAAATGTATTTTTGAAAGATTTAAGATGAAACTCCCCCACAAATAAAATGTAGTGCGTATCTATTAATTATTAAATAGATAATTATTTTGAATATTTTACACATGAAATTTACACAGAATGGAAGTATTTATTTGTGTATTTGTAAACTTTTTTAGTTAACTTCTTATTACTGAAAAAAGGGCGAGAGAAAAATGATTTTAAAAATTGATTATAAATTACGCGAACAATTTTTACTTAAATAATATATGTCGTCTATTTAAAGTAATACGATTTTTTAATCAATTTCATACTTTATATAGTTTATTTACTTAAATAATATATGTCGACTCCGATGGTTGGGTCATGTACGTCGGATGGATGATGGACGAATCCCGAAAGACATCCTGTATGGAGAGCTAACATCTGGTAAAAGACAGATTGGTCGACCCCTACTGCGATTCAAAGATGTCTGTAAAAATGGTCTCAGGTGCTTTGGCATTGTCCCTTCCAGCTGGGAAAATTTGGCTCAAGACCGCCCTCGGTGGCGGCAGAATCTCCATAGAGGACTGTACATGTCAGAAGTCACCCTGATACAACATCATGAAGCTAAGAGGTCCATAAGAAAGCAACGGCAACAAAGCATCGGAACATCATCATCTACAGGGACAACCTACAAATGAAAAATCTGTGGTCGAGAATGTTTCTCAAACATCGGACTTCATAGTCACAGGAGGCGCTGCAACTTCAGGGGCACACAAAAACTTTTATCATAGTCTTTCGAGACTGAATTGCCAATGAATGAATGAATGAATATATATATATATTTGAACGCGGACATCGGAATTCTCCGTTATTATAAATATTTCACTGCCGCTGCCGCTGTCGATAACAACAGAGACAAAAAAGCCTTTAAACAGGAATAACATTCATTTGATAAAGGGTATCTAACGAACCTGAAAATTTATGACAAAAATAATAATAAAAAAATAAGTGAATCCAATACTCCATAATATCGAGTTCATTCATTTATATATTTTTAATGCTTCGTAATAACGCCCAACTTAAAAAAAAACATTTTAAAATATATATATATACTCGGTCTATGACATATGGCAAATACATCAGCCAATTTCCGCCAGATATTACAAAAATAATCCGGCAATACGAAAAAACAAAGGACAAAACTTGCAGACAAAAAATGGCTGCATTATTTAACAATATATATATATATATATATATATATATATATATATATATATATATATATATATAGTTTATTTATTACAATGGAAAGGAGTCCAACTTTGAATTATAAGGAACATCTTTTATTTATTTAATTCATATTAATTGTTGTTTATTTTCTGTATTGACGATTTTTGTAACTGTGACGTAAGCAGTGACGTATGTTTTGGTTACAGACAAATAGAGGCCGAATCTCCATTATTAATAGATTTTCAACAAATTGTGACATTTTATTTTTAGTATTATTTGGATTATTCGGACTATTGTCCTCATCTTTATTGTTATCTACACTATTTCTCTGAATTTTTGAGATGAGGCTTGATAATTTGAATTATTTGGATTATTCGGACTATTGTCCTCATCTTTATTGTTATCTACACTATTTCTCTGTAATTTTGAGATGAGGCTTGATAATTTGTATTATTTGGATTATTCGGACTATTGTCCTCATCTTTATTGTTATCTACACTATTTCCCTGAATTTTTGAAATATGGCTTGATAATTTGTATTACTTGGATTATTCGGACTATTGTCCTCATCTTTATTGTTATCTACACTATTTCTCTGAATTTTTGAGATGAGGCTTGATAATTTGTATTATTTGGATTATTTGGACTATGTCCTCATCTTTATTGTTATCTACTATTTCTCTGAATTTTTGAATTTGATAATTTGTATTATTTGGATTATTCGGACTATTGTCCTCATCTTTATTGTTATCTACACTATTTCTCTGAATTTTTGAGATGAGGCTTGATAATTTGTATTATTGGATTATTTGGACTATTGTCCTCATCTTTATTGTTATCTACACTATTTCTCAGAATTTTTGAGATGAGGCTTGATAATTTGTATTATTTGGATTATTTGGACTATTGTCCTCATCTTTATTGTTATCTACACTATTTCTCAGAATTTTTGAGATGAGGCTTGATAATTTGTATTATTTGGATTATTCGGACTATTGTCCTCATCTTTATTGTTATCTACACTATTTCTCTGAATTTTTTAAATAACGCTTGATAATTTGGATTATTTGGATTATTCGGACTATTGTCCTCATCTTTATTGTTATCTGTACAACATTTCGTGAAAAGAAAATGAAAAGCGTAATATTACTTACCATTAGCCAACCATCTTTGTCTTGGTACATTCTTAGATAATCATCCAAGATGGTGGAGAAGCAATTACAGACACAATCAATTCTCGTCATATCAACGTTGTTCTTACCATAAAAACCTACAGAAATAAAATATGGTTCAATTAAACTCAAAAGGTATAATAATAATAATAATAATAATAATAATAATAATAATAATAATAATAATAATAATAATAATAATAAGTGATCCTGTCCCTCCAGGTGATGCCCAGTACACGTCTAAGGCAGCGAAGGTAGAAGGTATTTAGCTGCCGCTCTTGGTGGGAGTATAAGGTCCATGTTTCACTTCCATACATGAGGGTGCTGATAACACATGCCCTATACACTTGTACCTTTGTACGGATAGTGAGCTTGCTGTTGTCCCACACTCTTGTTGTGAGCTTCCCAAAAGTTGAGGCAGCTTTTCCGATCCGGCAACTGAGTTCAGCATCAAGTGACAGGTTGTCAGTGATGGTGGATCCAAGGTAGGTGAAGGTGTTTACGGCTTCCAGGGTGTACCTGGTGATGACATGATCTACTGAGACAACGTCGTCTCCGATGGTTGGGTCATGTACGTCGGATGGATGATGGACGAATCCCGAAAGACATCCTGTATGGAGAGCTAACATCTGGTAAAAGACAGATTGGTCGCCCCCTACTGCGATTCAAGGGTGTCTGCAAAAATTATCTCAGGTGCTTTGACATTGTCCCTTCCAGCTGGAAAATTTGGCTCAAGACCGCCCTCGGTGGCGGCAGAATCTCCATAGAGGACTGTACATGTCAGAAGTCACCCTGATACAACATCATGAAGCTAAGAGGTCCATAAGAAAGCAACGGCAACAAAGCATCAGAACATCATCATCTACAGGGACAACCTACAAATGCAAAATCTGTGGTCGAGAATGTTTCTCAAACATAGGACTTCATAGTCACAGGAGGCGCTGCAACTTCAGAGATACACAAAAACTTTTATCATAGTCTTTCGAGACTGAATTGCCAATAATAATAATAATAATAAAATAATAATAATCAAACTAGCACAACGAGAATACAAAACTAGACACGACTGGGTTGGGAAGGTGATCCACTGGGAATT
This sequence comes from Doryteuthis pealeii, assembly GCA_023376005.1. Lineage (NCBI taxonomy): Eukaryota > Metazoa > Mollusca > Cephalopoda > Myopsida > Loliginidae > Doryteuthis > Doryteuthis pealeii. Next base: position 10,069,236 of record CM042175.1, read on the forward strand.
ATGCAAAGAATTTAATTTTGACCATACAACAAAATGGTATATGCATAAACCAGAATCTGTTCTTGTGAACGAAACGCATAACATTCTCTGGGACTTTGAAATAAAAACGGATCACCTTATCCCAGCAAGAAGACCAGACCTAGTGTTGATAAACAAAAAAGAAAGAACTTGTCAACTGGTGGATTTTGCAGTTCCAGCAGATCTCAGGGTGAAGCTAAAGGAAAATGAAAAAATGGACAAATATCTGGACCTTGCCAGAGAACTGAAAAAGTTATGGAATATGAAAGTCAAAGTGATACCAATTGTGATTGGTGCACTTGGAACAGTCCCAAAAGGATTCGAAAAGGGTTTGGAAAGTTTGGATATCAAAGGAAGGATTGAAACCATTCAGAACACTGCACTGCTGCAATCTGCCAGAATACTCAGAAGAGTCCTGAAGACCTGAGGAGACTTGCTGTCACTCAGACTCCAGTGAAATACCATCAGCTAACACTGGTGTGAAAACTCAAAAGGAGTGAATAATAATAATAATAATAATAATAATAATAATAGATATAGAACTTGTACAACAAATCATGAATGACAACAAGAGTACATTACCATCCCTAAGAAACATAGAGTGGAAAAAAGTCAAGAAAGAAACGGAAAAAATAAACAAAATATTAGCGAACATCCCAACAAACAATATCACTGAACTCAACAACCTCATTTATGCAAGAGCAAAACTAATCTGTGATAGAATTGATGCACCCTTTCGAAACACTAACACAAATAGAGAACCAAACAGAAAACACAAAAGCTGGATGGGAGTTCAGATTGGAAGACATCAAAAAAACTACGACAACAAACAAATATGTTAAATAAAAACACAAATACACATGTAGCTAAAAAGGTAAAAGACAACAGCAAATTAAGTTGGAAGAAGTAAAACAAAAGATATCGCTATAGAAGGAAGACTCAAACGATATCAGAAGAGAACTAAACAGTACAAACAAAATAGGACCTTCCAAAACAATTAAAGAGATTTTACGAACAAATTAATGGAGCAAAACAAACATTAGTGAACACCCAAATGCAACAACGCAGAAAAGTTTTGGATTGATATATGGACGAGGAAAGAACATAATAAGCAGTCAAAATAGATAAGTGATATTAAATGAATGACTGAAAGAATTGAGGAAGGACCTGTAGCAAGTGTTCATATAATTACGCTTAAATCAGTACTCCAGAAAGTAGCAAATGGAAAACACCAGCATGATGGCATACATGGATTCTGGTTCAAAAAATTTACGTCTATCCACAAAAAAATGGCCCAGCAACTGAACAGATGCCTACAAGAAACGGAAGTACCCGAATGGATGACAAAAGGGATAACTACACTAATCCAGAAAGACCACAAAAAGGAAACGCCCCTAGCAATTATAGACCAATAACTTGTCTACCCATGATGTGAAAAATTCTTCTAACTGCTTTTATAAAAGAAGAATATACTTTTCACTCTATTGGCGGAAACTTCTCCCAGAAGAACAGAAAGGATGTCGCAAGGAAAAAAAAAAGTGGTACCCATGATTTACTTTGTATAGACCATACATTCTTAAAGAAGTAAAAAAAATAGACGGAAAAATATTGCAATGGCTTGGATCGATTACAGAAAAGCCTATGACATTGGTCCCACATACCTGGATTTTAGAATGTCTAAAATATGTACAAAATTTCCAACAACATCATAAACTTCATTTAAAATCCATGGAAAACTGGCGAGTTCAATTAAAAGCTGGAAAACAATCCCTGGTAGACGTAAAAATCCAAAGAGGTATCTTCCAAGGAGACTCGTTTTACCACTACTCTTTATTATAGCAATGATGCCGCTTAATCATATACTTAAAAAATGTACAGGGGGATACAAATTCACTAACTCACATGAAAAGATAAACTACCTTATGTCATGGATGAAACATAAAAATAATTTTGCCAGGAAAGATGAAAAAGTAAGTTGGAGACCGGTAGTATCAAACTGATTAGATATATAGTAGTGCCAGAGGATATGAAAGGTGATGGAATTTGGAATTAGAAAATGTGCTATGCTAGTAATAAAACGCGGTGAAAGAAAACTAATGCATGGAATACAACTGCCAAATCAGGAAACTATAAAATCTCTTGATGAAAATGAAAGCTACAAATACTTAGGAATTTTAGAAGCAGACAATATCTGCAAGCAGAAATGAAAGGAAAAGTTAAAAAAGAATATCTCAGGAGAACTAGAAAACTTCTAGAAATAAAACTTAACAGCAGAAATCTAATCAAAGGAATCAATACCTGGGCTGTCCCAATTATAAGATATTCAGGACCATTCTTAAAATGGACAAAAGAAGAACTCAGACAGATTGACCAAAGAACGAGAAAGTTAATGACCATGCACAAGGCTCTTCACCCTAGAGACGATAGTGATAGATTATATGTGTCAAGAAAGGAAGGGGGAAGAGGTCTTGCCAACATAGAGGACTGCGTAGAAACCACTATCCAACAACTTGAGGATTACACAAGAAAGAGCAAAGACAAATTACTTATGGCGGCCAACAATAGTAGAAACGGCAGATGGACAAACAGAAAAACGACAAAGACTAGAAAACAAAAATGGGAAGAAAAACAATTATATGGACACTTCAAACGACAAATTAGAGAAGTTGCACACGAAAAGACCTGAACGTGGTTAAGAAAAGAAAACCTCAAAAGAGAAATTGAATCACTAATAATTGCTGCACAGAATAATGCCATAAGGACAAACTATATAAAAGCAAAAATTGATAAGACCCAACAAAATCGTAAATGTAGATTATGCGGTAATAGAGATGAGACTGTAAACCATGTACTATGCGAATGTAGCAAATATATATATATATATATATATATATATATATATATATATATATATATATATATTAAAGTTATCGTGAATAAGTTTCCATTTCAAATTGTTTTATTTCTATTACTCCTGTAATAAATTTGATGAATTTACTTAATTATAGTATATAATTCTCTCTCTCTCTCTCTCTCTCTCTCTCTTTCTCTCTCTCTCTCTCTCTCTGACACATAGACATACACATTCTTTCTTTCTTTCTTTTTATCTATTCATTATGTTCGATTAAAACGGATTAGCGTTATCGCTACCGCACACTCATCTCAGACCATATTACCTTTAGGCATCCCTTGTTGATCTCGATTAAGAAAGGACATGTTTTTCATTTACACCGTCAATATCCGGTTTTTTGTTAGGGGTTAGGGTTAGGAGTTAGGGCTACGGTTAGGGTTAGGGGTTAGTTTTATAATGTTTTTAATCTAAAAATCGTCTGTTAAAACAACCGTATATTGACGGTGTTTAATGAAAAATATGTCCTTTCTTAATCAAGATCGAAAAGGGGTGCCTAAAGGTCTTTATATATATATATATATAGGTGCCTTCATCTCTTTATATATATATATATATATATATATATATATATATATATATATATCCCCTACTTTCTTTCTTTCTTTTTTTCTTATTATATATTTTTCTGTGTAGCATTTCCTTTTTCTTCCCTTTCTTTCTTTATAATAAAAACAGAATGGTCCATTATTTAGTTGAGGTGATGACACTCATTTGGACGTTCACATTTTTTAACCAGAGGGTGTTGCAAGATGATAACGGTCTTATTTTGCACGAACACCAGTATTATTAGATAGATTCCTTACCGAATTCCCTGGCTAAATACCTGCCAATGACCATACTCTGTGGAATGAGCATATCTCCGTTAATCTCCAAGACTGGAACCATTGAACAAGGCATTTCTGAAAGAAAAATGGTAAAATGTACCTTGAGTAAAAAATCTTTTTAAATCAAATCATTTACTTATTAAAGTAATTAATAAAAATAAACTCTGTTTAATTTACTAAAACAAATCATACGAAATAAGATTTGCTAATTTTGCAAATTAATTAATAGTTAATTAATAATGTTAATTAATAATGTTAATTAATGATTAGTATTATCTGCGTTATTCGGACTATTGTCCTCATCTTCATTGTTATTTGTACAACGTTTCGGCCGATATGCCCTCCGGCCTTCTTCAGGTATTTCTTGTCGGACTCGAGAACATTCTCGGACTCGGGAACCTTCTTTTTGAACTCGGGAACCTTCTTGTCGTAATCGGGAGCCATCACGGAACTTTGAACCTAACCCTTTATTTAGTCCACGGGGGTATCCTGTTCTCATTTCGCTAACCATAGCTGGGGTATGAGTTGTGTTAATTATTTTTCTAACTGCCTCTACTCAGGATTGAACTCAGGATCCAGAGATAACAGTCACTTAGAACTGTCTTAACCTAACTACCTTATTCACTAGGCCATGTGTATTAATAAATTGGTAGAAATAATTTTCATTTACTTCATGTGTTTAATAAATTGGTAGAAATAATTTCATTAACTTCATGTGTATTAATAAATTGAAATAATTTTCATTAACTTCATGTGTATAATAAATTGGTTAATTTTCATTAACTTCATGTGTATTAATAAATTGGTAGAAATAATTTTCATTAACTTCATGTGTATTAATAAATTGGTAGAAATAATTTTCATTAACTTCATGTGTATTAATAAATTGGTAGAAATAATTTTCATTAACTTCATGTGTATTAATAAATTGGTAGAAATAATTTTCATTAACTTCATGTGTATCAATAAATTGGTAGAAATAATTTTCATTAACTTCATGTGTATAATAAATTGGTAGAAATAATTTTCATTAACTTCATGTGTATTAATAAATTGGTAGAAATAATTTTCATTAACTTCATGTGTATTAATAAATTGGTAGAAATAATTTTCATTAACTTCATGTGTATTAATAAATTGTAGAAATAATTTTCATTAACTTCATGTGTATCAATAAATTGGTAGAAATAATTTTCATTAACTTCATGTGTATCAATAAATTGGTAGAAATAATTTTCATTAACTTCATGTGTATTAATAAATTGGTAGAAATAATTTTCATTAACTTCATGTGTATTAATAAATGTAGTAAATGTGTATAATTGGTAGAAATAATTTTCATTAACTTTATGCACATCAATAAATTTGTAGAATATATTATGAAAACAATAATAGAAAAACAATCAAATACATTATACAAATAAAAATAAAACAAAGAATATGTTTGAATTCAATGCCACACAGATAATGTGTTATTTCTTGATACAATATATCAAAAACTTCCTAAACACAATACTATATATATATATATATATATATTATATATATATATATATATATATATATGTGGTGTGTGTGTGTGTGTGTGGTGTGTGTGTGTGTGTGTGTGTGTGTACTAAACAAAACATGACCCGTTGGGTTACCCATTGAGCTCTCGGTAGATAATTGGAATTAGGTATGTATTGCCAAAGATGACGTATAATCTATATTTTACAAAATAAATTTAACCTCCCCGATTGAAAAAGATTTACCAAAATCAGAGAATTATCCGATTTTAATGAAATTTTCAGTGTTAATTTATCAATGAATGAATTTTCTAATATATCAGCTACTTTATTTCAAAACTTTCTGATTTTTTGCAGGTCACGTTTTTTAATTTTTTTTTTTAAATCGGGGGGTGGATTTTGTGAAATACGGATTTCACGGCATCTTTATATAATAGGCAGAGCCTAGTATAAAACGTATTAAAAATAAATAACATGTGTAATATTATTTTTCTTTTTTTCTTTTTTACTGATACTTATGTTACTACTTTTCGACTTAGACAAAAAATTGCATATTGCATAAATGCGTCCTGGCCTCCTGCCCTAAAAAAACGCTAAACGGTGCTGGCTGAAAATCCGACCCATCCTTCTTATGAACTTTCCTAGCTGGTAGAAGGCATTTTTTCCGAAAAGTTAATACGATATGAAAGCGATATTTTTGTTTGGTTTGGTTTGGTTTGGTTTGTTTTACGGCATATCAACCTCAGTGGGTCATTTAATGCCGATAAAGTTTTGAAATAAATCAATTCTTAATGGATAATACAATTTTTTTTATAAATACATTTTTCTATTTAACCCATAGATGAGACCCTAACAGGTACTACCTCTCCGGGTCAGAGTGGACCAGGGAGCAATGGTGATGATGGGGTGCTCCACATTCTCCAAACCTCCAAAACTGGAACCTCACCATCAGATAGAGTTTAACGTCATTCCCATGACATGTAGACCCGCTGTCACCGCCTTCTAGCACCCATATGATAAAAAGAGCGATATTTTACCTCCCTGCCATCAAGTCTTTTCTCGACAAGTAAATATAAGCCTCTCCCCATAAGATA
>CM042175.1:10080587-10083087 GCA_023376005.1 Doryteuthis pealeii
ACTCGACAATTTATTAAGAAACTTTGGCTGGAACCTATCAAATTTCCCGGGGACTCATTCAAATCAAATCTGTGCGTCCCAGGACATACTAAATTAAAAAGTTGACGTGTTTTTTTTAATCAATACTAGGTCTAGTCTTCTAGCTGTAATCCGTAATTATTATCATTTACTCCTTTTGAGTTTTCACATCAGTGTTAGCTGGTGGTATTTCACTGGAATCTGAGTGACAGCAAGTCTCCTCAGGTCTCCAGGACTCTTCTGAGTATCCTGGCAGATTGCAGCAGTGCAGTGAATGGTTTCAATCCTTCCTCTGATTTCCAAACTTTCCAAACCCTTTTCTAATCCTTTTGGGACTGTTCCAAGTGCACCAACTATAATTGGTATCACTTTGACTTTCATGTTCCATAACTTTTTCAGTTCTCTGGCAAGGTCCAGATATTTGTCCATTTTTTCATTTTCCTTTAGCTTCACCCTGTGATCTGCTGGAACTGCAAAATCCACCAGTTGACAAGTTCTTTGTTTTTTGCTTATCAACACTAGGTCTGGTCTTCTTGCTGGGATAAGGTGATCCGTTTTTATTTCAAACTTCCAGAGAATTTTATGTGTTTCGTTCTCAAGAACAGATTCTGGTTTATGCATATACCATTTTGTTGTATGGTCAAAATTTAATTTTTTGCATAATTATTATTATTATTATTATTATTATTATTATTATTGTTATTATCACCCATTTTGTGTTTTTCACATCAGTGTTAGCTGAGTCTTTTTCACTGGAGTCTGGGTGACCACCTATATATATATATATATATATATATATATATATATATATATATATATATGGGAGAAATGAGAGGAAATTAATCCGACAGTATATTTTCATACTAGTGAATCAGGAGGTTGTGAATAAGGGGAGAGGTGGTCAGTTGTTGGTGTTAGAAAAGGTTGATTGTAGATTTTCCTTTTTCTCACAGATAGGGAGTGTATCAATGGGGTTCTGATAATGATGCCACAGCATCTGACCACCCCTCCTCTTATTCACAACCTCCTAATTCACCAGTATGAAAATGTCCCCCATTGAAGCAAGAACTCAATCCAAAGTTCTGAAGAAGGTCTAACAGACCGAAACGTAACAACCTCGACATCACTACCTACAATAAACATCCATTTTCTACAACATCCCGTGTTTGTCTACCTATCTCCACACACACAGACGCAGACACATACACACACACACACACACACACACACATATATATATATATATATTTAATATACCAAGCGTGTTGGTAGATCCTTGCGGAGAGAAAAAACCCGGCAGAGAGTTTGATTGTAAAAATATACTACCAAACATCAACCAGGAAGAAAAAAATTTTTGAAAAAAAGAAAAGACCAAGATATTCGTACCAACAAAAAATAATCTATTGGTATAGTATTTGGCCAAAAGAAATTATATATAATATAGCGTTAAACATTAACCAATGGCGTAGTACATATGACTGTATTAAGTGGTTTAATGAGTACGGTGATAAAAAGGGTTGTACCTTCATAAAATACGATATTAAAGAATTCTACCCTTCCATAACAGAGACTATACTCGATAAAGCTATTGAATTGGCTAAGGATTATATGGCTATATCCGATGAAAAAATCAATATAATAAAACATTGTCGGAAAACTTTATTGAGTCATGATAACAACTTATGGATAAAAAAGGGGGAAAAAGGGAGCTTTGACACGCCCATGGGTGGATTCGACGCCTCAGAGACTTCTGAAATTGTGGGGTGTCTGCTCCTATATAACCTAAATAAAATGATCGATCCCGCTAACCACGGACTTTATCGTGATGACGGATTGATCATTTTAGATGATAGTACCCCCCCAAAAAGTGATATTTTAAGAAAAAAGCTACACTCCTTCTTTAAAGAATTTGGTTTTGGTATAGAGGTCGAAACTAACCTTAAAATAACCGATTATTTAGATATAAGTCTTAACTTATATAATAACACGATATCTCCATATAGAAAAATCAATAAAAGGCCATGTTATATAAATATTGGGTCTAACCACCCAAAACAAGTTTTTAAACATATACCAAATGGCATCGGTTATAGGCTCTCTACTAATTCTTCCAATATTAAAATATTTGAAAAAAGTAAAACTGAGTATGAGCAAGCTTTAAAAAATAGTGGATATACTGAGAAAATCCCTTATAGAGATATAAATGAAACATCTAGAGTTAATAATAAAAGAAAAAATAGAGCCAGAAAAATTTTATGGTTTACGCCTCCTTATAATATAGCCGTGACAAACAATATAGGCAAGGAATTCTTTAAATTATTGAAAAAGAATTTTCCCCCCTCAAATATACTCTATAAAATTTTTAATAAAAATACAATTAAATTAAGCTACAGTTGCACACCCAATGTAGCCAATATCATTAATAAGTTGAACATAAAAAAACTTAGTGATAAACGAACTAACGAAACACCTAAATGTAATT
>CM042175.1:10090587-10155587 GCA_023376005.1 Doryteuthis pealeii
TAAGCCAGTAGAACAATTTACATACCTAGGTAGTAATATCTCATCCACAGAAAGCGATGTTAATACACGAAAAGGCATGGTTGGCAACAAACAAATTATAAGACATGGAGGTCCGATCTCACTGACAAGTTAAAGCGACAATTCTTCAAGGCCGTGGTTATATCAGTACTGCTGTATGGCTGCACCACTTAGACCCTAACGAAGCGCCTAGATGGGAGCTGCACAAGAATGCTGCGTGCAGTCTTGAACAAGTTGTGGAAACTGCACCCCACAAGGAAGCAGCTGTATAGCCACATGCCCCCCATCTCACAAACCATCCGAGTAAGACGGACTAAGCATGCAGGACACTGCTGGAGAAGCAAAGACGAACTCATAAGCGACGTTCTCCTGTGGTTAAGCCAACACATGGGCATGCTAATGTGGGTCGCCCAGCAAGGACCTACATTGACCAACTATGTGAGGATGCTGGTTGCTGCGCAGAAGACCTCCCGGGGGCGATGAATGATAGGGAAGGTTGGCGAGAGATTGTCATGGATACCCGTGCTGCTTGCGTGACGATGATGTTGATGAGATTCGTAAACTGATATGCATTTTTGACGTGTATTTGATCCTTATCTTGTAACCAAGAAAAAATCAAGTTTGGCTTTAAAATATACCTACCCTATTTTTGCACATGTTTTTTGGTTACATGGTTTTAATGCTACAATATAGAATACTCAGCTGAGAAAAAGTATAAAAGGGAAGAGAGACACTGGTCGTGAGGTGGTCTCTATCAACTTGAGTTCAATGTTTTACCTCAAAATTAGATCCTCAAAATTAGACCCGTACATGAGTAATATTTTCAAAAATTTGAAATTCAAACATCTCTTATTATAATGGAGATTGTGTGTTTGTCTGTCTGTAACCGAAACTATATCACTACTCAAGTCACAATTCCTTTCGTTATTTACATCATATTCTCCATGATTTTATTTTTATTTAAACCTCAATTATTAATAAAATTGTTTTACATTACTTATACTGTTGACCATATCTACATAGTATTTACCGCGTACCCCACTTGTACGGGTCAGGCACAAAGTCCCTATTAACGTGGGACCACCCACAAGCCGAAGCTCATGGAGTGGCAGGTGAAAAATTGCGTCGATCCCGTCGGCATTCCCCCTCAAGAGGGGCGCCTCAGGCACTGGGCAATAAACCCAGCCCTGTCCCTTTAAATCAAGGGGGCAGGTGTTGCCTGGGGGGATGGCCCCCTGGGATCGACGCCGTTAATTATATCAATGGTCCAGAGGCCGAAGCCACTGTTGACCATATCTACATACTAATAACATGCAATTGTATTTATATATACAACAAAATAGAGGTTTACAGTATGAATGGGAAGACTAATTTACATATTGATCTTAAAAAAATGATTTTAATAAATATATGCTTAGTATCATTGATTTCTAATTGTTTGGTTTTATCTTAATGAATATGAGCAAAAATCTCTTCAATAAATCTTAAAAGAAATCCCTTAACAAGAAGAAATAACTGTAATATTATTCTTTACTTCCTATTTTAACTAAACAGTTTAAATTAGGAAAATTTACTAATGAAAGACGGGAGTAACGGAAAATGATGGAAGAGTTAGTTTCAAAGTTGTTCTATTTTTCAATCATACCCCCTCTGTTCAAAATCTTTTTCATCTACATTCTTATTCAGTTTCATTAGCCTTTCTAATTTAATATCATATTTTATTATAAAATTTAACTAAAATACTTGCACCCGGAGGGTGCATATATTTGCTAGTGTTACTAAATATATGCACCCGGAGGGTGCATATATTTGCTAGTAATGAGAAGGATTGCTTGTCAACCCCTGTTGGGTTATTTTATGCTGAAGATGTTTCACTTTATTCATTCTTAATGTAAACTCTTTTATTTTTTAAACTCAATATTTCTAAATACTTTTTTATGCTCATTTTCTATTTAACCCATAGATGAGACCCTAACAGGTACTACCATGACGGGTCAGAGTGTACCTTGATGTAATGATGATGAAAGGGTGCTCCACATTCCCCAGAGCTCCAGAATTGGAAGTTGACCATCAGATAGTTGAACGTTATACTCAGGACATTAAGACCTTCAGCCACTGCCTTCTAGCGTATATACTATCCATGACGAATATGTTGGGTAAATACCAACCCTTTGCCTCAATTCTTTATAGTAGACTATTATTTCAATTGTTGGCAACCTTCCGTCTATTTTAGACGATGGCGTAGTTTGTTTTTGTTTTGTTTTTGTTTTCTCTCTCTCTCTCACTTACAGCTACGTGAGTGGCTGAACAGACCGATCCTCGAATGGCAGTCTCTGGTGCAATGGCTGCAAACAAAAGGTGATGCTTTCTGTAGCTGTTGGGTGTGCTGCTGTTTCTCCTTTCGTTTAGCTCTCTTTTCTGTGGCAGCTTTTTTCCTCTCTCCTTCACTTCTTTTTGTTCCTTGTTTGACGAGGAGGCGCCAGGTTGCACGGTCTTCTGCACAAGCCTCCCACGTGTCTATGTCGATGCGGCATGTCTTCAGGTCTCTCTTGCAGACATCTTTGAAGCGTAGACGTGGTCTCCCTGCCGGTCGGGTGCCCTCCACTAGTTCACCATACAGTAGATCTTTGGGGATGCGGCCTTTGTCCATCCTCCTGACATGGCCAGGCCAGCGCAGGCGTCTCTCGCAGGTGATGGCGGGCATGCTGTTTATGTTTGCTCGTTCCAGCACTTCTGTGTTGGGCACTTTGTCCTGCCAGCGGATGCGTAGAATGCGGTGTAGGCATCTGAGGTGGAAAGCTGTCCAGTTTCCTCACGTGACGTGAGTACGTGATCCAGGCTTCGCTGCCGTATAGGAGAGTGCTGAGAACACACGCTCTGTAGACGCGCATTTTGGTTCTCTTGGTAAGGCTGGTATTTTCCCATCCTCGCTGGCTCAGTTTCGCCATGACTGCCGACTCTTTTGCAATTTCAAGTAGTTTAACAATTTCTAACCGTTTCCGTATTAGCTATGAATGGATTAGAAACACGGAATTTTTGTTTTTTGAGAATCATAAATCCTTATACTTACAGATTCACCAGAAGAACGACTGCGCATGTTAGCTCCAAAGGAAGACTAAAAAAGAAAGAAATAAAGTCTTAAATGTATAGTTAATAAATTTTGAATGCATTTCTATTGTAAAAATTATTTCCGATGCTTTTCTATAGTAAAAATCATTTCCAATGCATTTTTATAGCAAAAATCATTATCGAATACATTTTGATAGCAAAAATGATTTCAAATACATTTTTATAGTAAAAAATCATTTCCAGTATATTTTTATAGTAAAAATCATTTCCAATGCATTTTTACAGTAAAAATCATTTCCAATACATTTTTTATAGTAAAAATGATTTCCAATACATTTTTATAGTAAAAATTATTTCCAATGCATTTTTATAGTGAAAATCATTTCCAATACATTTTTATAGTAAAAATCATTTCCAATGCATGTTTATAGCAAAAATGATTTCAAATACATTTTTATAGTAAAAATCATTTCTAATGCATTTTTATAGTAAAAATCATTGTCCAATGCATTTTTTTTCAGTAAAAATCATTTCTAATGCATTTTCATAGTAAAAATCATTATCCAATGCATTTTTTTTTCAGTAAAAATCATTTCTAATGAATTTTCATAGTAAAAATCATTTCCAATGCATTTTTATAGTAAAAATCATTTCCAATGCATTTTTACAGTAAAAATCATTTCCAATACATTTTTTATAGTAAAAATGATTTCCAATACATTTTTATAGTAAAAATTATTTCCAATGCATTTTTATAGTGAAAATCATTTCCAATACATTTTTATAGTAAAAATCATTTCCAATGCATGTTTATAGCAAAAATGATTTCAAATACATTTTTATAGTAAAAATCATTTCTAATGCATTTTTATAGTAAAAATCATTGTCCAATGCATTTTTTTTCAGTAAAAATCATTTCTAATGCATTTTCATAGTAAAAATCATTATCCAATGCATTTTTTTTTCAGTAAAAATCATTTCCAATGCATTTTCATAGTAAAAATCATTTCCAATGCATTTTTATAGTAAAAAATCATTTCCAATGCATTTTTATATTAAAAAATCATTTCCAATGCATTTTTATATTAAAAATCATTTCCAATGCATTTTTATAGTAAAAATCATTTCCAATGCATTTTTATAGTAAAAATCATTTCCAATGCATTTTTATAGTAAAAATCATTTCCAATGCATTTTATAGTGAAAATCATTTCTAATGCATTTTTTTTTTCATGTACCTACCACCATTTTCCCCTGTTTGTCATAAAACATCCTCATAAAGTCATTGAAAAGGTCATACAAACTGTCACAAATGTAATCGACGCGAGCCATATCCAAATTGGTTTTGCCATAAAGACCTACAAAAGATTTTTTTGAAAGAAACACTTAATTATTCATTTGGCAAATGCAGTGTACTTAATAAATATTAACAACATTATCATTTATATTTCAAACTGAGTTGCCTCCAAGGGCCGAATGTATGTCAAGAGGGCCGCATGGATTACATATGTATGTCAAGAGGGCCGCATGGATTACATATGTATGTCAAGAGGGCCGCATGGTTTAGATATGTATGTCAAGAGGGCTGTATGGATTAGATATGTATGTCATGAGGGCCGCATGGATTACATATGTATGTCATGAGGGCCGCCTGGGTTGCATATGTAAGTCAAGAGGGCCGCATGGATTACATATGTAAGTCAAGAGGTCTGCATAGATTGCATATGTGAGTCAAGAGGGCCGCGTAGATTACATATGTATGTCATGCAGGTCGCATGGATTACATATGTATATCAAGAGGGCCGCATGGATTACATATGTCTGTCATGAGGGCAGCATGGATTACATGTGTATGTTATGAGAGCCGCATGGATTACATATGTATGTCATGCAGGTCACATGGATTACATATGTATATCAAGAGGGCCGCATGGCTTAGATATGTCTATCATGAGGACCGCTTGTATTGTATATGTATGTTATGAGAGCCGCATGGATTACATATGTATCCCAAGAGGGCCGCATGGTTTAGATATGTCCGTCATGAGAGCCGAATGGGTTACATATGTATGTCATGCAGGTCGCATGGATTACATATGTATGTCAAGAGGGCCGCATGGATTACATATGTATGTCATGAGGGCCACATGGATTGCATATATATGTCATGCAGGTAGCATGGATTATATATGTATGTCAAGAGGGCCGCATGGGTTGCATATGTATATACAGAGGGTCGGATGGTTTAAATATGTCTATCATGAGGGCCGCTTGTATTACATATGTATGTTACGAGAGCCGCATGGATTACATATGTATGCCAGGAGGGCCGCATGGTTTAGATATGTCCGTCATGAGGGCCGCATGGATTACATATGTATGTCATGAGGGCTGAAGATGACCAATGAATCTTTAAATAGTTCTTCGAATAAAGTAATTCCACCAAGGAAAATGGTTAGTTCGAAGAATTGGTGGGGATATGCGACTTTTAACAAAAAACCCTTAGAGATCTTTCTAATGCGTATTTTCGGTCAAAACTGAGATCTTGATTTTCTTTCTGCTTATTGTACATTTCGATGCCACCAAAAACAGGGGCCAATTCGAAGAATGGTGGGAATTATGAGGGTTTAGATCTCCCCTGACTTAGTGAGCAGTGATGCTGATAGCTTTTTGATTTCGTGCGTCCTGGGACGCACATATTTGCTTTGAATGAGTCCCCGGGAAAATGTATGGGTCCAACTAAAGCCATCTAACCCCTACCTTGTAACTAATCCTGTGTAATTCGTTTCTAAGAAACTATTGAAATGTATTTACAGTTAGCTTGAAATGGTGAGGGAAGAAAAAAGAATAACACTGGGACGCATGGATATGATTTTACTGCGTCCTTTTAGATTTTTGTGGGTCAGGGACGCAGGATGCGTACCTATCAGCATCTCTGCAATCCTATATATATATATATAATATATATATATATATATATATATATATATATATATTAGAAATATCCAAAACTTGGTTGTAAGGGATGATTCTATATGTAAAATTATTTTGATTTAACATCTGATGAGACTGAATTTTGGGGAGCTGTATTAAATCAACTTAAATTTATAAAGGCCCCAATTTTGGTCGAAATAAATTTATTATGGAATAACGGTGTTGAGTTTTTTCCTTCCTTTCAAATATATATATATATATATATATATATATATATATATATATATATATATATATATGGTGCTTTTCATGGGACATATTTCTGACAAAAATGTAATCACGATTTTATCCGAAACTTTATATTTTCGCCAATAAAAGACATAAAACATAAAAATTCAGTTATAAAATTAGAAGAAGAAGAAGAAGAAGAAGAAGAAGAAGAAGAAGAAGAAGAAGAAGAAATACTTAAAAATCTCAAATTACATTGATTTTTCTACATTTATAATTTATGGTTAGGGTTAGGGTTAAGGCTGGGGTTAGGGTTAGAGCTAGGGTTAAGTTTAAATTCAGTTAACACATTAGAAGAAGAAGAAGAAGAAGAAGAAGAAGAAGAAGAAGAAGAAGAAGAAGAAGAGAGCGATGAAGAAGAAGAAGAAGAAGAAGAAGAAGAAGAAGAAGAAGAAGAAGAAGAAGAAGAAGAAGAAGAAGAAGAAGAAGAAGAAGAAGAAGAAGAAGAAGAAGAAGAAGAAGAAGAATATTAAAACAAGGAAACTTACCAAATTCTCTGGCTAAATGTCTGGCAATGGCCATGCTCTGTGGAATTTGAATCTTGTTTTCAAGTTCCAAAACGGGCAAGCAAGAATTAGGCATCTCTAAAATAAACAACAACAAAAAAGAAATAATTCAGAATTAAAACAAATAAAGGTGTCGCCTCAGGGGACATTTTAACTTTTTTCTAATACTATTTCTCGAAATTCTTTAGATGAGGCTTGATAATTATAATTATTTGGATCATTCGGACTATTGTCTTCATCTTTATTGTTATCCGTACAACGTTTCGGCCGATGTGCCCTCCAGCCTTCTTCAGGTATTTTTTGTCGGAGCCATCTCGAACTCGGGGAACCTTCTTTTCAAATCGAGAACCTTCTTGTCGTAATCAGGAGCCTTCACGGAACTTTGAACCAGACCCTTTATTCAATCCCCGGGGGTATCCTATTCTGATTCTGCTAACCATATATGGGGTAGTCCAATTGGACGCATAGCATAGTGAATAAAGGTGTTGAATTTTTCTATGCTGAAGATATTTTTTTTATTTCTCTGAATTCTTTAGATGAGACTTGATAATTAGTATCATTTGGATCATTCGGACTATTGTCCTCATCTTTATTGTTATCCGTACAACGTTTCGATCCATGTGCAATGTGAAAAAACAGAACCCACAAATTTTGTAATAAACTGTTAATTTTAACTAGGGGGATTATGGTTACGGTTAGGGTTTAGAGTCAGGGTTAGGGTTAGGATTGGGGTTAGGGTTTAGGTTCAGTTTAATGGGAAAATAAATAAATAATTTGGGTTCTTTTTTTCTGGGTCACTATGTATACACTATGTATACAGGGTTAGGGTTAGGGTTTAGGGTTAGGGTTATGGTTGGTGTTAGGGTTGGGGTTGGGGTTAGGGTTAGGGTTGGGGTTAGGGTTAGGGTTTGGGTTCTGTTTGGGGGGGTCAACCTGTACAGGGTGAACCAGAAAAAACAGAACTCCATTTATTTATTTATTTTCCCATTAAACTAACCCTAAACCCCAACCCTAACCATAACCCTAACCCTAAACCCCCCTAGTTAAAATTAACAGTTTTATTACAAAATGTTGTGGGTTCTGTTTTTTCTGGGACACACTAATTTACTAAACAAAAGTTCATAATTACCGTTTTTTAAAACAAGTTTAATACATGCCTGGTATTATATACTGGTAATTTTCACCTTTAGTTGTTAAAATTCCTAGCAAATAAGGCAATTAGAGTAACCTCCCTTGACTTTCACTTTGAAACAAGCCGGTAGCTATTTTGAAAGTCTCTGTGCGAAATAAACAAATCTTAGAAACTTTTTCGAAAACAATACAACTGCATGCTTTAACACAAAAATATCATAAAATGTGTTCTTAATAACAATTACGTTTATTTCAGATAATGCGCACGCACAATTTTATGCTAGGAATTTAGCCAACTGACTTTCACTTTGAAACAAGACGGTAGCCATTTTGAATGTGTCCGTGCGAAATATACAAATCTTAGAATCGTTTCGAAAACAATACAACTGCATACTTTAACACGAAAATATCATAAAATGTGTTCTTAATAACAATTAAGTTCATTTCAGATAATTTTATGCCAGGAATTTAGCCAACTGACTTTCACTTTGAAACAAGATGGTAGCCATTTTGAATGTGTCCGTGCGAAATATACAAGTCTTAGAATCGTTTCGAAAACAATACAACTGCATGCTTTAACACAACAATATCATAAAATGTGTTCTTAATAACAATTAAGTTCATTTCAGATAATGCGCACGCACAATTTTATGCTGGGAATTTTAACAACTAAAGGTGAAATTGAGGTTAAGTAAACAAACAAATGTGTTTATTTTTATATGGCTTTAAGCAGACAATTTTTGGAGGATATGAGCTTAATTGAAGTCATACCTAATTTTGAAAATTAATTAGTTAATAATTAATGAATTTAGGCGGGCATATATGTTCAAATGAAAGGCTAAACGAATCGAGAAATTGTCAATCCCTGAATGTACATTTCGACCTATTAGGTCTCATCAGCAAGGTTATAGACATGGGAGACTGCTCCGTGTGCGACTCGAAACCTCGACTGTCAAGCTGACAGGCGAAGTCTCTAACCGTTACACAAGCTTGCCATTCCCACATATACATATATATAGCTTGTTTTATTTTAATGTATATTTAAAGTTATCAGAGGTAAGTTGTATTAGATAATTGTTTGTTTGTTTTGTTTTACGGCATATCAACCTCAGTGGGCCATTTAATGCCGATAAAGTTTTGAAATAAATCAATTCTTAATGGATAATACAATTTTTTTTATAAATACATTTTTCTATTTAACCCATAGATGGGACCCTAACAGGTACTACCACCCCGGGTCAGAGTGGACCAGAGAGCAATGGTGATGAACGGGTGCTCCACATTCCCCAAACCTCCAAAACTGGAACCTCACCATCAGATAGAGTTTAACGTCATTCCCAGGGCATGTAGACCCACAGCCACTGCCTTCTAGTATCCATATGATAAAAAGGGGTTGGGGCTTGCCATAAGGGCAATAGGGTTGGGGTAATCATATAGGTGCTAGGGCTTGACGTGACCAGCCAATTGATCGGAGGGGGCCTCTCCGACTGCCCGTCTAGCCCAAGATAGGGCCAAAGTGGAGTATTGCATGTCATGAACTGCCCATCCACCTGGGCTCTATCCTTAAGCATCACGGGTCGCCACCCACGGCCAACAGGTGGCCCCATTGGGGGAGTCTTACCCCTCTGCAGAGGTGCAGTCGGTGTATTCTAACGCCCCACCGACAGGGCGGAAGTAAGTTGTATTAGATAATAACAAGAAAGAGACTTGCCTGCTCTGAAAGTTTCCCAGTCTTGAAATCCAACTCTTTTATCATTGTAATGGACATCGGCGATTGCAAATATCATTCTAATCACTTCGGCGCGTCCACGGCCATTGAAATAATAAAGTGTATATGTCGGCATGGTGGGATCGAACTCGAAACTCTTTACAAGTATCACACAAAACAAAACAAAAAGTCTGCGACAAAAGAAGTACGCTGTGACTGTAGAAGGGAAGAACACACCGGCTTATATAGAGACTTGGTTAATTTACAATTACCTGTGCGTGAGTATGTGTGTGTATGTGTATGTATGTGTGTATATGTGTGTGCGCGCTATTGTATGTGTCCATGTGTATGTGTGTGTATGTGTGTATGTGTGTGCGCGCGTGTTTGTATGTATGTATATGTTTGCAACTGCGGAAGGGACGAACACACCTGGTTATATAGAGACTTAGTTAATTTACAATTACCTGTGCGTGTGTATATGTGTGTCTGTATGTGTGTGTGCACGCTATTGTATGTGTGTGTATGAGTGTGTGTGTGTGTGTATGCGCGCGCGCCTGTGTGTATGTGCGTGTATGTTTGTGTATATGTGTGTATGTGTCTGTATGTGTCTGTGTGTGTGATCTTGAAAATTGGCAGGTACCCGTATTTATTTACGCATGACGGTCTGCAACTGCAAACTTGCTCATTGACATGAGTGTGAATAGGTGCTAGTAATTGTTCACCAATTTTTGTGTGCACAACTGTAGTTTCACGGGCGTTTCTGGGTTTGTTTGGGGAGGGGCGTAGGGGCGGTGCGAGGGGGGGCTGTGATGTCGGCTAAAAATAACGTTTTCTAAAGTTTCTAGTACGACTGTCGAAAAGTAAATAAGATTGCAAATAATTGCGGATAATTGGGCGAAAAAAACACAAAAAAAAAGATTTGAAACGATCAATTGACGCTTTAACATTTTGACAAACTGCGAAAGGCCACGAAGAAATGAGTTGTTTATTGTGTGTCGGGTCCTCCGTACATGATAAATTCGTACAATTTCAATAACAATTACAATCAAAGTGATAAAAAATGATAAAATATAAAGATCCTTTTGTGTCATACACACCACATACACGCACGACACACACACGCGTGCGCACACACACACACACACACACACACACATATATATATATATATATTCCTAAACTCTGTAGAACAATTTAGATACTTAGGCAGTAACATCTCCTCCATAGAAAATGACGTTAGTGCACGTATAGGAAAAGCATATCACACAATGCTACATATCACACATATCACCCAAACCATCCGAGTAAGACGGACAAGACATGCGGGACACTGCTGGAGAAGCAAGGACGAACTCATAAGCGACGTCGTCCCGTGGAAGCCAGCACATGGATAAGCCAGTGAGGGCCGACCAGCAAAAACGTACATTGATCAGCTCTGTGCGGATGCAGGATGCTGCATAGAGGACCTCCCGAGAATGATGAGCGATAGGGACGGATGGAGAGAGATTGTCATGGATATCCGCACTGAAAGCGCGACATGATGATGATGATATATATAGGTAAATTTTTCCGAGATGAAATGAGAAAATCAATTGTGCTCAACAGTGCTCAACTACAAGTTGTAGGAGCTTTATTTATTTATTTAATTATTAAATATAACTGTTATTTGTAGCCATCTACCCAAGGTTTCAAGCTTTTTGCTCTCGTCAGGATACCTTTAATTCCGCAGGTGTTTCTGCAAAAACATTTTTTGCGGTTATGCTTTTGTTGAGGACTGCAATTATTTCGGTTGAGTTTTTGGACGCTGATGATATATATATATATATATATATATATATATATATATATATATATAGAGAGAGAGAGAGAGAGTGAGAGAGAGAGAGATGAAACATTATGGGGATATGAGGTGATTATTGTGAAACGGGGCCTCCATACTTGATAAATTCGTACAATTGATAATGAATGACAATATAAAAATCTTTTTTTATTTAAGGTCAAACTTTTGTCTTAAACGTTAAGTAGTAACATAATGACCATCATTAAAAAAAGGAAAATATCATTACATTAGCAATTTATTTTTAATATATCTAAAACGATTTGTTTTTGTCAATTTTGTTCGCCGACGCCATTTTTGGTTCTTTTTAAGTGGTTTTATTGGCTTGTTTACAATTTTAATGTAACATTGGCTATTGCAAAAAGAATTACCAAAAATCAGGTAATTATCCGATTTTAATGAAATTTTCAGTATTGATTTATCAATTAATGAATTTTATAATGCATCAGTTATTTTATTTCAAAACTTTAATTTAATATTTTTGCTATAAAAAATTAATATATAAAATTCATTTAAAATATGAAAAGCCTGATGTTAAGTTTAAAATGTTATATTTTTAGATTCTAGAAATAAATATCTACTTAATGCAAACCTTATTTTATTACATCAAAGTATACTTTTTGAAAAAAAGCTCGATTGAAAAAGTACCCCCCCCCCCCTTTTTTTAAGCAAAAAAAATATCGATGAATAATTTTTTCTTTTATAAGATAATAGCCAATTAAATAATTATCGAAATGAGTAAAAAAGAAATCTCCAAAAAATTAATTATTTATTATTTTATTACATTTTATTTTTCGATTTTCGGTACTTATTTTCTCATAGAAAAGCCACCGTAAATTTTTTTGTTTGTTTGTTTCTATTCATAACTTCGGTCTTTTATCTCTTTATTTACTGTAATTAGAAAACGGAAAGACCAACTCGAACAAAATGTTACGCCTCCAACATAAGGGGGTCAAAATTAAGTGACCTGAAAAAAATGAGAAAGTTTTGAAATGAAATAAATAATGCATTATAAAGATCATTCATTGATACATAAACACTGAAAATCTTATTAAAATCCGATAATTCACTGATGTTTGGTAAATTATTTTCTGTAGGCTAAAGTCATTTTGTCAAAAACGCATTTTAGGCTTATGGCAAGCCCCAACCCCTTTTTATCATATGGTTGCTAGAAGGCGGTGGCTGAGGGTCTACATGTCCTGGGAATGACGTTAAACTCTATATGATGGTGAGGTTCCAGTTTTGGAGGTTTGGGGAATGTAGAGCACCCCTTCATTACCATTGCTCCCTGGTCCACTCTGACCCGGAGTGGTAGTACCTGTTAGGGTCCCATCTATGGGTTAAATAGAAAAACATGAGATTATAAACAAAATTGTATTATCCATTAAAAATAACATTATTTCAAAACTTTGTCAGCATTAAACTTTTGTTTTTATCAATAGAAGTATTCGGCATAAAATAACCCAAGGGGTTGAGATGCCGTAAAACCCAACCAACCAAATAAAAAGCATTTTAAGGTCATTTTGGGTATAGCTATCAAACATATATTATTATTGTTAAATTGGTTGGTTTAATTGGTAAAGTACAATAATTTATTTTGTGTTGAAAGGTCAAATCTACCCATACACATACCCCCAAACCCATAATCCACACACACGTACACACACACACACACACACACACACACACACACACATATATATATATATATATATATATATATATATTCCTCTCTTCACAGTTAGATTGTAAAAATATACTACCAAACATAACCTGGGAAAGAAAATTTGAAGAATTATTGATAAATAAACACTGAAAATTTTATTAAAATCCGACAATTCCTTGATTTTTGGTAAATTATTTTCTGCGAGGGGGGGGGGGGGTTGCTAAAGTCATTTTGTCAAAAACGCATTTTAGGCTCATTTTGGGTATAGCTATCAAACATATATTATTATTGTTAAATTGGTTGGTTTAATTGGTAAAGTACAATCATTTATTTTGTGTTGAAAGGTCAAAACTACCAGGCCGTCTTTACGTTGTATCAACAATTGACACAGATCTTCATTCTATAAAAGAAAAAAAAATGTCAGTCGATGAGTTAATTTCTACGACATGGTTCGTTGTTAATTAACCGTCGTCTAATTATGAAGCATTTAGGCCAGTGTCCGCTGGTCGGGCATAGGGTTAACAATTATTAGAAGCACTTGTTTAGGTTAGCCAACAAACTAATCAGTTACTATCGCAATTATCTACTCAGTTGCAATTTGATATATCTTATCTTATTATAATGGAGATTGTGTGTTTTTCTGTTTGTAACCGAAACTATATTACTACTCAACTCACAATTCCCTTAGTTATTTACGTCACATTCTCCATTATTCTATTTCTATTTAAACCTCAATTAATAATAAAACTGTTTGACATTATTAATACTGTTGGCCTTACCTAAATACCAATAACATGCAATTGTATTTATATATACAACAAAATACCAGTTTTCAGTGTAAACGTAAAGCTAATTTGCATATTGATATTAAAAAAACTGATTTTAATAAAAATGTGCTTGGTATTATTGATTTCTAATTGTTTGGTTTTATCTTAATGAATATGAGTAAAAATCTCTTCAATGAATCTTAAATAAAATTCATTAACAAGAAGAAATAACTGTAATTTTATTCTTTACTTCCTATTTTAACTAAATAGTTAAATTAGGAAAATTTAGCATTGAAAAACGGAAGTGATGAAAGAGTAAGTTCCAGTTGTTCTATTTTCCGATTATACCCCCTCCGTTTCAAATCTTTTTATCTGAATTCTTAATTAGTTTCATTAGCCTTTCTGATTTAATCTAATATTTTATTACATTTAAACCCTCCGGGTGCATATATTTGCTAGTTATTATAATGGAGATTATGTGTCCGTCTGTAACCGAAACCACATCACCACCAACGTCACGATTTCCTTTGTTATTTAGCTATACATATATAAAGAGCAATTGTCTGTAAATATATGTCCGGAGGAAACTTTGAAAATAAAACAATAAACAACAAAGTAAATATATATATACACATTAAATATCATCAGGGCTTGGTTACAGGAAAGGTAAGTTATCGATTATATCTAATTTCAATTCTGTATTCAGGGCCGGTGCTTGGGTATCATGTACAGTCCCACCGAATCTTATCTATCTATCTATCTATCTATACATATATGTATTTATAAAGATAAAATGTGGCTTACCGGTGAATATGGGCACGATCGTTGGAGGTGCACAAAATCCAGGGGTTAAGTCAGCGATATAACAAATAAAAAGTGCTCAATACAAAGTAGAGCAAATTTAATAAAGAAATGGATACAATAGAAACCTACTCGAGTTTCACCATAAGGATCTTCAGGGTTAAATCTACTGAATTAATCGAGGAACTGATTAATTGCAGCAGATCACATGTGTGTTCATTGTATATGATGTTACGAAACTTCGAAAATAAAACAATTAACGACAAAGTAAATATATATACACATTAGATATCACCAGGGCTTGGTTTTTGAGCAAAAATAATAGAGATTTGATTTATATTCGTGAAGATAATTAAAAAATAAAATTTAAATGATAACAGCATGGATTTTTTTTTTTTTCATTTAATATTTTAGATAGTAGACATTAACATTTCTTTTTAGAGTAGCTGGATCAATGCAAGGTCTTTTTTTTACATAGGGATTTAAATGGGGCATCCCACGAGGATTCAACTCACGATTCAGTAATAATGGATCAACGGGACTAACTTTAAAAAATGCCCCTCTACCCAGGCGACACCGGGTAGCCGCTGCTAGTACATATATAAAGGGCAGTTGTGTGAATCTGTATGTCCGGAGGGAACTATGAAAATAAAACAATTGACGACAAAGTAAATATATATACACATTCACTATCATCATATCTTGGATTTTGAGCAAAAATAATGAAAATTTTATTTATATTCATGAAAATAATTAAAAGATTTAAAGGATAACAGCATGGAATTTTTTAAATTTCTTTTTTTTTGTATTTAATGTTGTAAATAGTAGACATTAATTTTTCTTTCCAGATTGGCTGGATCAGCACAAGGTCTTTTTTATGTGGGGATTTTAATGGGATATCCTGTGGGGAAAAGCAACTCACGATTCAGTAATAATGGATCTATGAGACTAAATTTCACCCCCCTCTAGCTGCTTCTAGTTTAAGTTAATTCTCAACGATTCTCTACAAAGATACTAAAGCAATGGTACGTTCACCCGATGGCGACACAGATTTCTTTGACATCGCCGCTGGAGTCCTACAAGGAGATACATTAGCACCATATATATTCATAATATGCCTAGACTATGTACTCCGAACATCATTAGATACCATAAAAGAAAAAAGGTTTCTCACTAAAAAGGGCAAGAAGCAGGCGATATCCCGCACAAACAGTCACAGATGCAGACTACGCTAATGACCTCGCACTTCTTGCAGATACACCAGCATAGGCTGAGTCACTTCTACATAGCCTGGAGGAGGCAGCAAAGAATATTGGCCTCTATGTGAACTCCGATAAAACTGAATTCATGAGTTTCGAAAAGAAAGGAGACATCTCCACACTTGACGGTAAGCCTCTTAAGCCAGTAGAACAATTAACATATCTAGGTAGTAATATCTCCTCCACAGAAAGCGGTGTTAATACACGAATGGGAAAGGCATGAGTTTCGAAAAGAAAGGAGAGATCTATATAAAGGAGAGCCAGAAAGAGGGAGAAGAGACAGCAGCCCCAGAAAGCATCACAGTGTGTGTGTATTCAGTGCACCAAAGACTGTCACTCAAGAATTGGCCTGCAGAGTCACTTGCGCAGATGCAGATAAAAAAATTATTTTTATTTTGGACACTACGCCATCGTCCTTAGTGAACGGAAAGGATCCAATATATATGATTTAAAAACAAAATTTAGCTAAAATAACCCACAAGGTTTTATATGCCATAAAACCACCCACCCAACCAACCGGTCAAAAGATATCAACACTCATTAGTTACCGTCTACTTGAGTCTCTCTCTCTCTCTCTCTCTCTCTCTCTCTCTCTCTCTCTCTCTCTCTCTCATTAGTTACCCTCTACTTGATTCTCTCTCTCTCTTTCTCTTTCTCCCCCCCCTCTCTCTCTCTCTCTCTCTCTCTTTCTCTCTCTCTCTCTCATTAGATTACCCTCTACTTGACTCACCCACTCTCTCTGTCTCATTAGATTACTCTCTACTTGACTCTCTCTCTCTTTCTCTCTCTTCCCTCTCCTCTCTTTCTTTCTCTTTCTCTTTCTCCTCTCTCTTTCTCCTCTCTCTCTCTCTCTCATTAGATTACCCTCTACTTGACCCCCTCTCTCTCTCTCTCTCTCATTAGATTACCCTCTACTTGACTCTCCCACTCTCTCTCTCTGTCTCATTAGATTACTCTCTACTTGACTCTCTCTCTCTCTCTCTTTTCCTCTCTTTCCCCTCCCTCTCTCTCTTTTTCTTTCTCTTTCTCTTTCTTCTCTTTCTCTCTCCCCTCTCTCTCTCTCATTAGATTACCCTCTACTTGACTCTCTTTCTTTCCACCCCTCTCCCCCTCTCTCTCTCTCTCTCTTTCTCTCTCTCTCTCTCTCTCTCTCTCTCTCTCTCTCTCTCTCTCTCTCATTAGGTTACTCTCTACTTGACCGATATCGGACTTTAAAAAAAAACAGGTTGTCTAACAAAATGGCGGTTTTTAATTTAAACTAATTACTGTAGTCAAATGTTATATTATGTAAACACCGGAGAGAGAAATGTAATCTGGGCATGACAATAAATCATCATCATCATCATCATCATCATGTCACACTGACAGCACGGATTCCCATGACTCTCTCTCTCTCTCTCTCTCTCTCTCTCTCTCTCTCTCTCTCTCTCTCTCTCTCTCTCTCTCTCTCTCTCTCTCTCTCTCTCTCTCTCTCACTCCTTCTCTATCTCACTTTACTCCTCTCCTCTCTCTCTCTCTCTCTCTCTCTCTCTCTCTCTCTCTCTCTCTCTCTCTCTCTCTCTCTCTCTCTCTCTCTCTCTCTCTCTGCCCGTGCCTCACGACATTCAGTATCCGTACAGAGATATATTAGATAAATAGGTATTAATATATAGATTTTTTAATATATGCTCCAACCAAACTGACCATAGTTGCATTATATTACTAAAAAGCTTCAAGTCAACTTTGTTTTTAATCACAATTACCATTGTCAAAATTTAGTAAATTTTGCTTAACCGGAAGCACGTCATAGTTTACTTCCGGTATCTGCTGTTACAAAGTGGTCACCCATCTAAATACTAAACAGAATGAAATCAATCCTATGTATTATTTTATATAGAAAACGAGTAGCCGTTACGCAGTACTAAAAAAATTATTACCGTTTTTCTTAGAAAAATAAGAGTGGCTGAATAACGGAGGATCAGTTTATAACTATGTTAAAATAGAAAATGGACCCCCACTTTATGGTCATATCCTTTTTTTTTTCATACTTATTATCAATATGTCAACAGTCTAGATCTTTTATTAAAACAAGTACAAAATAAAAAAACGCACTCCGGGCGATGTAAAAATAGATTTTTGAAACATATTGCCTGAGGGGTGGGAGTAAAAAATTCAATGTCAGCGAGTTTGTACCCTAAGTAAGTAAACTCATCAAATTCATCAAAGGATTAAAAAATAAAACAATTTGAAATGTAAACTTTAAATATGTATTAAAATAAAACAAACTATATATAGATATATAATACCAGTCATGTATTTATTAAAACTTGTTTTAAAAAACAATGAGGACTGTCTAATGTTGCATGTTCAAATTTTCAGTGTATTTATTCTATGTTATGACGATTTTGGGTATTGTGACGTAAGCAGTGACGTAATTTTTCTTACAGACAAAAACCGGAAGCGAATCAAGAGAGATGCATAACTTACTTCTTTGGCCATTGGTGATCTCTAGTCGTTTCTATTCTTTCTCTATGACTTCTATTTCTCTGTTCTTGCTGGTTGGTCGTCCTTGATTCATTTCTTCTTCTAGGTCAGTCTTGTTGCCAAAACATTCATCAACCACAAAACCATATTATTTATTTAAACTTTTATTTACTAAACTAAACATATTCCTCTAACTAAACACAGCGGGCGTGTGCAAGTGAGCCCCAGCTAAGGCAGATATGCATTCTCTGGCTGACGTCCAAACTGAAACTGAGAGCCAACCAGGTCCCACGTGACTTCACGTATTTCGCGGGCTTTCTGTAATATTCCATGGAAAGTACCGCCCGTGGCATGAAAAGGGTCATCCCTTCAGAAATACAGGGGATTGACAATAATCTTGTGCAACTGCATAAATTATGTAACAATCCGTTTTTTTTTTAAAGGACACCTTTTTATCACTATGGAGAAGTCGGTCCCATTTGTCTCCCCCTGGATCAGCCATTTTGTATATATTTTTTAAAAAAGATTCTAAATGTTTTTTTTATTAACTACTTTAGGGGCCGGGTTAGCTCAGTCGGTAGAGCGTTCGGCTAGAAACGACAAGGTTCCTAGTTCGATACCGGTCCCCGCCAACTCAGCGTATGAGTAGCATATGGATCTGTGCGGTAAAGTGAGGAGCTGATGGTAGGTGTGGCGCTCCACCTCAGACGCTAAAACAATCTCCTTGGTCTAGCGCTATTGAAAAGGGGATAGACTCCCTCGCTGACTGGCTGATACCGACATTAGGCCGCCCCGACGACTTTACTTTTACTTTTACTTTACTTTATTAACTACTTTACTAACTATTGTGACTATAGTTAAATATGATGACTCCCTGTTGTGTAGTGACTAACGTGTTTAACTCCAACATCGTAGTGGGCTAGGTTCGAACTCCAGTCGTGCTATAAATGTTCACATGATAGAATTTGCTATTTTCTGATCGTTTCTTTGCTTTAGAATTTGAAATAATCACTTTGACTTTTTTTAAATTTAAAAAAAGAACATCTTCTTATCATTGGGGAGAAATTAATCCTAGTTGTCTCCCCCTGGATCAGCCACATGTGTATATTTTAAGAAAAGCTCTACCCAAACTGATCACAGTTGTGTGATGTTAACGTTTGAAATTTTTATTTCGGCACTTGAAAGAATAAAAATATTAGACCTGAAGAATGTTGCTGTCCATAAATAAGTGCACAATTATTTGATAGATGAGTTATTCATTTTGATAGAGTTAATATTATTTCGATTATCTTTTGTTTACCTAATTCTAAACTCATGACATACAATTGTAAAACTAGTTGTTTAAGATAACTTAATTATTTTAATTCGGTCAATTCCACATGCTGTAAAAATATAGGGGTCAAATCCCCCATACTAATGTGTTCAACGCCAACATCGTAGTTGTCTCCCCCTGGATCAGCTATAGATAACATTGCTGTGGCTACTCAGTGGCCCCAGAAATGCAATGTTTTGTTGTCTTTAACTTCCCTTACTTACTTAGCAGTAACAATGTAAATTGTTCAGACTGAGCAGCAAAACTTCAATATAGGTAAAGGAGTGGTATGTTATAAGAAATAATTAAATCAACAAGGTTTACTAGTGAAAAGACACAAGTGAAGAACTGCACAAATATAAAAAGAAAGAGTTGAAATAACTTGGATTATAAAAAAACATATACATATAATGTTATTTTTTAGGATCGTCGCATTTATTTTGCGCGGGAAATTCGAAACCTGGACAAAGAAGAAATTGAACAAAAGAAAATAATAGATAGCTTAGACAGAAAGTCTGGGGTAACAAAAGGAAGGGTAACAAAAGACTTCCTCTGTACAAACGGGAATTTGAACAAAGAGACTGGAAGGGGAAGAAAGAACTTCCGGTCAAAGGAACAAAAGGATGTGTGTGCGGGTTGCCTTTACTTAAGGGGTCAGCAGTAGCAGTTGGCCAGTCAGGCCCCAGAGAGACGGCGAACAGAGCGGAAGGAGTGACCGTTGACACGGTCGATCGCTGCCAGCGAGCAGTGAGGCGCGCCCACCACCTTCCAACACACGAGCAGTAGTAGTGCCCATTGTCAACGCCCGTCACCCACACGCACCACGAGGGAATTAAGTAAAAAGTCAATCTTCTACTATATATGTCTACGTGTGAATCTTTACACTCCACTACTAACACATACGACCCAGCAACAGTATATAACATGTACGATTTTGTGGCCCGAGTCGAGGGCTATGCAACAATAATTTCAACTTTAACTAGTCAATAAAAAAAAATGTTATAAATACTTATATGGTGTTTAGAATATTTCTTAAGGTATTTCAGTACCAGAAATAAAGTACAGAAACATTAGAAATACCTTCCAAATATTTGAACTTACAAATCCTAAATAACCAATCCTGTTCAGAAATAGGGGAGCTTCTGTATATCATAATTATAAGGGGGGGTTGGATAATTGTCAGTTTTCACCTACCTGTACATGCCAGGATTTTGTTGGCATCATTTCATTACCTGTAAATGCGTTTAATTTCATTATTGTAGTAGTGATCAAACAAGACTTTAAAAAAAAATTGTATAAATAGTGTATCTATATTGTTCTCTTAAAATGATTTAGATATAAAAATACAAACCAGTATAATAAACCTTTTGAATGAATTGGAAGAAAAACCGACTAAATATTTATATTCTTAAAGTTAAGGCTCTACCCAAACTGATCACAGTTGTGTGATGTTAACGTTTGAAATTTTTATTTCGGCACTTGAAAGAATAAAAATATTAGACCTGAAGAATATATATATATATATATATATATATTATATATATATATATAGAGAGAGAGAGAGAGAGAGAGAAGAGAATAGTTGGAGAGTGTGATATGTTGACTATCAAATACGTATTTCCTCTCTCTCTCTCTCTAAATATATATATATATATAATTTATACATGTGTGGATGTATGTATATATACTTATTTTATATGTGTATATATTATATATTATATATATATATATATTATATATATATATATATATATATATACACACACATATATATGTAGAGAGAATAGGAGTTGGAGAGTGTGATACGTAGACTATCAAATACGTATTTCCTATCTCTCTCTATATATAAATATATATATATTTATACATGTATGGATGTATGTAATTATATATATATATTATAATATATATATATATATATATATATATATATTATACACATACACACATATATATGTAGAGACAATAGGAGTTGGAAAGTGATATGTATACTATCAAATACGTATTTCCTATCTTCTCTATATATAAATATATATATATTTATACATGTATGGATGTATGTATATATTTATATATATGTATATATATATTATATATATATATATATATATATATATATATATATATATTATACACATACACACATATATATGTAGAGACAATAGGAGTTGGAGAGTGATATGTATACTATCAAATACGTATTTCCTATCTTTCTCTATATATAAATATATATATATTTATACATGTATGGATGTATGATTATATATATATATATATATATATATATATATATAATATATATATATATATATACACATACAGACATATATATGTACAGACAATAGGAGTTGGAGAGTGATATGTATACTATCAAATACGTATTTCATCTCTCTCTATAAGTGCACAACTATTTGATAGATGAGTTATTCATTTTGATGGAGTTGCAAAAAATAATAAAGTAAGTACATTTGAATTTGACATTGGCATCTCGTCAAATAATTCAAAAATAACACCATTGAATTAACAATTCCTTACTGAGATTTTGTCCATTGACTTCAAGAAAAAAATGTTCTTTGGTATATTGATGTGTCAACTTGTCGGTAAATTCAAATTTTATATCATTGAATTAATACTTCATTGCTATTATCGTTTACATCAACTGGGAACCGCCCTGTCGGCTGTGGCATTAGAATGCACCGACTGCACCTCTGCAGAGGGGTAAGACTCCCCCCCAATGGGGCCACCTGTTGGCAGTGGGTGGTGACCCGTGATGCTTAAGGATAGAGCCCAGGTGGATGAGTAGTTCATGACATGCAATACTCCATTTTGGCCCTATCTTGGGCTAGACGGGCGGTCGGAGAGGCCCCCTCCGATCAATCGGCTGGTCACGTCAAGCCCTACCACCTATATGATTGCCCCAACCCTATTGCCCTTATGGCAAACCCCGACCCCTTTTTATCATATGGATGCTAGAAGGCGGTGGCTGCGGGTCTACATGTCCTGGGAATGACGTTAAACTCTATCTGATGGTGAGGTTCCAGTTTTGGAGGTTTGGGGAATGTGGAGCACCCCTTCATCACCATTGCTCCCTGGTCCACTCTGACCCGGAGTGGTAGTACTTGTTAGGGTCCCATCTATGGGTTAAATAGAAAAATGTATTTATAAAAAAAAATTGTATTATCCATTAAGAATTGATTTATTTCAAAACTTTATCGGCATTAAATGACCCACTGAGGTTGATATGCCGTAAAACAAAACAAGACAAAACTACCAAACAACTGGGAAGTTGTAAATATTACAAAGATTACACAAGGGAGTCTGGAATTAGCCTGATGTGGTAAAAACTAACAAAGTCTGGTGATATCTTGGATTAGCTTTGACCCCGAAACCATGTCTGACCCCAATGTCATTTGGGATTTTTTGGCGGCAGAGCTGTTGCTTCTTTGTAAACAGCATGTTTATGTAATATTATAGTCATGCAATTTTCCTGTTTACAGACATCTTACAATTTCATTTTGGATTACAAACTCTCAATGCTTGAGAACTTGTTAATAAATCTTATTATAATGGAGATTGTGTGTTTTTCTGTCTGTAACCGAAACTAAATCACTACTCAAGTCACAATTCCATTAGTTATTGATGTCACATTCACCATGAATTTATCCTTAACCTCAATTATTAATAAAATTGTTTTACATTATTTATACTGTTAAATACATATACAACACATGCAATTGTATATATACAAAAAATACAGTGTGAACGGGAAGGCTAATTTGCATTGATATTAGAAATGTAATTTTAATAAATATATGCTTAGTATTATTGATTTCTAAGTGTTTGGTTTTATTTAATGAATATAAGCAAAAATCTCTTCAATGAATCTTAAATGAAATCCATTAACAAGAAAAGATAACTGTAATTTTTATTCTTTACTTCCTCTTTTAACTAAATACTTAAATTAGAAAAAATAACAATGAAAGACGAGAGTGATGGAAGAGTAAATTTCAGTTGTTCTATTTTTCGATTATATCCCCCTCTGTTTCAAATCTTTTTATAAATGCATTCTTATTTAGTTTCATTAGCTTTTCTAATTTAATACGATATTTCATTACATTAAAACTTAAATACTTGCACCCGGAGGGTGCATATATTTGCTAGTTATACTTAATAAATGTTAGGAATGAGTCATGATAGAATTTACTATTTCATGATCGTTTCTTTGTTTTAGAATTTGAAATAATCGCTTTGATTTTAAAAAAAAAATTAAAAAAAAAAAAAAAAAAAAAAAGCACCTTTTTATCACTGTGGACAAGTCAATCTCAGTTGTCTCCCCTGGATCAGCCATATTGTTTCATATTTAAAAAGAGCTATAACCTAACTGACCATAGTTGTGTGATATTAACGAAATTATAGAATTTACCATTTTCTTTGTTTTAGAAATAATCGCTTTGGTTTTTTAAATACAACACTTTCATATCGCTGTGGAAAAGTCAATCCTATTTGTCTCCTGTCGCAGTGATTGAACTCGCAACCTCCTGATCATGTGTGGTGGGATTTCTGTCACCCCTGTTAGCTAAAGTGGTTTGACCACTGAGAGAAATAAATGCCGAGGCGAGTTCTCTCGGAAAGAACGTCTTATTTAGTGGGGAGATCAGGCTGTCCGAACCGAACATTTGCTGTTTTTGTTAGATCTGTAGGGACCGTATTTGTTTGGTGAGTGATGGGTTGAAGAAGATCCGAGTTTTGATCCCCACAATTTATATGTATTACACAAGGGAGTCTGGAATTAGCCTGATGTGGTAAAAACTAACAAAGTCTGGTGATATCTTGGATTAGCTTTGACCCCGAAACCATGTCTGACCCCAATGTCATGATCATGATGAAAGTTTTTTTGGATTTTTTGGCGGCAGAGCTGTTGCTTCTTTGTAAACAGCATGTTTATGTAATATTATAGTCATGCAATTTTCCTATTTACAGACATCTTACAATTTCATTTTGGAAATGTAGTTTCCGTAGAAAACAAAAGAAGAAGATAAAATTGATAAAAGAAAATAACTTTATATACATTATTTTACAATTGGTATAGTGATAGTCAATTGTTCTTTTAGCAATGTTGTCGACTGTATGTATCTGTACATATTTGTGCATTTGGACGTGTCAAATATGTAGCAGTTTTGATAAAACAATGTCTGTGATTGAAACTTGTTGTTGTTGAGCGAGAGAGTGAGAGAGAGAAAATAGGAAACGGAAATACGAGACCAACCTGATATATCATTTTGTGTCTTCGGGCAGCGACTTCTCCCCATTGTGTCGATGTTGGGGGGAACTTTCGCTCCTACTGTCGAGTTCGTGGGGATTCGCCCCAACTCTATCGAGTCGGGGAGAGCGTAAGCTCCAACTGAAGTTTTTCAGCTCTATGGGCCTTTTTATAATTTTCTTTTGTCATTGTCGACGTGATCATTAAGTTAAATTTAATATTGGAATTTTCAAATATCAGCTGTTTTCTAATGACGTAAATATCGGATGATTTTGGACCTGTGGCATATATATTTATTCATATGGAAATTTGTTTCCATACAAATAAATATATAGTAAAATATCTATCTATCTATCTATCTATCTATCTCTCTCTCTCTCTATATATATATATATATATATATATATATATATATATATATATATATATATATATATATACATAAATATAAAGCAATCTAATCAGGAAATAATTCTATTTCTGTTCTTGTATGTTCTATTATAAGTTAATAATCATTATTATTTCGTTACTCACACCACACACACACACACATATATATATATATACGTGTGTGTGTGTGTGTGTGTGTGTGTGTGTGTGTGTGTGTGTGCAGATTGAGAGAGTGAAGGATGGTACCCGATTGCAATAGGTAAAAATAACAGCTAGATTAGATAGATAGCAAGCTAGCTCGCTAGATAGATAGACAGATATAGATAGATAGATAGATAGATAGAATGACATACAAAAAGCCGCACTTGTACACATATATGAGCATATATGAGCATATATATATATATATATATATATATATATATATATATATATATATATAGAGAGAGAGAGAGAGAGAGAGAGTTAATATAATGTTCTATTATAAAAAAAAGCTAATAATTAGTATTTGACCTTGTGTCACATCCTGCTCATGATGGAGGCATTGGTAAATCTATAAAAATGATACCAAAAACATGTTGTTCTTTTTTTAATTATCCATATTCAGTATTTATTGTGTTCAGGTATACATTGGTTTACATACAATGACAATGCAGATACTGACATTGGAATTTAAACCATTGTTTCTATTGTTGAAAATATTTCTAAACTAATATTTATTCGATAATCTTTTGTTTACATAATTCTAAACTTAACTCATACAATTGTAAAACTAATTAATTAAGAAAACTTAATTATTTTAATTTATTCAATTCCGCGTAAAAATATAGGGGCCAATCCCTATAGTCGACGGGGCGGCCTAATGTCGGTATCAGCCAATCAGCGAGGGAGTCTATCCCCTTTTCAATAGTGCTAGACCAAGGAGATTGTTTTTAGCATCTGAGGTGGAGCGCCACACCTACCATCAGCTCCTTACTTTACCGCACAGATCCCTGTGCTACTCATACGCTGAGTTGGCGAGGACCGGTATCGAACTAGGAACCTTGTGGTTTCTAGCCGAACGCTCTACCGACTGAGCTAACCCGGCCCCTTACGTTTGGAGGAGACATGTCTATGATTTCCATATAAGGTTTAAGGCAAAGCGGTACGACGGTAATATGATGGTTGGCATGTAGTGAATTCAAATTGGATAGAAACTTTTTTAAAAAGATGGAATTTTCATAAAGTAAGGAAGTAATATTCTTAGGAGATTAAGTAGCAGAATGAAAGACGGATATCAACTTTTGAAAACTGACCCATGAGTGAGTCAAGTCAGCGTAAATTTCCACGAGGAGGGAGGGGCACATTTAGTCAAGGGGTGAATATTTCTAAATCAATATTTATTCGATACTCTTTTGTTTACATAATTCTAAACTTAACTCATCCAATTGTAAAACTAATTATTTAAGAAAATATTAAACCTGAAGAATCTTTGGAAGAGAATTTACCATTTTATGACCGTTTCTTTGTTTTAGAATTTGAAATAATTTAAATTTAATCAACGCCACATAATTGTTCAAAAAAAGTTTAAATTTTCTAGGGGGGGGGGAGAAGAAAAAGAAGAAGACTAGGTACGTCTGGGTGGGAAATTATATTATTATCCTTCCCCTCCTCATCATCATCATCTGCTTGTGTGTTTTTCACATCAGGTTAAACTGGTGGTCGTTCAATGGGGTCTGAGTATCCTTGCCGATCTCAACAATGCTGTAGTATGGATGGTCTCATTTGTTCCTCTGATTTCCAATTTCTCCACTCTTTTTTCCAAACTTTTCGGGACCATTCCTAGTGCACCAACAACAATTGGCATCACTTCTCCCCTCATATTCCAAAGATTTTTCAATTCTCTAGCAAGGTCCTGGTATTTGAGCTAAATGGGTGACCTAACGGGTCACATTTTGTCTGATATATATATATATATATATGTTAGCTAAAGTGATTTGACCACTGAGAGAAATAAATGCTGAGGCGAGTTCTCTCGGAAAGAACGTCTTATTTAGTGGGGAGATCAGGCTGTCCGAGCCGAAAATTTGCTATTCTTGTTAGATCTTCGCTGGGTGAGTAACTTGTATACATTTTGAAAAAAAAAGGCTCCAACCACAGTTGTATTTTAGTTCATTTTTATTTATTTTGGCACTTGAGAGAATAAAAAAAATATTAAACCTGAAGAATTCTTGGGGGGAGAGACATGATATTGTTTACCATTTTCTGACCATTTCTTAGTTTTAGAATTTGAAATAATATCCTTTGATTCTTTTTTAAAAGAACAACTTTTTTTTATCACTGTGGAAAAGTAAATCCTAGTTGTCTCCCTTGGATCAGCCATTGCTCAATTCTATATTTTTTCTTTCTTTCTTTTTTTACTAATTGTTCTAACTAATCTTTCTTTATTTTATGTCAATTTTTACACTATTCTGAATTATCTTTCCTCTCTCTCTCTCTCTCTCTCTCTCTCTCTCTCTCTCTCTCTCTCTCTCTCTCTCTCTCTCTCTCTCTCTTCATTTTTGTTCATCCTTTCTATGTCGCCATTTTATTCACCACCACTCAAGCGCGCTCTCTACTGCCATATCCACCGTCTCCAGTATTGTTAATATACGGTCTACCAAGACCTCTCTAATCAGTGTGTGTGTGGGGGGGGGTCACAGTCAAGTCTGACACGATTACTTCAAACCTGTTAAACTCTGCTTAAGAAATTGACCTTATATATAAATTTAAAGAAAAAAAAGCTCCAACTTAACTGACAATAGTTGCGTTATATTAACGTTGGGAATTTCTTATTTTGGCACTTAAAAGAATAATGATATTCTCTGTCAAATCTCAATCAAATACTCCCTGACATGTGTCTATTAAGGAGTTACTATCATCAAATACTCTATCGATTCACTCCCAAGAAATAGCTATTATCAAATATATTCCTTCATATCTCAATCAAGGAGTTATTATTATCGGACCATATGACCTTTAGGCACCCTTTTTATCTCGATTAAGAAAGGACATATTTTTCATTTACACCGTCAATATCCAGTTGTTTTAACAGACGATTTGCAGATTTTTTTAAATTATCAAACTAATCCCTAACCCCTAACCCTAACACCTAATGTTGTATACTCTGTTTCCTTACTTTCTTACTTCTATTATTCTTCTTACAGCGTCTCTTCTAGCGTCTGGACTTCGTCTTAGGGACTTCGTGTCTGGTCTTCCATTGGGGATTTCTCTTTATCAGAAGCCCTGTGTTATTGGTAGTTTTTAGATAATAACACAAGACTTCGATTTAACTTAGATCATATTTTATTCTGAAATCCCCACCAGACTACCTGCGCAGACTGAGTCGGCAGCGTGCATAACACGACTCACCACCATCGTGGCTTTGGCCGATCTGACTTTCTAATCTAAACCGGAAGAGGGTCTTCTCACGGTATCCACCGGAAGGATCAGGATGAGGTCAAGCCTTGTCATTCAATCCTTCAAGGCCACCGGCTGAACTTATAACAGCCATTTTGGTTTCTACGCTACTGTACATAAATATTAGGAATCTAATAATTATGTAACACTAACCCTAACCCCTAACAAACAACCGGATACTGACGGTGTAAATGAAAAACATGTCCTTCCTTAATCGAGATCAAAAAAGGGTGCCTAAAGGGAATATGGTCCCTATTATCAAATACTACCTGCCGTGTGAATATAAAAGACTTATAAAGGAGTTACTAATATCAAATAAACTTTCTTATTTATGTAGCTAATGTTCAGATTACCTTCTATAGGAGGTTAAGAACTCTCCCCAATCCAAAAATTGACGTGATGCTTAAGGACGGAATCTTGGTCGATGAGCAGTCCATGACGTGCAACACTCCACTTAGAATCTTACTTAGGCTAAACGGCTGGTCACGTCAAGCCCTAGCACCTATATGATTTTCCCAACGCTATTGCCCTTATGGCAAGCCCCAACCCCTTTTTATCATATGGGTGCTAGAAGGCGGTGGCTGAGAGTCTACATGTCCTGGGAATGACGTTAAACTCTATCTGATGGTGAGGTTCCAGTTTTGGAGTTTTGGGGAATGTGGAGCACCCCTTCATCACCATTGCTCCCTGGTCCACTCTGACCCGGAGTGGTAGTACCTGTTAGGGTCTTATCAATGGGTTAAATAAAAAAATGTATTTATAAAAAAAAATTGTATTATCCATTAAGAATTGATG
This sequence comes from Doryteuthis pealeii, assembly GCA_023376005.1. Taxonomy (NCBI): domain Eukaryota; kingdom Metazoa; phylum Mollusca; class Cephalopoda; order Myopsida; family Loliginidae; genus Doryteuthis; species Doryteuthis pealeii. The sequence continues at coordinate 10,120,230 of CM042175.1, forward strand.
TAAACTTTATCGGCATTAAATGACCCACTGAGGTTGATATGCCGTAAAACAAACCAAACCAAACCAAACCTAGTCTCTATCAAGGTTTTTACTATGATCAAAAAGCCTTAAGCAAGAGTCCATCAAGGGTCAAACCATTCGGGTCTGATAGTGTCTGATTCATGTAGGTCCTTATAATTATGCTTTACTAGCTACTGGCAAAATTTTGTACTAATTACAGTATAAATAAAGAGATAAAAGACGGAACTTATGAATAGAAACAAACAAAAAATTTTACGGTGGCTATTCTATGAGAAAATAAGTACCGAAAATCGAAAAATAAAATGTAAGAAATAATAGATAATTAATTTTTTGGAGATTCTTTTTTACTCATTTCGATAATTATTTAATTGGCTATTATCTTATAAAAGAAAAAAATATACATCAATATTTTTTCTGCTTAAAAAGGGGTTTAAAACTTGAAAAGCACCGGACGAAAGGGCCCTTGTTTTATCAATAAACAATTTTTTTCTCCTTCCATTCCTTTCATCCTTTTAGTCTTACATCCTTTATCATCGTGTTGATCGCTTTGATAACCGTTACCATATAATATAAATTTGCCTGTACCAATATATATATATATATATATATATATATATATATATATAATATATATAGTTTCCAAATGTAGACATCTAAATAAAATTATCTTGTGTCACCTACAACTTGACCCTAATTAATCCATATTTATACCATCTACTAATTAATTTATGTGCATCTGGCACTGCGTGCGTTTTCACGGATGGAATATTATTGAGCAAGATTTAATCTAAAAGTATAACGGAAACTTTTGATCTTAATGCACGCAGTGCCCAGATGCAACATAAATTAGATAGTAGTATGGTTATAATATGGGATTAATTAGGGTCAAGTTGTAGGTGGACACAAAGATAATTTTATTTAGATGTCTACATTTGGAAACTATATATATATAATATATATATATATATATATATATATTTATATGGTACAGGCAAAATTTATATTATATGGTAACGGTTATCAAAGCGATCAACACGATGATAAAGGAGTAAGACTAAAAGGATGAAAGGAATGGAAGGAGAAAAAAATTGTTTATTGATAAAACAAGGGCCCTTTCGTCCGGTGCTTTTCAAGTTTTAACCCCCTTTTTAAGCAGAAAAAATATTGATGTATATTTTTTTCTTTATAAAGATAATAGCCAATTAAATAATTATCGAAATGAGTAAAAAAGAATCTCCCAAAAATTAATTATCTATTATTTCTTACATTTTATTTTTCGATTTTCGGTACTTATTTTCTCATAGAATAGCCACCGTAAAATTTTTTGTTTGTTTCTATTCATAAGTTCCGTCTTTTATCTCTTTATTTATACTGTAATTAGTACAAAATTTTGCCAGTAGCTAGTAAAGCATAATTATAAGGACCTACATGAATCAGACACTATTCAGACCCGAATGGTTGACCCTTGATGGACTCTTGCTTAAGGCTTTTTGATCATAGTAAAAACCTTGATAGAGACATAGGTTTTGGTTTGGTTTGGTTTGTTTTACGCATATCAACCTCAGTGGTCATTTAATGCCGATAAAGGTTTTACATCAATTCTTAATGGATAATTACAATTTTTTTTTATAAATACATTTTTTATTTAACCCATTGATAAGACCCTAACAGGTACTACCACTCCGGGTCAGAGTGGGACCAAGAGCAATGGTTGTGATAAGAAGGAAGTGCTCCACATTCCCAAAAAACTCCAAAACTGGAACTCACTATCCGATGAGAAGTTTGTAACGTCATTCCAGCAGACATGTATAGACTAATCTCAGTCACGCCTTCTAGCACCCAATATAGATAAAAAGGTGGGGATTGCCATAAGGGCTAATAGCGTGGGAACCAATATAGGATTGCTAGGGCTTGACGTTACGTGGACCAGCCGTTGCTAGCCTAAGAAGTTAGATTCAAGGTGGAGTGGGTTGCACTCCCGAAATGAGACGTGCTTACATCAGACCAAAGACCGTCCTTAAGCATCACGGTCAATTTGAGATTGGGCAAGAGTTCTTAACCTCCTATAGAAGGGCTAAATCTGAACATTAGCTACATAAATAAGAATAGAAAGAATTATTTGATATAAGTAACTCCTTTATAAGTCTTTTATATTCACACGGCAGGTAGTATTTTGATAATAGGACCATATTCCTTTAGGGCACCCTTTTTTGATCTCGATTAAGGAAGGGACATTGTTTTTCATTTACACCGGTCAGTATCCGGTTGTTTGTTAGGTTAGGGTTAGTGTTACATAATTATTAGATTCCTAATATTTATGTACAGTAGCGTAGAAACCAAAATGGCTGTATAGTTTCAGCCGTGGCCTTGAAGGATTGAATGACAAGGCTTGACCTCATCCTGATTTTCCGGTGATACCGTGAGAAGACCCTCTTCCGGTTTAGATTAGAAAGTCAGATCGGCCAAAGCCACGATGGTGGTGAGTCGTGTTATGCACGCTGCCGACTCAGTCTGCGCAGGTAGTCTGGTGGATTTCAGAATAAAATATGATCTAAGTTAAATCGAAGTCTTGTGTTATTATCTAAAAACTACAATAACACAGGGTTCGATTAAAGAGAAATCCCCAATGGAAGACCAGACACGAAGTCCCTAAGACGAAAGTCCAGACGCTAGAAGAGACGCTGTAAGAAGGAATAATAGAAGTAAGAAAGAAGGAAACAGAGATTTACAAACATTTAAGGTGTTTAGGGTTAGGGGTTAGGATTAGTTTGATAATTTAAAAAAAATCGCAAATCGTCTGTTTAAAACAACTGGTATGGAACGGTGTAATATGAAAAATATATGTCCTTTTCTTAACGATGATTAAAAAAGGTGCCTAAAGGTCATGGTCGATAATAATAACTCCTTGATTGAGATATGAAGGAATATATTGATAATAGCTATTTCTTGGCTTAGTTGAATCGATTAGAGTATTTGTATGATTATAATCCTTAATAGACAATGGTCAGGAGTATTTGATTGAGATTGACAGATAATATCATTATTCTTTTAAGTGCCAAAATAAGAAATTCCCAACGTTAATATAACGCAACTATTGTCATTAAGTTGGAGCTTTTTTCTTTAAATTTATATATAAGGTCAATTTTCTAATAAAGCAGGTTTAACAGGTATTGAAGTAATCGTGTCAGACTTGACTGTGACCCCCCCCCCACACACACACTGATTAGGGAGGTCTTGGTAGACCGATATTAACAATACTGGAGACGGTGGATATGGCAGTGAGAGCGCGCTTGATTGGTGGATGAATTAAAATGGCGACATAGAAAGGATGAACAAAAATGAAGAGAGAGAGAGAGAAAGAGAGGAGAGAGAAGAGAGAGAGGAGAGAGAGAGAGACCTGAGAGACGAGAGAAGAGAGGAGGAAAGGATAATTCAGAATGAATTTAGTGTAAAAAATTGACAATTAAAATAGAAAGATTAGTTAGAACAATTAGTAAAAAAAGAAATAAAGAAAAAATATAGAAATTGAGCAATGGTGAATCCAAGGGAGACAAACTAGGATTACTTCTTCCACAGTGATAAAAAAAAGTTGTTCTTTAAAAAGAATCAAAGATATTATTTTCAATATTCTTTAAAACTAAGAAATGGTCAGAAAATGTAAACAATTTCATGTCTCTCCCCCCAAGAATTCTTCAGGTTAATATTGTTATATTTATTCTCTCAAGTGCCAAAATAAATAAAAATGAACTAAAATACAACTGTGGTTGGAGCCTTTTTTTCAAAATGTATACAAGTTACTCACCCAGCGAAGATCTAACATAGCAATAGGCAATTTCTTCGGCTCGGACAGCCTATCTCCCACAAAATAAGACGTTCTTCCGAGAGAACTCGCACTCAGCATTTATTTCTCTCAAGTAGGTCAAATCACGTTAGCTAACATATATTATATATATATATATCAGACAAAATGTGACCCGTAGGTTCACCCATTTAGCTCAAAACCAGGACCTTGCTAGAGAATTGAAAAATCTTTGGAATATTGAGGGGAAGAAGTGATGCCAATGTGTTGGTTGCTAGGAATGGTCCCGAAAAGTTTGGAAAATAAGAGTGGAGAAATGGAAATCAGAGGAAACAAATTGAGACCATCCATACTTCAGCAATTGTTGAGATCGGCAAGGATACTCAGACCCCATTGAACCGACCACCAGTTTAACCTGATGTGAAAAAAAACACACAAAGCAGATGATGATGATGAGGAGGGAAGGATAATAATTTGATAATTTCCCACCCAGACGTACCTTAGTCTTTCTTCTTTTTCTTCTCCCCCCCCCCCNTATCATTTAATTTTATTTTTTAATTATCTTCACGAATACAAATCAAATCTCTATTATTTTTGCTCAAAAACCAGCCCTGATGATATTTAATGTGTATATATATTTACTTTGTTGTTAATTGTTTTATTTTCGGAGTTTTCCCCGGCATACATATACACACAACTGCCCTTTATATATATATAGATAGATAGAATAGATAGATATTTCAAAGTGAAAAGCATTCTTTTTTTCTAAAGGGAAAATCTATCTATCTATCTATCTATCTATCTATCTATCTATTGGTTAACGTTAAGACTTTTATGGTCTCAGTTTTGGATCTTCTCAGGCAAAAATGAGGAAGTGGGTAATTCGTAGTGAAGAAGTGGCTCAAAGAAACAGTCAACATCATTTTACGGGGACAAGCCCAGATGATATCTAATGTGTATATATATTTTACTTTGTCGTTAATTGTTTTATTTTCGGTAGTTTTCCCCGGACATACATATACACACAATTGCCCTTTATATATGTATAAAAAACCAAGCCTGGTGATATTTAATGTGTATATAATATATTTACTTTGTCGTTAATTGTTTATTTTCCGAAGTTTTCCCCGACATACATGTACAACACAATTGCCCTTTATATAATGTAGAGATAGATAAATAAGATTCGGTAGGTGTGTACATGACACCCTAGCACCGGCCCTGAATACAGAACTGAAATTAGATAAAATTGATAACTTACCTTTCGCGTGTAACCAAGCCCTGATGATATTTAATGTATATATATATATATATATCACTTTGTTGTTTACTGTTTTATTTTTCAAAGTTTCCTCCGGACATACATTTACAGAAATTGCCCTTTATATATGTATAGATAGATAAGGAAATCGTGACGTTGGTGGTAATGTGGTTCGGTTACAGACGGACACATAATCTCCATTATAAAAAAGTAAAGTCACAGGGCAGCCTAAAGTCGGTTATCAGCCAGTCAGCGAGGGAGTATATCCCTTTTTCAATAGCGGCTAGACCAAGGAGATTTTTTTTAGCATATGAGGTGGAGCGCCATACCTACCATCAGCTCCTTACTTTACACACAGATCCCTGTGCTACTCATACGCCTGAGTTGGCGAGGACCGTTATCGAAGCTAGGACCTTTGTGGTTTCTAGCGAACGCTCTACCGACTGAGCTAACACCTGTCCTATCTCCATTATAATAAGAATATATCAATTGAACTGAGTAAATAATTGCGATAGTAACTGATTAGTTTGTTGGCTAACCTAAACAGTGCTTTTAATATTGTTAACCCTATCCCGACACGGACACTGGCCTAAATGGTTCATAATTAGAGCGACGGTTAATTAACAAAGAACCATGTCGTAGAAATTACTCATCGACTGCATTTTTTTTCTTTTATAAGAATGAAGATCTGTGTCAATTGTTGATACAACATAAAGACGACTTGGTAGATTTGACCTTTCAACACAAAATAAATGATTTGTCTTTACCAATTAAACAAACCACTTGATTTAACAATAATAATATAATGTTTGATAGCTACTACCCAAAATGGGCCTAAAATGCGTTTTTGACAAATGGCTTTAGGCCCCAACCCTACAGAAAATAATTTACCAAAAATCGGGAATTATCGGATTTTAATAAAATTTTCAGTGTTTATTTATCAATGAATGATTTTTAATGCATTATTTATTATTATTCTCATTTTTTTTCAGGTCATATGAATAGAGCGTTCGGCTAGAACCACAAGGTTCCTAGTTCGATACCCGCCCCCGCCAACTCAGCGTTTGAGTAGCACAGCGATTGTGCGGTAAAGTAATGAGCTTGATGGTAGGTGTGGCGCTGCCACCTCAGACACTAAAAAATATCTCCTTGGTCTAGCGCTAAGTGAAAAGGGGATAGACTCCCTCGCTGCATGGCTATACCGACATTAGGCGCCCCGACTATAAGTAATAATAATATATATATATATATATTATATAAAAGCCAAGACCTAATGAGTCAGATATACCTACTAAATGTTTCGCTTAGTGTTCTTCAGGGCTAAGATCTGACCTCTTTTATTTTGCTTTATTATTTGCTCCACTTAGGTATTGAGCACTGTTAACTTGTTAGCTTTAGAAATATCATGGGCGGTTTTTAATCTATGTAATTTTTCCTATATATATATATTAATATTATATAATTGTTTTTCTTTTGGCCAAGTATTATATTATGAACCGCTAATTTCGGTTGGTAGGAACTATCTTTGGTCTTTTCTTTTTTTTCAAATTTTTTTCCCAGGTGATGTTTGGTAGTATATTTTTACAATCAAACTATTTGCCGGGTTTTTGAGCAACACGTTTTGGTATATTATATATAATTAATATTATATAATATATATATATTACGTGTGTGTGTGTCGGTGTCTGTGTCTGTGTGTGTGTGTGTGTGTACGTGTGTGTGTACGTGTGTCTGTGTGTGTGGATTGTGGGTTTGGGGGTATGTGTAAAAATGATACAAAAAGATTTTTTTACATTGCATTCTTTATATAATTTGATTGTAGGAGATTTATCAAGTATGGAGGCCCGTTTCACAATAATCACCCTCATTTCCCCATAAATGTATCATTCTCTCTCTCTCTCTCTCTCTCTCTCTCTCTCTCTCTATATATATATATATATATATATATATATATATAAATATATATATATATAATCAATCAGCGTTCGAAGCGTAACAGCAAAAATGTTTTTTCCAGACACACCAGAGGAATTAAAGGTATCCCTGACGAGAGCAAAAAAGCTTGAAACCTTGGGTAGATGTCCAAAAAACAGTTATAATTTAATAATTAAATAAATAAATAAATAAAGCTCTTACAATTTGTAGTTGAGCACTGTGATTTCCTTATTTTCATCTCAGAAAAATTTACCTATCTCTGTCATGTCTTGTCTCTGTCTCTCTCTATATAATAGTTTATGGACTCTCCGTCGATTTTCGACGTATGAGTGGTCTCAATACGCACAATGAACACCCAACAGTGATTTGTTTATAGTGGTGAAGGCTTGTGTTGGACCATCACACACTTTTTGGCACAGTCGATAGGAAAGAATTGGTGTCAAGGGTTGCCACAAACACAATCATGACCGACCTCAGGAATTTTGAATTCAGAGTTATCCCTCTCCTAGATGGTTCCAACCCAGGCTGAAGGGCCCAGTCTGCCCTACTCCGGGTTAGCTCAGTCGGTAAGAGCGTTCGGCTAGAAACCACAAGGTTCCTAGTTTCGATACCGGTCCTCGCCAACTCAGCGTATGAGTACACAGGGATCTGTGCGGTAAGTAAGGAGCTGATGGTAGGTGTGGCGCTCCACCTCAGATGCCAAAACAATTCCTTGGTCTAGCGCTATTGAAAAGGGGATAGACTCCTCGCTGACTGGCTGATACCGACATTAGGCCGCCCTGACTATATATATATGTGTGTGTGTGTGTGTGGTGTGTGTGTGTGTGTTGTGTTGTGCGTGTATGTGTGTATGACACAAAAGATCTTTACTTTGATTGTAATTGTTATTGAGATTGTACGAATTTATCATATATGGAGGACCCGATGCACAATAAACAACTCATTTCTTCGTGGCCTTTCGCAGTTTGTCAAATGTAAAGCGTCAATTGATCTTTCAAATCTTTTTTTTCCCCAATTATCCGTAATTATTTGCATCTTATTTACTTTTCGACAGTCGTACTAGAAAATTTAGAAAGCGTTATTTTTTAGCGACATCACAGCCCGCCCTCCACCGCCCCTACGCCCCCCCCAAACAAACCCAGAAACGCCCGTGAAACTACAGTTGTGCACACAAAATATTGGTGACAATTACTTAGCACCTATTCACATCATGTCGATGAGCAAGTTTGCAGTTGCAGACCGTCATGCGTAAATAAATACGGGTACTGCCAATTTTCACGATCACACACACAGACACACACATACAGACACATACACACATATCACAAACATACACGGCACATACACACAGGCGCGCGCGCATACACACACACACACACACACTCATACACAACACATACATAGCGTGCCACACACACATACAGACACACAATACATACACGCACAGGTAATTGTAATTAACTAGTCTCTATATAACCAGGTGTGTTCGTCCCTTCCGCAGTTGCAAACATATACACCATAAACAGCACGCGCACACACACACATACACACAAACATACACATACACACGCACACATGGGCACATACATAGTGCGCACACAAATATACCACTACATAACATACACTCACATACACATACACATATACTCACGGCACAGGTAATTGTAAATTAACTACCCATATACACAAACATACACACACACATACACACAGGCGTGCGCCACACATACACAGACACATACACAGACTTACGCACACATAATCACTAGCGTGCACACACAAAATACAGACACACATATACACACGCACAGGTAATTGTAAATTAACTAAGTCTCTCTATAACCAGGTGTGTTCCGTCCCTTCCGCAGTTGCAAACATATACACACATAACACAACGCGCCGCGATACCACAGCATGGATTTTTTTTTTCATTTAATATTTTTAGATAGTAGACATTAACATTTCTTTTCAGAGTAGCTGGATCAATGCAAGGTCTATTTTTTTCACATAGGGATTTAAATGGGGCATCCCACGAGGATTCAACTCATGATTCAGTAATAATGGATCTGCGGGACTAACTTTAAAAAATGCCCCTCTACCCAGGCGACGCCGGGTAGCCGCTGCTAGTACATATATAAAGGGCAGTTGTGTGAATCTGTATGTCCGGAGGGAACTATGAAAATAAAACAATTGACGACAAAGTAAATATATATACACATTCACTATCATCATATCTTGGATTTTGATAAAAAATAATGAAGATTTGATTCATATTCATGAAGATAATTAAAAGAGTTAAAGGATAACAGCATGGAATTTTTTAAATTTCTTTTTTTTGTATTTAATGTTGTAAATAGTAGACATTAATTTTTCTTTCCAGATTGGCTGGATCAGCACAAGGTCTTTCTTACGTGGGGATTTTAATGGGATATCCTGTGGGAAAAGCAACTCACGATTCAGTAATAATGGATCTATGAGACTAAATTTCACCACCCCCCTCTAGCCGCTTCCAGTTTAAGTTGATTCTCAACGATTCTCTACAAAGATACTAAAGCAATGGTACGTTCACCCGATGGCGACACAGATTTCTTTGACATCGCCGCTGGAGTCCTACAAGGAGATACATTAGCACCATATATATTCATAATATGCCTAGACTATGTACTCCGAACATCATTAGATACCATAAAAGAAAAAAGGTTTCTCACTAAAAAGGGCAAGAAGCAGGCGATATCCCGCACAAACAGTCGCAGATGCAGACTACGCTAATGACCTCGCACTTCTTGCAAATATACCAGCACAGGCTAAGTCACTTCTACATAGCCTGGAGGAGGCAGCAAAGAATATTGGCCTCTATGTGAACTCCGATAAAACTGTGCAGCAGCCCCAGAAAGCATCACAGTTTGTGTGCATTCAGTGCACCAAAGACTGTCACTCAAGAATTGGCCGGCAGAGTCACTTGCGCAGATGCAGATAAAAAAAATTATTTTATTTTGGACACTACGCCATCGTCCTTAGTGAACGGAAAGGATCCAATATATATGATTTAAAAAGAAAATTTAACTAAAATAACCCACAAGGTTTTATATGCCATAAAACCACCCACCCAACCAACCAATCAAAAGATATCAACACTCATTAGTTACCATCTACTTAAGTCTTTTTTCTCTCTATCTCTCTCTCTCTCTCTCTCTCTCTCTTATTAGATTACCCTCTGCTTGAGTCTTTCTCTCCCCCCCCCTCTCTCTCTCTCGCTCTCTCTCTCTCTCTCTCTCTCTCTCTCTCTCTCTCTCTCTCTCTCTCTTATTAGATTACCCTCTGCTTGAGTCTTTCTCTCTTCCCCCCCTCTTCTCTTCTCTCATTAGTTACTCTCTACTTGACTCTCTCTCTTTCTCCCCTCTCTCTCTCTCTATCGCATTAGATTACCCTCTACTTGACACTCTCTCTCTCTCTCTCTCTCTCTCTCTCTCTCTCTCTCATTAGATTACCCTCAACTTGACTCTGCCCCCTCTCTCTCTGTCTCATTAGATTACCCTCTACTTGACTCTCTCTCTCCCCTCCTCTCTCTCTTCCTCTTTCTCTCTCTCTCTCTCTCTCTCTTTCTCTCTCTCTCTCTCTCTCTCTCTCTCATTAGATTACTCTCTGACTCTCTCTCTTCCCCCTCCCTCCCGCTTCTCTCTCTCTCTCTCTCTCTCTCTCTCTCTCTCTCTCTCTCTCTACTTGACCGATATCAGACTTAAAAAATAATAAAAAAACAGATTGTCTAACAAAATAACGATATTTAATTCAAACTAATTACTGTAGTCAAATGTTTATATTATGTAAACACCGTAGAGATAAATGTGATCTGGACATGACAATAAAATCATCATCATCATCATGTCACGCTGACGGCATGATCTCTCTCTCTCTCTCTCTCTCTCTCTCTCTCTCTCTCTCTCTCTCTCTCTGCCTCACGACATTCAGTATCTGTACAGAGTCTTTGCTGGCCGGCCCACTCTGGGGACCATATGACCTTTAGGCACCCCTTTTGCGATCTCGATTCATAAGAGTTTGAGTTTGAGTTTTGTTTAACGGCATATCAACCCCTGTGGGTCATTTAATGCCAAAAAGGTTATTTTGGATTTCAGACTTTAAGGTAGTGGTTCTATGGAGATAATTGGTTATGTTCTGTTATATTTTGTTGAAAAGGTTGCTTTTTTTAATAAAATTTAAAATGTTTTCAGGGTTTGTATTCTTGAAGATGTCTTTCAGGTTTCTAGCTTGATAGTAATTTGCGCAGATATGTTTAAGTCTGTTACAATTTAGAAGGATATGCTTGGTTGTAAGTTGTACTTTGCATGTTGGGCACACTGGGGCACCCTCCCCTTTTAACAGGTACGAATGGGTAATGTGGGTGTGCCCAATACGCAATCTGGCGAGTATTACTTCTTCTCTTCTAATACTTCTGTGGGCTATCGGCCACTCTCCAATAACTTCCTGTATTTCATGGAGCTTGTTTTGAGTCAGATTGTCCCATGATTTCTGCCATTTGTCTAATATAAATTTGTTTATGGTTGGTTTCAGATCTGTATATGGGATTTTAGATTTGCTGAAGTGCCTTTCTTGCGGCTTTGTCTGCCTTTTCATTTCCTTGGATACCAATGTGACTTGGTATCCAGAAGAATATAATGTTATTATTTTCAGAGAGGGTGTTTAGTTTGTTTAGGAGCTTCGTGATCAGAGGAGATGATGTGTTTTTGTTATGTAGTGCTAATAGGACTGATTTAGAGTCCGTGCATATAATAAATTTGGAAGCTTTGTGATTTGCTATGATATTCATAGCTAGATCAATGGCTGTGGTTTCTGCACTGTAGATTGAGGCTTCATTTGGTAGGCGTTTTTAAGGATTCTTGTTTTTGAGAAATAAGCGGCACAACCAACTTTTTTTCCTTGTTTGGAACCATCTGTATAGATGTGATGATGATCAGGTACTTATTTGTATTTTAATGAATTCCTCTTGGTAAGTGATAGGGTGTGTTTTTGTTTTAGGTAATTTAGTCAGTTCTAAGTTTATAGCTGGTTGCTTTATGGTCCATGGTGCCATGTTGGAGAGTATGGTTGGTGTATATATTGGTGTTGATTTTGATTTCATTGAGGAGATCACTTATTCTTAAGTTAAAGGGTCTGATTTTTTTTTAGTATTTTGGTACAAGTCTTTGTATTTTGTTTTGGTGGTGCAGTCATAAGCAGGATTTTGGGGACAGGAGATGAGTTTGATTCATAAGAACATTTTTTCATTTACACCGTCAAAATCCGGTTGTTTCATAACAATGTGACATAAATAACTAAGGGAATTGTGACGAGAGTATTGGTATATTTTCGCTTACAGACAGACAAAGACACAAATCTCCATTATAATAAGATAAATAGAATAAATTAGATAATAAAAAAATAATGATTAATTTCTAGATGAATTAATTTATATCCGATCAATCTGCTGGCCAATTCAAGCCCTAATACCTATATGTATATTTACCAACCCCTCCGCACGAGCAGGATGTGACACAAGGTCAATTTCTTAAGCAGAGTTTAACAGGTTTGAATTCAGAGTTTTCTTTCTCCTAGACGGGTTACCTAGCCATGGTTAAAGAGCCCAGTCTGCCCTGCTATTTACCCATAGCTGGAGGGAGAATTGGATTCATACCTTTCCCAAGGGTATTAGCGCTAGATGAAATGCTAACAGCTTCGTCCAGGAATTGAACTCGGGTCGACGAATCCATTTCCTATGATTTTAACCATTAGACCAAGCGCCCCCATAACACCTATATGATTGTCCCGACCCTTCTGCCCTCATGGCAACACCCAAACCTTATCATATGGGTGCTGCTAGAAGGCGGTGACTGAGGGTTTTCTTGTCCTGGGTATGATGTTAAACGGATGGTGAGGTTCCACCATTTCCAGCTAAGTGTAAATACATTTCAATATTTTCTTGGAAACGAATTACACTGTATGGGGTACAAGTTAGGGGTTAGATGGCTTTAGCAGCTCATAGACAAAAACTCTAATTTATTTAAAATCTTTAGTTAAGATCCATCAAATTTCCCGGGGACTCATTCAAATTAAATCTGTGCGTCCCAGGACGCACTAAATTTTTTAAAAAGCTATCAGCATCACTGCACTGAGTTGACGTGTCGCAAAACAAAACAAACCAACCCAAGCCCCCCCCCAAAAAAAAGAACTTCTGTCTGAGGATTGTGTTTTTTTGGGGTGCTTGTTTTGGAGTTTTTTTGGTGGGGGATTTTATTAAAATAAAGCCGTGAAACTAATAGTAACGGATGATTCTAAGGAAGATTATACTTATTTTAGTTCAACAATATCACTCCCAAAATACTGGCCTTGGATGGCAACAGATTATGCTTTTTGGGGGTAGGTGATGACTGGGTGCTAGTCACAGCCTTATCCTGTGAAGGCGAGTATGATATTGATTCTACATTATCTATACAGCTATACCTTTAAAAAAATCAGCAGACCTGCGATCTCTCTCAAGCCACTACCTTCATTAATGTAAAATTTTCATTGGGACGAGGGAGATATTTCCAACTTATTCTTATATAATTATTAGATTCCTAATACTTATGTACAGTAGTGTAGAAACCAAAATGGCTGTTATAAGTTGCAGCCGGCGGCCTTGAAGGATTCAATGACAAGGCTTAACCTCAGTCCTGATCCTCCTTCCGGTGGATAACGTGAGAATCGGTGGAGAAGACCCTCTTCCGGTTTAGATTAGAAAGAGATTTTAGTTAGTATCGGCCAAACCACGACGGTGGTGAGTCGTGTTATGCACGCTGCCGACTCAATCTGCGCAGGTAGTCTGTTGGGGATTTCGAAATAAAATATGATCTAAGTAAATCGAAGTCTTGTGTTATTATCTAAAAACTACCAATGGCACAGGGCTTCTGATAAAGAGAAATCCCCAATGGAAGACCAGACACGAAGTCCAGACGCTAGAAGAAGAACGTAAGATACGAAAGATGAACAGAAGAAAAATAGAAGTAAGAAAGTAAAAAGAAGAGTATACAACATTATAGACATAAGGTTGAATCTTTTACTTTGTGAAAGAAATTCTGCTTTTTATAAATGTTTAGCTATTCTATAAATATTGCTACCCTCGTGTGCTTATTGATAGATATACTCCTTTCAGTAGATCTTCTATATTCTCCAAAAATACATTGGCGTTAGTGGTTAACTTGTGATTGAATCATGTTTTTGTTTATATCAAAATAAAGTAACAAGTCAGACTTGCCAAAATTAGTTTTTAACATTTTCTTTTTCAAATATACAAGTCGGTGTAAAACATTTAAGGTTAAGTATTTATTTTTTCATCAAGAGTTGGAGGCTGTGGTGTAATCGTAGGAAATGGACTCGTCAACCCAAGTTCAAATCCTGGACGAAGCTACAGTTCATATAGCGCTAATACCTTTGGGAAAGGTATGAATCCAACTACTCTTTCTCCAGCTATGCTTAAGAATGGGACCCTAGTCGCTGAGCAGTCCATGACATGCTGTTACATAATTATTAGATACCTAATATGTATGTGCAATAGTGTAGAAATAAAAATGGCTGTTATAAGTTGCAGCCCACGGCCTTGAAGGATGAGTGACAAGTCTTGACCTCAGTCCTAACCTTCCGGTGGATACCGTGAGAATCGGTGGAGGAGACTCTCTTCCGGTTTAGATTAGAAATAGATTTTAGTCAGTCGGTGAGAAACCACGACAGTGGTAAGTCGTGTTATACACGCGGCCGACTCAATCTGCGCAGGTAGTCTGGTGGGGGATTTCGAGAATAAAATATGATCAAAGTAAATCGAAGTCTTGTGTTATTATCTAAAAACTAACAATGACACAGGGCCTCTGATAAGGAGAAATCCCCAATGGAAGACCAGACCCGAAGTCCCCAAGAGAAGTCCAGATATTGCATACTGAGGTTTTTACGGTACCAAATCAGCATATAATGTTGTATACCCTTTCTTACTTCTTTACTTCTTACTTGCTTCTATATCTTGGAAATCTATTCTTCTGATCGGCTTTGGTTCTATCTTCTAACATCTTGGTCTGGTGTCTTCTAACGTCTGGACTTTCTTGGGGACTTCGGTTCTGGTCTTCTATGGGGATTTCTCGTTATCAGAAGCCCTGTGTCATTGTTAGTTTTTAGGTAATAAACACAAGATTTCGATTTACGTTGATGTTACTATATTACCAAATCCCCAAACCAGACATCTGCGCACATCCTACGAGCTCGGCTCCTACTCGCTAACTGACTGAGTTACTTACTATCCTTAAACCGGAAGACAGGGTCTTCTATGCCTTCCGGTTCTCACGATTTATCCCTGGAAGGCAAGGTGAGAGTGAGGTCAAGCGCCGTCACTCACTCTCAAGGCCATCAGCTGCTCTAATCGCCATTATGTTTCTACATTATTGCCATAGATATTAGGTATCTAATAATTATGTAACACAGACCTTAGAAGATTCCAGACCAAGACAAGATGTTATAAGATTCCAAAGACGGACAGAAGAGGTAAGTAAAGAAGAGGGTATACAAAAATGCAACACTCAACTTTGGACATTATTTCTCCGATCAATTGGCTGATCACTTAAAGCCCTAGCACCTATATGATTGTCCCAATCCAACTGCTCTTATGGCAACCCCAACCTTTTTTATCTTAGTAGATAGATAGGTATTAATATATAGATTTTTTAAAATTTGCTCCAACCAAACTGACCATAGTTGCATTATGTAGTGAGAGAGGAGACCTACCTCATGCAACACGGTGTGACAGAGAGAGTGGTGGGCGTGAAGACTTGCCGTATTCTCGAAGGAAGCGGGCTAGGCTTTGTCTGGCGTGTAGGACTGACCTAGAGTCGAACCCGCTTCCTTCAGAATGTGAGAGCTGTGGACGATCAGTGAACTAAGAAATAGCATAGTGGCCTGGATGTAGGTGGTCGTGCCGTGTTGACGAGTGTCGCACGTGCTGCACGGACAATTATGAGTGAGGAGCCCGGGTGTGATGAAATTGCGGTGTATTTGAAAGGACTTATTCTCACAGACCAGGGAGAACGACTGCAGTAGTATTTTTGTTGTCGAGACGAGCGGGACAAAGAAATAATTTTGGATATTGGATTTTGGAGCGTGATACAGTTGGGAGTGTTTAGACTGTCGATTGGAACCTTGCGTCAGACTTGACTGTGACCCCCACACAGACACTGATTAGACATTATATTACTAAAAAGCTTCAAGTCAACTTTGTTTTTAATCACAATTACTATTGTCATTATTTACTAAACTTTGCTTAACCGGAAGCACAAGTCATAGTTTACTTCCGGTATGTGCTGTTACTAAGTGGTCACCCATCTAAATACTAAACAGAATGAAATCAATCCTACGCATGATTTTATATAGAAAACGAGTAGCCGTTACGTAGTACTAAAAAATTATTACCGTTTTTCTTAGAAAAATAAGAGTGGCTGAATAATGGAGGATCAGTTTATAACTATGTTAAAATAGAAAATGAACCCCCACTTTATCGTCATATCCTTTTTTTTATACTTATTATCAATATGTCAACAGTCTAGATCTTTTATTAATACTAGTACAAAATAAAAAACGCACTCCGGGCGATGTAAAAATAGATTTTTGAAACATATTGCCTGAGGGGTGGGAGTAAAAATATTCAATGTCAGCGAGTTTGTACCCTAAGTAAGTAAACTCATCAAATTCATTAAAGGATTAAAAAAATAAAACAATTTGAAATGTAAACTTTAAATATGTATTAAAATAAAACTATATATAGATATATTATACCAGTCATGTATTTATTAAAACTTGTTTTAAAAAACAGTGAGGACTGTCTAATGTTGCATGTTCAAATTTTGAGTGTATTTATTCTATGTTATGACGATTTTGGGTAATGTGACGTAAGCAGTGACGTAATTTTTCTTACGGACAAAAACCGGAGGCGAATCTCTATTATTAATAGATTATTATTTATTTATGTTAAGAAAGCAATTATATAAAATAATTAAATAAGAATATAACAATAATAAAAACGTATTACCGTTTTTCTTTTAAATGAATCTTGGACCATTTATTGGAAAATTTAGTAAATAATAACAAAAGATCTAAAAAGGGGTGCCTAAATGTCATATGGTCCTGTTACACACTCATACACATATACGCATGTTGGGTACATACACAAGTGTTCTTCCGCCCTGTCGGCTGGGGTAAGACTCCCCCAATGGGGCCACCTGTTGGCCGTTCGGTGGCGACCCGTGATGCTTAAGGATAGAACCCAGGTGGATGAGCAGTTCATGACATGCAATACTCCACTTTGGCCCTATCTTGGGCTAGACGGGCGGTCGGAGAGGCCCCCTCCGATCAATCGGCTGGTCACGTCAAGCAATGCCGATAAAGTTTTGAAATAAATCAATTCTTAATGGATAATACAATTTTGTTTATCAACTCATGTTTTTCTATTTAACCATGGGGACACTCGGGTCAGAGTGAACCAGGGAAGCAATGGTGATGAAGGGGTGCTCCACATTCCCAGAACTCCAAAACTGGAACCTCACCATCAAATAGAGTTTAACGTCATTCCCAGGACATGTAGACCCGAAGCCACCACCTTCTAGCACCCACATGATAAAAAGGGGTGGGGGCTTGCCATAAGGGCAATAGGGTTGGGGAAATCATATAGGTGCTAGGGCTTGACGTGACCAGCCGATTGATCGGAGGGGGCCTCTCCGACCGCCCGTCTAGCCCAAGATAGGGCCAAAGTGGAGTATTGCATGTCATGAACTGCTCATCCACCTGGGTTCTATTCTTAAGCATCACGGGTTGCCACCCACGACCAACAGGTGGCCCCATTGGGGGCGTCTTACCTCTCTGCAGAGGTGCAGTCGGTGCATTCTAACGCCCCAGCCGACAGGGCGGCTTTCAATGCTTGAGAGCTTGTTAATAAATTATACTTAATAAATGTTAGGAATGAGTCATGATAGAATTTACCATTTTATGATCGTTTCTTTGTTTTAGAATTTGAAATAATCGCTTTGATTTTTTTAAAGCACCTTTTTATCACTGTGGACAAGTCAATCCCAGTTGTCTCCCCTGGATCAGCCATTTTGTTTTATATTTAAAAGGAGCTATAACCTAACTGACCATAGTTGTGTGATATTAACGTTGGGAATTTTGATCTCTGAACTTGAAAGAATAATAATAATAATAATAATAATAATATTAGACCTGAAGAATTCTTGGAAGATAGAAATTATAGAATTTACCATTCTTCTTTGTTTTAGAAATAATCGCTTTGGTTTTTAAATAGAACACTTTCATATCGCTTTGGAAAAGTCGATAATTTATTAGGATGTACGTCCCGGTCTCCTGCCTCAGAAATTGCTACCCGGTGACTATTAAAATAACGTCCCCAGCTATGTCGTCTCAGATTTTCTTTTATTCATGTTTGTTTAATGTCTTGTTTTTAGTTTAAATAAACAAGAATTACGACAAAAAAGAAGCGGCACCCCACAAATACATTTACTTGTAGAAAATATCTATCTATCTATCTCCATTTGTTCATATCTATCTAAATTATTTTGTTTATCTATCTATCTATCTATCTCAGTCTATTCCAAACTATATATCCATCTTTATATCTAAACAAGAATTACGACAAATTACGATAAATAAACATTTAAAACAAAATTACGACAAATTTCTATAAATGAACAAGAATTACGACAAATTACGATAAATAAATAAGAATTACGCCAAAAGAGAAGCCCCCCCCCCCCTCTAAAATACATTTAACGCCCTAAGTTGGTTGTTTTCTTTCAAGTAACACCGACATAGCTGGGGACGTTATTTTAATAGTCACCGGGTAGCAATTTCTGAGGCAGGAGACCGGGATGCACTTCCTCATAAAATACCTAAAAGTCAATCCTAGTTGTCTCCTGTTGCAGTAATTGAACTCGCAACCTCCTGATCATGTGTGGTGGGATTTCTGTCACCCCTGTTAGCGAAAGTGATTTGACCACTGAGAGAAATAAATGCCGACGCGAGTTCTCTCGGAAAGAACGTCTTATTTAGTGGGGAGATCAGGCTGTCCGAACCGAAGAATTGTTGTTCTTGTTAGATCTGCAGGGACCGTATTTGTTTGGTGAGTGATGGGTTGAAGAAGATCCGAGTTTTGATCCCCACAATTTATATGTATAATACTACGGAAATGTAGTTTCCGTAGAAAACAAAAGAAGAAGATAAAATTGATAAAAGAAAATAACTTTATATACATTATTTTACAATTGGTATAGTGATAGTCAATTGTTCTTTTAGCAATGTTGTCGCCTGCATGTGTCTGTACATATTTGTGCATTTGGACGTGTCAAATTTGTAGCAGTTTTGGTAAAACAATGTCTGTGATTGAAACTTCTTGTTGTTGAGCGGGAGAGAGAGAAAATAGGAAACGGAAATACGAGACCAACCTGATATATCATTTTGTGTCTTCGGGCTTCGACTTCTCCCTATTGTGTCGATGTTGGGGAGAACTTTCGCTCCTACTGTCGAGTTCGTGGGCATTCGCCCCAACTCTGTCGAGTTGGGGAGAGCGTAAGCTCCAACTGAAGTTTTTCAGCTCTATGGGCCTTTTTATAATTTTCTTTTGTCATTGTCGACGTGGTCATTAAGTTAAATTTAATATTGGAATTTTCAAATATCAGCTGTTTTCTAATGACGTAAATATCGGATGATTTTGGACCTGTGGCATATATATTTATTCATATGGAAATTTGTTTCCATACAAATAAATATATAGTAAAATATCTATCTATCTATCTATCTATCTATCTATATATATATATATATATATATATATATATATATATATATATATATATATATAATAAGGATATCTACTGAGTCAGACGAACCTACTGTTAGTTTCGCATAAAGCTCTTTAGCCCTGAAGAGCTTTATGCGAAACTAACAGTAGGTTCGTCTGACTCAGTAGATATCCTTATTACTTGGCTCTACTTAGGTATCGAGCACTTTTTACAAATTAGCTTCTCCTAGCGGTTATATGAATATATATATATCTTATATACATATATATGCATATAAATTGTTTTTTCTTTTGGCCAAATACTATACCAATAGATTATTTTTTGTTGGTACGAATATCTTGGTCTTTTCTTTTTTTTCAAAAAATTTTTTTCTTCCTGGTTGATATTTGGTAGTATATTTTTACAATCAAACTCTCTGCCGGGTTTTTTCTCTCCGCAAGGATCTACCAACACGCTTGGTATATTAAATATATATATATATATTAATATATAATATATATATATATATATATAAGCAATCTAATCAGGAAATAATTCTATTTCTGTTCTTGTATGTTCTATTATAAGTTAATAATCATTATTATTTCGTTACTCACACACACACACATATATATATACGTGTGTGTGTGTGTGTGTGTGTGTGTGTGTGCAGATTGAGAGAGTGAAGGATGGTACCCGATTGCAATAGGTAGAAATAACAGCTAGATTAGATAGCTAGCAAGCTAGCTCGCTAGATAGATAGATAGATAGATAGATAGATAGATAGAATGACATACAAAAAGCCGCACTTGTACATATATGAGCATATATATATATATATTATATATATATATATATATATATATATATATAATATATATATATATAGAGAGAGAGAGAGAGAGAGAGAGAAGAGAGAGAGAGTTAATATAATGTTCTATTATAAAAAAAGCTAATAATTAGTATTTGACCTTGTGTCACATCCTGCTCATGATGGAGGCATTGGTAAATCTATAAAAATGATACCAAAAACATGTGTTTTCTTTTAATTATCCATATTCAGTATTTATTGTGTTCAGGTATACATTGGTTTACATACAATGACAATGCAGATACTGACATTGGAATTTAAACAATTGTTTCTATTGTTGCTAAAATATTTACAAACTAATATTTATTCGATTCTCTTTGTTTACATAATTCAACTTAACTCATCTAATTGTAAAACTAATTATTTAAGAAAATATTAGACCTGAAGAATTTTTGGAAGAGAAAATTTACCATTTTATGATCGTTTCTTTGTTTTAGAATTTGAAATGATTTAAATTTAATCAACGCCACGTAATTGTTCAAAAAGGTTTAAATTTCTACAGGGCGGGGGGGGGAAGAAGAAGAAGAAGAAGAAGAAGAAGAAGAAGAAGAAGAAGAAGAAGAAAGAAGACTAGGTACGTCTGGGTGGGAAATTATCATTATGATCTTCCTCATCATCATCATCATCTGCTTGTGAGTTTTTCACATCAGATTAAACTGGTGGTCGTTCAATGGAGTCTGAGACTCTCCAGGACTCTTCTGTGTATCCTTGACGATCTCAACAATGCTGTGGTATGGATGGTCTCATTTTTTCCTCTGATTTCCAATTTCTCCACTCTTTTTTCCAAAGTTTTCGGGACCATTCCAAGTGCACCAACAACAATTGGCATCACTTCTCCCCTCATATTCCAAAGAGTTTTCAATTCTCTAGATTCTCTTTTGTTTACATAATTCAAAACTTAACTCATACAATTGTAAAACTAGTTATTTAAGAAAACTTAAGTATTTTAATTTATTCAATTCCATATGTCGTAAAAATATAGCGGCCAATCCCTATAGATCTTCGCTGGGTGAGTCACTTGTATACATTTTCAAAATGTATTTTAGATAACGTGGGAATTTTTATTTTATTTTGGCACTTGAAAAAATAAAAAAATATTAAACCTGAAGAATTCTTGGGGAGCGAGACATGATAGTGTTTACCATTTTCTGACCATTTCTTAGTTTTAGAATTTGAAATAATATCCTTTGATTTTTTTTTTTTAAAAGAACAACTTTTTTATCACTGTGGAAAAGTAAATCCTAGTTGTCTCCCTTGGATCAGCCATTGCTCAATTCTACATTTTTTCTTTCTTTCTTTTTTTACTAATTGTTCTAACTAATCTTCCTTTCTTTTATGTCAATTTTTACACTATTCTGAATTATCTTTCCTCTCTCTCTCTTCATTTTTGTTCATCCTTTCTATGTCGCCATTTTATTCACCACAACTTAAGCGCGCTCTCTACTGCCATATCCACCGTCTCCAGTATTGTTAATATACGGTCTAACAAGACCTCATCTGACACGATTACTTCAAACCTGTTAAACTCTGCTTAAGAAATTGACCTTATATATATATTTAAAGAAAAAAAAAGCTCCAACTTAACTGACAATAGTTGCGTTATATTAACGTTGGGAATTTCTTATTTCGCCACTTAAAAGAATAATGATATTCACAGTCAAATCTCAATTAGTGACTATCATCAAATACTCCCTGACATGTGTCTATTAAGGAGTTACTATCATCAAATACTCTATCGATTCACTCCCAAGAAATAGCTATTATCAAATATATTCCTTCATATCAAGGAGTTACTATTATCGGACCATATGACCTTTAGGCACCCCTTTTTATCTCGATTGAGAAAGGACATATTTTTCATTTACACCGTCAATATCCGTTTGTTTTAACAGACGATTTGTAGATTTTTTTTAAATTATAAAACTAATCCCTAACCCCTAACCCTAACACCTAATGTTGTATACTCTCTTTCCTTACTTTCTTTCTTCTATTCTTCTTCTTACAGCGTCTCTTCTAGCGTCTGGACTTCGTCTTAGGGACTTCGTTTCTGGTCTTCCATTGGGGATTTCTCTTTATCAGAAGCCCTGTGTCATTGGTAGTTTTTAGATAATAACACAAGACTTCGATTTAACTTAGATCATATTTTATTCTGAAATCCCCACCAGACTACCTGCGCAGACTGAGTCGGCAGCGTGCATAACACGACTCACCACCATCGTGGCTTTGGCCGATCTGACTTTCTAATCTAAACCGGAAGAGGGTCTTCTCACGGTATCCACCGGAAGGATCAGGATGAGGTCAAGCCTTGTCATTCAATCCTTCCAGGCCACCGGCTGAACTTATAACAGCCATTTTGGTTTCTACGCTACTGTACATAAATATTAGGAATTTAATAATTATGTAACACTAACCCTAACCCCTAACAAACAACCGGATACTGACGGTGTAAATGAAAAACATGTCCTTCCTTAATCGAGATCAAAAAAGGGTGCCTAAAGGGAATATGGTCCCTATTATCAAATACTACCTGCCGTGTGAATATAAAGGACTTATAAAGGAGTTACTAATATCAAATAAACTTTCTTATTTATGTAGCTAATGTTCAGATTACCTTCTATAGGAGGTTAAGAACTCTCCCCAATCCAAAAATTGACGTGATGCTTAAGGACGGAATCTTGGTCGATGAGCAGTCCATGACGTGCAACACTCCACTTAGAATCTTACTTAGGCTAAACGGCTGGTCACGTCAAGCCCTAGCACCTATATGATTTCCCAACCCTATTGCCCTTATGGCAAGCCCCAACCCCTTTTTATCATATGGGTGCTAGAAGGTGGTGGCTGAGAGTCTACATGTCCTGGGAATGACGTTAAACTCTATCTGGTGGTGAGGTTCCAGTTTTGGGGAATGTGGAGCACCCCTTCATCACCATTGCTCCCTAGTCTACTCTGACCCGGAGTGGTAGTACCTGTTAGGGTCTTATCAATGGGTTAAATAAAAAAATGTATTTATAAAAAAAAATTGTATTATCCATTAAGAATTTATGTAAACTTTATCGGCATTAAATGACCCACTGAGGTTGATATGCCGTAAAACAAACCAAACCAAACCAAACCTAGTCTCTATCAAGGTTTTTACTATGATCAAAAAGCCTTAAGCAAGAGTCCATCAAGGGTCAAACCATTCGGGTTTGATAGTGTCTGATTCATGTAGGTCCTTATAATTATGTTTTACTAGCTACTGGCAAAATTTTGTACTAATTACAGTATAAACAAAGAGATAAAAGACCGAAGTTATGAATAGAAACAAACAAAAAATTTTACGGTGGCTATTCTATGAGAAAATAAGTACCGAAAATCGAAAAATAAAATGTAAGAAATAATAGATAATTAATTTTTTGGAGATTCATTTTTACTCATTCGATAATTATTAATTGCTATTATCTTATAAAAGAAAAAATATACATCATATTTTTTCTGCTTAAAAAGGGGTTTAAAACTTGAAAAAGCACCGGACGAAAAGGGCCTTGTTTTATCCATAAACAATTTTTTTCTCCTTCCATTCCTTTCATCTTTTAGTCTTCATCTTTATCATCGTGTTGATCGCTGTGATAACCGTTACCATATTATATAAATTTGTCTGTACCAAATATATATATATATATATATATATATATATATATAATATATATGTTTCCAAATGTAGACATCTAAATAAATTATCTTGTGTCACCTTCCACTTGACCCTTAATAATCCATATTTATACACCATCTACTATTTAATTTGTGTGCATCTGGGCACTGCGTGCATTAGGATCAAAGTATGTCATGTTATACTTTTAAATATAAATCTTGCTTCACATTACATAACAAATGCTGGACAAGCAACTTTTTGATATTTAACCGTCTGAGGATTTCCTATACGCGTGAAACTTTAGTAAACGTAAATAAATATTTATTTCTTTTTTCTTCTCTTCTTTCATTTCTTTCTTTCTTTTTTCATTCTTTATTCATTCTTTCTTTTTTCATTCTTTCTTTCTTTCATTCTTTCTTTCTTCTTTCATTCTTTCTTTTCATTCTTTCTTTTTTCATTCTTCTTCTTCTTTTTTCATTCTTTCTCTTTTTTTCTTTCTTTTTCATTCTTTCTTCTTTTTTTCATTCTTTTCTTTCTTTCATTCTTTCTCTTTTCATTCTTTTTTTTCATTCATTCTTTCTTTCTTTTTCTTCTTTCTTTCTTTTTCTTTCCTTTCATTCTTCTTTCTTTCTTCTTTTTTTTATTCTTTTCTTTCTTTTCTTTCTTTCTTTCTTTTTTTCATTGTTTTTTCATTCTTCTCTTTTTTCATTCTTTCTTTCATTCTTTCATTCTTTCTTTTTCATTCTTTCTTTTTTCATTATTTCTTTCTTTCTTTCTTTTTTCATTTTTCTTTTTTTCATCTTTCTTCTTTCTTTTTTTCATTCTTTCTTTTTTCATTCGTTTTTCATCCATTCTTTCTTTCTTTCATTCTTCTTTCTTTCATTCTTTCTTTCTTTCTTTCTTTTTCATTCTTTCTTTCATCCTTTCTTTCTTTCCTTCTTTCTTTCTTTCCTTTCTTTCTCTTTCTTTTTCTTTCTTTCTTTCTTTTTTTCTTTCTTTTCCTTTCTTTCCTCTTTCGTTCTTTTTTTTCTTTCTTTCTTTCTTTTTCTTCCTTTCCTTTCTTCTTTCTTTTTTTCTTTTTTCTTTTTCCTTCTTTCTTTTTTTTCTTTCTTTCTTTCTTTTCTTTCCTTTCTTTCCTTCTTTCTTTTTTCTTTCTTTCTTTCTTTCTTTTTTTTTTTCGAAAATAATAGTCATATTATTTTTCGTCTCCGCTATTGATAAGGCTGGAGTATAAACAAGCTCTGAAGATGATTTTATATAAAATCGAAATATTGTTCAATATTACTATGAATATGATATAAAATCTTTTCACTTTAACGCAATATGTGTTGTATTTTATTAGGTGACAAAGGAACATTCACTGACCATATTGGTTTCATGCGAGGCAATCATCAGCTGAAGATGTTTCAATGCAAGAAAACGAACAAAATCAAAAAATTTAGTTCAAATCAATTAGAACGTAAGTTAGAGGAATAAAAGTGAGTGCGCGTATGTATGTGGTGGTAATTTGAATGTATGAGAGTGTTATAAAGTATTATTGTGTGTGACAGTCACCCCGGATACACAACCTTTTATGCTGTCCATAAGCACTCACATACATTCAAATTACACACCACATACGTACGCACATCATTTTATCCAATCATACACATCTTAATGTATATTGAAATTTTCAGAATTTTTTTGAATTTTTTTTCGATTTTCCTTGCATTTGAAACATCTTCACCTGATGATTGCCTTCGCATGAAACCAATATAGTCGTGGAATGTTCTTTGTCACCTAATAATAGATATGTAAACCTTTATATATTTATTTTATTATATTATATAAACTTCTATTTTATATTGAGCACTCTACACAATAATACTGCCTTTGGTACACCATTCCAGCAAAAATCTGAAACTCGACCATCTCACGTATAGTATAAACTCACAGTCTTAGTGAGAGGGATAACTTTGAATTCAAAATTCCCACCGAGCTAGGTTTAATAGTAGGGTCGACTGGAACCTCTTCAGCCATTTGGTAGAAGTAACCAGTCTACGGAGAGGGATAATCTGAATTCAAAATTCTGAGGTTCGGTCGTTGATGGTTTTGTCGCAATCCTTGATGCGCCAATTCTTTCCTATAGACTGTGCCAAAAGTGTGGATGGTCCAACACAAACCTTTCACCACTATAAAAATCACTGTGTGGGTGTTCATTGTGTGTGTGAATCGAAGTCGAAAATCGACGAGGAGAGTCCCATAATATATATATATATATATATATAATATATATATGTGTGTGTGTTGTGTGTGTGTGTGGTGTGTGAATAAGGAAATTAATCCGACAGTGTGAATTTGATATAATTGAAAAGAACAAATTGATGTTTACAAAGCATGGATCATCAAGGAGAGAAATGTGCAAAACCGTTTCGGGGACCTTCTCTCAACGGTTTTTAAAAAAGCACATCGACCCCTCGGACCCTCACTGGTCTGTTGAGGGTCCCTCGGAATATCTGTATCGACGTGTATGTATAGATCGGTCTTCAACAAAAGTAAAAACGGAAGAAATGACCGTAGAAGAAGAATGCGGCAAACAGAACGCTGTTAGTCAAAGTTTGGAATTTTTCAAAAATGCGTTGTCTGTTATTAAAATAAAAGAATTTTTATTTTTTTTTTTAAAAAATGAATTTTATTTTTTAATTTTTAAAAGGCTCTTTTGAGTCTTATAATAAAACTGTAATGCATCTGATTTTCAAAAATTAAAAAAAATTAAAATTATCGAGGACTCACATTCCAGTGTGCTTTTAAAAACGCAGTTTGAGACAGGAAGGTCCCGAAACGGAGTGCAGATGCAATTCTCCTCCTGTGATCCATGCATTTGTAAACATCATTTGTTTTTTCAATATAATCAAATTCATAATCATATATATATATATATTATAAATATATATATATATATGTTAAAAGAAAGGAAATGAATCCCCGACAATATGCACGTAAGAAAAAGGTGGAATGAAAACATCACACAATCTGTTTAAAGAAGAAAACAATTTAATAATATATCATAGCTGAATATGATCAATATTTCGATTTTGTTGACAAAGAATACATGAGACATGCCGACATATATATGGGCGCGAAATGCCCACGTTTGGTGATTTTATGTAACGTCTTTCGTTTTTTGCAGTATTAAAGGTTTTTTTTTTTGTTTTATAACCATCTTGACTTCCTCTCCGACCCAAAACAACTAAGGTAGTTGAATGGAGCCTCTGATGATGATTTTGTAAAAATCGAAATATTGAATCAGTATCACCTTATGAATTATATTTATAAAATTGTTTCTTCTTTTACAAGCATTGTGTGATGTTTTCATCTCCACCTTTTCTACTCATATATATTATATATATATATGTGTGTGTTGTGTGTGTGTTGTGTGTGTGTGTGTGTGGTGTGGTCTTTCTTCTCCGTTATTAATTGTTGTTTTTTTGTTGTTGATATTTTTATATAATGTTTATATTTTTATTTTTTTATCTTTATTTTTTATTTTGACTTAACTTCTTTTTTTTTTTTTTTACAATTCATTCAATGTCTACAGAATATTTATGCGATAATGGTCAGGACTTTGTTGTTGATTTTTTTGTTAAAATCAGGAGATCCGTTTCTTTGTTCAAATACGTTTGTTTTGGGCGTTTGAGGTTTCTCGGTTTCGTTGTTTTGTGTTTTGTTTTTTCATTTGTTTTCTTTGTTTGTTTTTTTTTTTAATTTAATTTTATTTTCTTTTCTTTTTTTTGTTTGGTTTTTTTTTATCTTATCTTATTTTTTTTTTTTACAATTTACTAATAATTTACTCTTTGCGTTTCTTGAAATATTCAGATATTTGGGGATAAATTCTGATCCGTTTCCTTAAGGCTTCCAACTTTGGGGGACATCCTTAAAGATTTTCATTGTCATAGCAGGGGATTCTCAAGGCGCGAGTACACATCATTCACAAGCTCAGCATCTGTAAAGAACATAATATAAATTTTATAGTAAAAACATTTGCCAATGCAATTTTATAGTAAATATTTCCATGCATTTTTATAGTAAAAATAATTTTCCAACTGGTATATTTTTATATTAAAAATGCATTTTTCCAATGCATTTTTATATGTAAAATATTTCCAATACATTTTAAGTAAATCATTCTATTTTATAGTAAAAATCATTTTCAATACATTTTCATAGTAAAAAATCCAATTCAACTAGCATTTTTATAGTAAAAATCTTGTCCATGCAGTTTTATATTTAGAGAGGAAAACACATCATGAATGTCCAATTGATTTTTATAGTAAAATATCATTTCCAATAGCCATTTTAGTAGAAAATCTTTCAATGGCATTTTTATAGTAAAAATCATGCATGTCCAATGCATTTTTAATATAGTATCAAAATCATTCCATATGCATTTTTATAGTAAAAATTCCACTGATTACATTTCCAATGCATTTT
The DNA here is from genome assembly GCA_023376005.1 of Doryteuthis pealeii. NCBI lineage: Eukaryota > Metazoa > Mollusca > Cephalopoda > Myopsida > Loliginidae > Doryteuthis > Doryteuthis pealeii. Next base: position 10,149,069 of record CM042175.1, read on the forward strand.
TTATGTAAAAATGATTGTCAATCAGTTGATAGTATCTTTCAATATTCATAGTAAAATCATTTCGATGTCATTCTTATTAGTAAAAATCATTGGTCCAATGGCTTTTATTAAAGAATCATTTGTCAATGCATTTTTTAGTAAGGAAATTATTGTGCCAAATGCAGTTTTATATAAAAATCATGTTCAATGCATTTTTATATAATTAATCATTGTCCACGTGCATTTCTTTATTAATAAAAATCATTTCCAAATGCATTTGTTATAGTAAATAACTATTTCTAAATTGTTATAGTATATCATTAATGCATTTTATAGTAAAAATCATTGTCCAATGCTATTTTTAGTATTAAAATCATTTTCAATACATTTATTAGTAAAAACATTCTTCCATGTCATTTTCTAAGTAAAAATCATTGTCATGCATTTTTTAATAATAAAAAATCATTTCCAGATGCATTTTTAAGTAAAAACCAAATTGTCCAATGCATTTTAATATAGTAAAAATCAATGTGTCTACATCAGTAACATTGTCATGTATAGTATAAAATCATTTCCGAATGCATTTTTATAGTAATTAATCATTGTCCAACTGCATTTTTATAAGTAAAATCCATTTCACATGCATTTTTATAGTAAATCATTGATCCATATGCATTTTTATATAAGAATATCATTTCCAATGCATTTTATATTAAAATTCACTTTCCATGTATTTTTATACGTAAAATCAATTGTCCAATGCTTTTTTTTAATCAGTTCAACATTTAAGCAATCAGTACTGTTTAATAGAAACCCAGATTTATGAATTTCTGCTTTAGAAATCATTCAATGCATTTTATGGTAAATCATCCCAAGTATTTTTAATGAATTATGCTTATATATCTGTCCATAAAGTAAGTAAAACAGCATGCAATTATTTATAGAATACATTGCAGAGTAAGTCTTTAGTAAAGAGTCTACATTGTTCGAGTATGCTATCTTATATAGTCAAGTAATGAGGACATATTACGATCTAGTAGCTGTTGTACGAGATTATTGTATAAAATCAGTTCCACGATGCCACACCGATATGTTTAAGGCTAGAAGGTAATCCTGACGAGGCTGTAGGCATTTATATGAAGTCATTATTTGTCGCTGACATTTTCATAGCTAAAATCAGCGCTGTCCGTCGTCGAATACATATTGACATGTCTAAGAATTCAGTGATTGACTCAATGACAGTATGGAGTAACACATGCCATGCATTTTTAAATATTCAAGAATGTATCATATTCTTCTCCATATTTATAGTATATATATATATATATATATATATATTATTTGGGGGGTGGAACATAAAGTCAACCGCGCTTAGTTACTGACACTTTCTCATTAATGTCAAATCCTATTAAATGAATTAATATATAAATATAAATAATATATATATATTATATAATATATATATATATTTATTTGTGTGTGATGTTGTGTAGTGTGTGTTGTGTGTGTTAATTTTTAAAATATTGCTAATAATGGACTTCTTATGCTTCTTTATAGTTAAAGTAATAGTGTCAATATCGTGGATTAGAGCATTATATCTAGTTAGAGTGGGACATGAACATACAATGGGCTAGTGCACTAACAATTTTTCTTGCAGGTAATTATGAACTTTTTGTGAGTTAAATTAGGGTGGTCCAGAAAAAAACAGAACCACAAATTCTAATAAACTGTCAAATTTTAAACTAGAGGGGTAGGGTTTAGGGTTTAGGCCTTGGGGGTTGAGGGTAGGGTTAGGGTGCGGTTGGGAGGGTAAAGAGAGTTAGTGTTTGGGTTCTGTTTTTCTCTGGGTCACCCTGTGTACAGGGTGAACCCAGAAAAAAACTGAACAAGAATTATATCCCATAAAAAAAGAATTAAAAAAACCCTAACCATTATTATCGCAGATTCTACCCAAGCCTAACCCTAACCCTAAACCTAAAACCCAAAGCCCTCTAACCATAAACCCAAAAACCCCAACCTAACCCTACCCTGAACCCTACGCTAACCAAACGCACCTAACCTTAAACCACACTAACCTAACCATACCTACCTAGAACCTCCGCTTGATAAATATCCCTAACCCCCAACTCCTATAACCGTACCTAATTCCAAACCTAACCCTAAAACTAACCTAAACCCATCCTAACCTTAAAACCCAAACCTAACCTAATCTACCTAAACTCAAACCCCAACCCTACCCTAACCCCACCTTAAATAACCCAAAACCTACTAACCTAAAACCCAACTAACTACCCTAACCTAACCCAACCCTACTAACTCTCAACCCCTATTTAAAATTAAACATTTTATTACCAAAATTTTGTGGGGTTCTGTTTTTTCTGGGAACCCTAATTTACTAAACGAAAGTTCATAATTTACCTTCTCGCTATTGTGATTCTTAAGGTTTGGGCATCGCCAATTGGTGAAGAAACTGGTCAGTAACTAATACCATGGGAAGGTATCATCCAATTATTCCCCATCCAGCTATTCGGTAATAGAAGGGCAGACTGTGTTTTTAACCTTGTTAAGCGGTTCACTCATGCGGTAGAGCGTGAGCCAGAGAACACAAAGGTTCTGTTTCGAACATCGGCCATCGCGAACTTCAGGTATGAGTAGCAGAGGGATCTACGGGTAAAGAGATGATGGTAGAGTGTGGGCGCACCTTAGATGCCCAAAAATATCCTCGGTCTAACCCTAGTGGAAAAGAGTATTTGACTCCCTCGCTGCCTGGCTTTATACCGAATTAAGGCACCCTCGACTTGGGCAAGGGAAACATACACCCATAAAAATCATTAAAAAGTTTTAAATCTAAACCAAAGATGCCCGTATTTTAATTAAAAAATTAAAACGGATATTATTAGCGTGTTAATCATTACAATCCTTTAATGTTAAGTGTCTATTCTATTAATCTTAGAAAGTTACTCACGCCTCCTATGTGACGTCTTCGTCCTACCAAGGTGCAAAGACTCCTTAACACGTGTAGGTAAATCCTCTCCAACAAAAGTCAAATAAACGTGGGTAGAAGTTAAAGTCTTTACTTCTAACGAATTGGTAAAATCGTGTTGCCTTTGAGGAATTTTTAGGGATGGAGAGGAACTTTAAGATACGTCAATCGGACGATGTTAGGGTTCAGAAAGAATTAAGTCCCGCTTACTCACAGGAATACTGGGTAGCTGGAAGATTGTCCTTCAGTAGTGAACAAGGCGAAAGGAAATATTAAGGTGTAAGGGGTGCAACTCCTCGGGAATTCCTATCTGGGTGACCAGGACAAAAGTATTATATTAGATAGTTTACAGAAAGAATACAGATTAATCTTTCTTTTTCTATGTTTTATTATTTTTATGGTTCCGTTATTATTAATTCGTTAACTATCATTATTAAATATTTGGTTAAAAACCAAGTATCAAAATTAACCACACCATATTTTATGCAATCTTTATTCGTAATGATATAATAACATCATTGTTTTAGGAATGGTAAATGCACTAATAACTATGGGCCTTGTTTTGGGTAAATAGATTTTATAGAGACATTTTTAATAAATGGATTTATTCTACTCAATATATATTCTTACTCATAATATCCATGATTTTGACTGTAAGATAAATACTCATGATAAACCTACGCATTTCTGAAAGGCAGGACTTAATTTAGACTAAGCAGTGCTTAGTTCAGTTACAGACTAACGGACACAAGAACCTTTATTAATCAATTAATATGTAGGATTTATAAAAACCTCAAATTCCATCGGCTGGATTATGCAGTTTTCAATTTTAATGTTTCTTGTTTCCTCAGCTGCTGCCCTTTTTTATTAACCCAATCATAGGTCCTTCATGTTTTCAGTCAGTTGAATTCACTTCCTCTCCTCACTATTTTAATGAAAGAAGATGAAAACATTGTTTAATTATTACATTTTTTTGCATAATCCAGTGGATCACTTTTCCACCAGTCGTGTATGGTTTTGTAACTCACGTTGTGCTAGTTCTGCTACATTCGATCAGTAATATGGTTTATCGGTTTCATCTCTAATTGCCACAATAGTCTACATTTACTATTTTGTTGGTCTTATCAATTTTTGCTTGATATGTTTGTCTTATAAGCGAATTATTTTGTGCAGCAATTTTGAGTCGATTCAGTTTTCTCTTTTTAAAGTTTCCTTTTCTTAACCATGTCAGGTTTTTCATGTGCACCTCTCCGATTTTGTGTTTGAAAGGTGCCAGTATTATTATAAATTAATATTCAATGTTTTCACTCTATTTATCTAAAGATATATATATAATATTATATAATATATATATATATATATATACACACATATGTGTATATTATATGATTATAATTTTATATAAATAATCTTATCTCCAAACAACCAACCACCTCCAATATTTTTTCATCTTTAAAGTTTCTTCCATAAAAGGCAAAACAACCCAGTCCATAATTCAACCGCGCGGTGAGTGTGGACTCTGAAGACGTCCGCTCGCCTAGAATTTTTAGTCGCATCTAAACTAAACTTCTCACGCCTTTAATGGCAGCTTTCGGAGAGGGGCTTAAGTTGGGGGGCAAATAAAATCAGTCACAACCCTAACCGTTATGAAAATTCTCAACTTAACTCCTCCGATTTTAAATCAACGAATTCTCATTTGAAATATTCTTATTACCGTACGTACACAATTCATAAGCTACCTATGAATTGCGTCACAGAAATATTCTTATTACCGTACGTGTTACATAGTGAGGTTTTCACAGTACCAAATCGATATAATGTTGTATACCCTTTCTTCTTCTTACTTCTAGTCGTCTTCTCTTCTGCCGGTTTGCTATTCTGATCGTCTATCATCTTGGTCTGTCTAGCGTCTGGTGTTGACTTGGTATATCTTCTAAGGTCTGGCTTTCTGGGGATTTCGGGTCTGGTTTCTGTTAGGATTTCCTTATCAGAAGCCCTGTGTCATTGTTGTTTTTTAGTAAACACAACACTTCGATTTTCTTTTTAATGTTACTTTATGGTAAATCCCCAACCTAGACATCTGCGCAGATGAGGACCGCGTGTATAACACGACTTACCCCTTCGAGCTCGCTGCTACCTTCTACTGACTGAGTTACTTCATCCTTAAACCTGGAAGACAGGTCTTCTATGCCTTCCGGTTCTCACGATTTATCCCCGGAAGCAAGATGAGAGTGAGGTCAAGCGTGTCACTCATCCTTCAAGGCCGTGGGTGCACTAATCGCCATTATGTTTCTACACTATTGCCATAAATATTAGGCATCTAATAATTATGTAACATACGTACACAATTCATAAGCTACCTATGAATTGCGTCACAGTAATAATAAAAAAGCGTGTTTAATATTACCTTATCTCCAACAAACCAACCGTCTCCGCCATTGCTTCATTTTCAAAGTTTTCCATAAAGGTAACACTTTCTTGCAAGTTTCCTCATAGACATGACGAGCTCACGCTGTAACGAAAAATTGATAAGTGAAAAAACAAAATATTTCGGTAATTTTCACCTTTAGTTGGCTTAATTTCCTAGCAAAAATGTGCGTGCGCTTATCGAAAATACTTAATTGTTATTAAGAACAAAGCATTTTTTTTTTTTTTTTTGTTAAAGCATGCAGTTGTATTGTTTTCGAAAAATTCAAGATTTGTGTGTTTTTGGTGTTAAGCTGTGTTAATCTTATTCTGTGTTACTGTGTCTTGATTCAGAAGAAAAGACTTCTGATTATTAAGTAAGCAGAGCGATTGACGTGATTTAGGATTTCACATAAACCTGTTAACCATTCCTGTAAATGTCTAACGTTAAAGTTTATAAAAAAAGATTGTATTAATTAACAACAAACATGAAAAAAAAAATGTGGTAATTTTCACCTTTAGTGTTAAATTGTAGCCATAAATTGTGAACTTATCTAAATGGAACTTAATTGTTATAGAACACATTTTATGATATTTATGTGTTAAAGCAGCAGTTGTCTTGTTTTCGAAAAAGTTTCTAAGATTTGTTATATCGCACGGACACATTCAAAATGGCTACCGTCTTGTTTCAAAGTGAAAAGTCAGTTGGCTAAATCTCTAGCATAAAATTATCTGAAATGAACTTAATTGTTATTAAGAACACATTTATATGATTTTTGCGTTAAAACATGCAGTTGTATTGTTTTCAAAAAAGTTTCTAAGATTTGTTTATTTCGCACGGACACTTTCAAAATAGCTACCGGCTTTTCAAAGTGAAGTCAATGGAGGTTACTCTAATTGCCTACGAATTTAGCCAACTAAATGGGAAAATTAAAAATTCAAAGTACGTCAATATGTGCTCAGGTAGAATTACTATATATATATATATATTATATGTGTGTGTGTGTGTGTGTGTGTGTGGTTTGGAGAGCAGAGAGAGAGAGAGAGAGAGAGAGAGAGAGAGAGATCCTTCCGAGAGACGATGGAAGTAGTGTCCAATTTTTTTTTAACTACGTAGCCAGCGCGGTTGATATGGCGGATGAGCCGTTGCC
>CM042175.1:10160587-10208693 GCA_023376005.1 Doryteuthis pealeii
TTGTGGATTCTAGCTGAACGCTATACGGGAACCCAGCACGCAGAGTCAGAAACTCTACCTCTGGGCCACCGGCGCGTAGCACACGATACATGCAGAATTTAACCTGTCAATGATAAACACGCCACTACTATACATAGTATCGTGAGTGTTTGAGGGAATCGCAAATTAGGCCTATGCCAAGGCGTAAGAAGTAAATGGAATTTGATAATTTGCTTTTGAAGCATTGTTATGTAAAGTATATTATTATTTATATTTTTTTAATACGACATACGCATTGTAATTGCCTTCACCCACAGAATGCGAAAGGGATTTTAACTGTTTTAATACACACATCTGTATGTATGTAATGGTCGTCATAGGTGCTCCATCCATTTTATAGAAGAGCGTTGTGTTTACGCTTTAGTTGACGGTCGTCAGCGAAATCCCCTCTAAAGTGCTCAACCCCAGTGATTGGGAGCATATATATATATATATATATATATATATATATATATATATATATGTCTGTGGGTGCCTGTATCGGTTTAGGGTTAGTTTAATGGGAAAATAAATAAATATTTTGGGTTCTGTTTTTTCTGGGTCACTCATGTTACTCAACTAGGAAATAACCAACAAAATTGTCTTCGGCAAAAAATAACCAAACAAGGGTTGACATGTAAAACCGAACCTACCAATCAACCAACTAATATATGATTGCAATTCTTCGATTTTAACCCATTTCATTTCTGGTTCAAATTCGATGAAATACGTAATCAATATATAAAGAAGTTCATTTTGTTCTCTGCGCCAGAAGATGACACGGACACCACACCCGAAACGAACGAGGTTTCTTTTACGATTCACAGGGTCTAACATCAAATTTATAGAATCTGAGAACAGAGAAAGTATCAATTTACTTGAATCCTTTGTAATCCGTATCTGTCTTGTCGAGTTCGATACCACAGGGCACTTGGATAGAATATCTTTAATTACCTGAATTCCATCAGGTCACGCTGACAGAACGAGACCCCCCCCCGCGCCTGACTGTCTTGCTTATCCGTGTCTATCGGTCATTACCCATAGTAGGCTCAAGGGGTAAGGTCACCGTTTAAAGTTTTATAATCATAATTTAAAAAGAATTTCTATTGAATTAGCATAGGGGTACCAACAAATTTGTCTGCTTTTCATTTTAAGAACGAATTAAATTTTTTTTAAATTATGCTTAGAAGGCGAGCCAGATCTGGAATGATAATCAAAAACTGAACAGGCTCACACGCATAAACACACACACACACACACACACACACACACATTAACAACAGCCCACCACCACACACACACACACTTGAGATTTTTTTGAGATTTTTTTTTGAAAAATTTTTTTGAGATTTTGGAAGGCATGAGACAACCAAATGAACAGTCACTAGCAACAACTTCAGTTTTGGAGATCTTCTGTAGAAGAGATCTTTATCTTGAAATATTAAGAATAAAGTAACAGGTTAACAAACAACACCATAGTTACCTTCTTTTATCTTTACACTTGCATTGTGACAGCCTTCAAAACCAACCAAGAAACCAATATAAACACAATGCTCCAAGTAAACCCTTTTATGAATTGAAATTAATTAAATCGATTATCTAAGGTCAAATTTGTGTCTAAGTTGTAAAGTAGTAACATAATGAGCATCAGTAAAACAAGGCAAAATAATATTACACATGTAATTTATTTCTCAATACATTTTTTTTCGGTCAATTTTGATCGCATTTGGCCGTAAAGGTGTTTAAAGATGGCGTAAAATCCGTGTTTACGAAATAAATGTGACATTCGCGATTGAAAAAAAAATTACCAGACTGGACTCTTAAGGAGTTTTGGAAATTTCTTAAAGTTTTTTTGAAGACTTTTGAGGTTCTGGTTGAAATAAATTTATAACGGAATGATGGTTTGTTAAGTTTTTCTTTCTTTGAAAGTATATATATATATATATATATGGAAATACGGTGAGGAAATTAATCCGACAATATGAGAAGAAAATATTTTAAAATATAACATATACGGGATGTTATGATCAGGGGAAACAATTTTATGTGTCAATACTTAAGCATTTCGGTATATTGTACCATCTTCATTTTTCATTTTGTCCCTCACATAAACATTACTTAACAGTGTCCTGGAGATGGTACAATATACCGAAATGCTTAAGTATTGACACATAAAATTGTTTCCCCTAATCATAACATCCTGTGTTTGTTATATTTTTAAAATATTTTCTTCTCATATATATATATATCTTATTATAATGGAGATTGTGGGTTTGTCTGTCTGTAACCGAAACTATATTACTATACAAGTCACAATTCCCTTTGTTATTTACATCACATTTACCATGATTTTATTTTTATTTATACCTCATTAATACCTTATTAATAAAATTGTCTTATATTACTTATACTGTTAACCATATCTACATACTAATAACATGCAATTGTATTTATATATACAACAAAATAGCGGTTTACAGTATGAATGGGAAGGCTTATTTGCATATTGATCATTTTAATAAATATATGCTTAGTATTATTCATTTCTAATTGTTTGCTTTCATCAATGAATATGAGCAAAAATCTCTTCAATAAATCTTAAAGAAATCCCTTAACAAGAAGAAATAACTAATATTATTCTTTACTTCCTATTTTAACTAAACAGTTAAATTAGGAAAATTTAACAATGAAAGACTGAATAGTTTCAAAGTTGTTCTATTTTTCAATCATACCCTCTGTTCCAAATCTTTTATCCACATTCTTATTCAGTTTCATTAGCCTTTCTAATTTAATATGATATTTTATTATATTAAAACTTAAATACTTGCACCCGGAGGGTGCATACATTTACTAGTATATATAATTTCTATTTAAATACTAATTATGGAGGCAGAATAAAAAATTTTAAAAAGATAGATCGGAGTGGGCCACTGTGACCACCCGTCTAGCCAAAGTAAACCATACATTGGTACTGAAACCGAAGAACGTAGATTGTGTTTCACTATTTCATTGTTTCATATCCCAATTTCTGACACGACTAACATACATACGACTAACGTAGATACTCTCTCACTCATAGACAAGTGTGCCTCGGCGGATATTATTAGGTATTATTTACCATACTCCTCAAGTACACTCGTAGCAATTCTTTAATAAAAGTTAATTTTTCTTCACAACCAAAGATAAAAAGAAAGAAAAGTCGACCGGGTGGCCTAATGTCGGTATCAGCCAGACAGACTATCCCCTTTTCACCAGCGCTAGACCAAGGAGATTGATCTTGTGTCTGAGGTAGAGCGCCACACCTACCATCAGCTCCTCATTTTACCACACAGATCCATGTGTTACTAATACACTAAGTTGGCGAGGGCCGGTATCGAACCAGGAACCTTGCGATTCCTAGGCAAGTGCTATACCGACTAAGCTATTCCTAGTAGAACATTATACGATCAAAACGGATATTATTAGGTATTATTTACCATACTCCTCATGAAGAAGTACAATCGTACCAATTCTTTTAATAACAGCTAATTTTCTTCACAACCAAAGATACGAGGATGTTATTATTGCTAATGGAACATTAAACGATTAAAACGGATATTATTAGGTATTATTTACCATACTCTCCATGAATACACTCGTACCAATTCTTTTAATAAAAAAAGTTCATTTTCTTCTCAACCAAAGAAAAAAGTAAGTAAGTAAAGTTGTCGGTGTGGCCTAAAGTCGGTATCAGCCAGACAGCGAGGGAGTCTATCCCTTTTCACTAGAGCTACACAAAGGAGATTGTTTTGGCATCTGATGCGGAGCGTCACACCTACCATCATCTCCTTCCTTTTCCGCACATATCCCTATGCTACTCATACGCTGAGTTGGCGAGGGTCGGTATCGAACCAGGAACCTTGTGGTTCCTAATCGGACGCTCTACCAACTAATAGAACATTATAAAATCAAAACGGATGTTATTAGGTATTATTTATAATACTGTCCAGGTTTAAGTACACTCGTACCAATTCGTTTAATAAAAATGTTATTTTTATCAACTAACGATACCAGGTGTTATTCTTCCTAGTGGAACATTAGACAACTATAACGGATATTATTAGGTATTATTTACAGTACAGTAGGTATTAAATAAGTACACTCGTATCAATTCTTTTAATACAAATTTAATTTTATTCTCAACCAAAGATACCAGGATATTATTGTTATTAGGTGAACATTATACGATGAAAACGGATGTAATTTATGAAAAAGGGCGTCCCGGTCTCCTACCTCAAAAATTGCTACCCGGTGACTATTAAAATAACGACCAAGCTCAGTCTATTCAAAACTATCCATCTTCATATCTATCTATCTATCTATCTATCTATCTATTTCAATTTGTTCATATTTATCTATATTACTTTAAATACTAAACTTTTCTTTTTATTCATGTTTGTTTAATGTCTTGTTTTTAGTTTAAATAAACAAGAATTACGACAAAAAAAGAAGCGACCCCCCTCCAATACATTTACTTGTCGAAAATATCTATCCATCTCCATTTGTTCATATCTATCTATATTATTTTGTTTGTTTATCTATCTATCTATCTCAGTCTATTCCAAACTATATATCCATCTTCATATCTAAACAAGAATTACGACAAATTACGATAAATAAACAAGAATTACGACGAGCTGGGGTCGTTATTTTGATAGTCACCAGGTAGCAATTTTTGAGGCAGGAGACCGGGGCGCATTTCCTCATAAATTACCAAAACGGATATTATTAGGTATTATTTCTTCACAACCAAAGATACCAGGATGTTATTATTGCTAATGGAACATCACACGATCAAAACGGATATTATTAGGTATTATTTCTTCACAACCAAAGATACCAGGATGTTATTATTGCTAATGGAACATCACACGATCAAAACGGATATTATTAGGTATTATTTCTTCACAACCAAAGATACCAGGATGTTATTATTTCTAATGGAACATCACACGATCAAAACGGATATTATTAGGTATTATTTCTTCACAACCAAAGATACCAGGATGTTATTCTTCCTTGTGGAACATTATACAACTATAACGGATATTATTAGGTATTATTTATTGTACTGCCTATGAATAAGTACACTTGTCCTGCCTATAACAATAACAGTAGCATAATCTTTACCGATCATTGCCGTCCCTCATAATCCCACAACTCCACCACCAGAACCCTTCCTTGCATGAGCCCTCAAATGACTCATCAAACCTGCTGCAGATCCACAAAGTCTGATGCAAATATGACATTGAAAGGACTTCCTTCCCGTTGAATAAGATGATTCAGATGAATCAGATGATAAAATTTGATGTTTATGCACAACCATATGTCTCTTAAGACCAGAAGCCGACTTACAGACTTTGCCACAGATAGCACAAGACACATTGTTTGTTCCTGGAATTTGCATGGATTGACCCTGGTGAGCTTTCCTATGATTGACATATCCACCCTTAAAAAGCAAAATTCGACCACATGTCTGACATTTCCAACCCTCCATGTTCTCTCCAATATGACAGGTGTAACCCTTTCGAAGTTGACGTTTTAGGTTTTCATGCAAGATTCTTTCACTCTCAAAACTGGTACAACCAACATCCACACGAACTCTCCAGTCAGTTCTCTCCAGTGCCAGCTTTTCCCAGTTGTCAGGATTTATTTTTATTTTTACAAGGTTGTTTTTTAAGCAATCCTTATACCTCTTCCTAGGCTTATGCTGCGGCCTTTTGCCATCATGCAGCTGACCGTAAAAGAGTTGCTTTGGCAATCTAGCATCACTCATACGCACAACATGACCAGCCCAACGCATATGAGCCGTTATGATAAGAGTTGTTCTGCCTACATACATATATACATGCATTCATTGACTCCTCTGCGAATTCCGCCCTGTCGGCTGGGGCGTTAGAATGCACCGACTGCACCTCTGCAGAGGGGTAAGACTCCCCCAATGGGGCCACCTGTTGGCCGTGGGTGGCGACCCATGATGCTTAAGGATAGAACCCAGGTGGATGAGCAGTTCATGACATGCAATACTCCACTTTGGCCCTATCTTGGGCTAGACGGGTGGTCGGAGAGGCCCCCTCCGATCAATCGGCTGGTCATGTCAAGCCCTAGCACCTATATGATTGCCCCAACCCTATTGTCCTTATGGCAAGCCCCAACCCCTTTTTATCATATGGGTGCTAGAAGGCGGTGGCTGCGGGTCTACATGTCCTGGGAATGACGTTAAACTCTATCTGATGGTGAGATTCCAGTTTGGGAGGTTTCGGGAATGCGGAGCACCCCTTCATCACCATTGCTCCCTGGTCCACTCTGACCCGGAGTGGTAGTACCTGTTAGGGTCCCATCTATGGGTTAAATAGAAAAATGTATTTATAAAAAAACTGTATTATCCATTAAGAATTGATTTATTTCAAAACTTTATCGGCATTAAATAACCCACTGAGGTTGATATGCCGTAAAACAAAACAAACATATCCTCTGCGAATTCCTTCCTTCCTTCCTTCCTTCCCACCCCCGTGTCCGACCCCAAAATGAACTCTGTTGATTACATAACAAGCAACAGTACCCCCTGCCCCACCTCGATGTGACAATTTACACGTACTCCACCTGACCCTTTTGTTACATAATTATTAGATGCCTAATATTTATGGCAATAGTGTAGAAACATAATGGCGATTAGTGCAGCTGATGGCCTTGAGGGTGAGTGACGGCGCTTGATCTCACTCTCACCTTGCCTTCCGGGGATAAATCGTGAGAACCGGAAAGCATAGAAGACCCTGTCTTCCGGTTTAATGATAGTAAGCAACTCAGTCAGTTAGCAAGTAGGGAGCCGAGCTCGTAGGACGTGCGTAGATGTCTGGTTTGGGGATTTACAAAATTAAGAGAGAGATGAAAGCTTGATGTTTATTGTCGATGGGTGGCAAACGGTTTTTTTTTTTTTTTTTTTTTTTTTTTTTTTTTTTTTTTTTTTTTTTTTTTTTTTTTTTTTTTTTTTTTTTTTTTTTTTTTTTTTTTTTTTTTTTCCGGGTTTTTCCTTTCTTATTAAAGACATCTCCAGGACTTGGATTACAGTTCCTTACTCCCAATGATGGAAATTCTCAAATGCTGAAACGGAAGGTCGTCATAGGGGGAGGTGTAAGTTGGGGGTGGTTAGTGAATTCTTTTTCTCTCTGGAATGGGGAGTGCCGAAATATATATATATATATATATATATATATTATATATATATATATATATATATATATATATAGAGAGAGAGAGAGAGAGAGAGAGAGAGATGAGAGGTATCCAAAACTTGGTAGTAAGGGATGGTTCTATATGTGATTTCTAAGATACACTGTATTATTATTGTATGATCTAGTATGTATAAATACAGAGAATCTTTAAATCACTACTGAGAGCTCAATGTATAATAAAGTTTTTAGATTATATACAGAGAAATATTTATCTTTGAAAGGAAGGAAAAACTCAACACCGTAATTCCATAATAAATTTATTTCCACCAAAATTGGGGCCTTTATAAATCTAAGTTGATTTAATAAAGCTCCCCAATGAGACGGAATTTTGGGGGAGCTTTATTAAATCAACTTAGATTTATAAAGGCCCTAATTTTGGTCGAAATAAATTTATATGAAAACGGTGTTGAGTTTTTCCTTCCTTATATATACTAGCAAATATATTGCACCCTCCGGTGGCAAGTATTTAAGTTTTAATATAATAAAATATCATATTAAATTAGAAAGGCTAATGAAAGTGAATAAAAATGCAGATAAAAAGGTTTTGGAACAGAGGGGGTATGATTGAAAAATAGAACAACTTTGAAAGTAATCTCCATCATTTTCCATTACTCCCCTGTTTTCATTGTAAATTTTCTAATTTAACTATTTAGTTAAAATAGGAAGTAAAGAATAATATTACAGTTATTTCTTCTTGTTAATGGGATTTTTTAAAAGATTTATCCCGAAGATTTTTTGCTCATATTCAAAAAGATAAAACCAAACAATTAGAAATCAATAATTCTAAGCATATATTTATTAAAATCAAATTTTTAATATCAATATGGAAATTAGCCTTCCCATTCACACTGTAAACGCTATTTTGTTGTATATATAAATACAATTGCATGTTATTTTGTATGTAGATATGGTCAACAGTCTTAATGATGTAAAACAATTTTATCAATAATTGAGGTTAATAAAAAAATAAAATCATGGAGAATGTGACGTAAATAACTAAGGGAATTGTGACTTGAGTAGTAATATAGTTTCGGTTACAGACAGAAAAACACGCAATCTCCATTATAATAAGATATATATATATATAATATATTATATAATATATATCTGTGTCAAAAAAAGGATCGAGATGTTTAGTACATTTTGACACATGACACACATGACATTTTGACACACCTTGTATTCTGAAAAAAATGCCGTTCCATTCATTCTTCATTTCTATCTTGGTAAATACACCTTTAACTTGGTACTTTTTTGACACACTTTGTATTCTGAAAAAGTTCATTGTGGACAATATTTTTTTTCAAAAATACAAGGTGTGTCAAAAAGTACAGAAAATCTTGATACTTTTTTGACATACCTTGTACACAATGAATTAATGAATGAATGAATTAAAAATCTTAAATAAGATAGATAGATAGATAGATAGATAGATAGATAGATAAGCTACATACATACATAAATGCACACATACATACATATGTAATTTGAAAATTGAAGTGAATCCGACGGTATGTTGAAAAGAGAAAGAAAGGAAAGAAAGTATTGAATGGATTGAATAGGATTATTTTAATTAATTTAACTTACACGTGTTTCGGTCAGGAGTTTATCCATGTGTACATTATTCTATCTATTATTATTTTTAAATAACAAATTAGATTAAATAATAATAATAATAATAATAATATAATAATAATAATAATAATAATTAATAATAATAATAGAAAAAATGTAGAAATGTTCCGCACACAAAGAAATATCGACCTTCCTCAGAGTAAATCCTTATTTTTTAAATAAAATTCGTTGGAATTCGTTGGAATTCTTTCTGTGCTGAACATTTCTACATTTTTTCTATTATTATTATTTCATTTCATTTTGTCATTTAAAAATAATAATAGATAGAATAATGTACACATGGATAAACTCCTGACCGAAACACGTGTAAGTAAAATTAATTAAAATAATCCTATTTTATCCATTCAATACTTTCTTTCCTTTATTTCTCTTTTCAACATACATACATATATATACATACATATAAACAGTGATAGATAGATAGATAGATAGATAGATAGATAGATAGATAGATGGATTCAAATATAGAATAGACACCAAAATCCTCAAAGAAATCTGAAACATTTATATTTTTTTCGGCGGACCTGAACTTTCAGAACCCCCAATCTAAAAAAACATTTTTAATTTTTTTTTCTTCTTTTAATGGATTATTATCGATTAACACACCAATCTATCAGACTGTGAAAAAAAATTCAAAAAGTTATTTATTTTTTCGAGTTTTCAGGGTGCTCAGTAGNTAAGTAACATCAAAGTAAATCGAAGTCTTGTGTTTATTACCTAAAACTACAATGACACAGGGCTTCTGATAAGGAGAAATCCCTAACAGAAACCAGACCCGAAGTCCCCAAGAAGTCCAGACCTTAGGAGATCCGAGACGCTAGACCCGACCAAGGTGTTAGAAGATAGAACCAAAGCCGGCCAGAAGAAAAGACGACTAGAAGTAAGAAGTAAAAAAGGGTATACACACTTTCCCGCTCGTTTGGGTGATTCGGGAGTTCTTCCAAAAACCACCACCACATCACGCATCTACTTCGATAAACCTGATAGACTCAATACTTTTTTTTGCCGCTGAGTCTGTTAAGGACTGTTTGGATATCTTCCCATTGGCCTGGAAGAGTTATCTTCCGTTGGGTTGCCGCTTGTTCTCACCAGGGGCTATTGTATTTAAGCGCCTGATTCAACGCTCTTCCTTTTTTGCTACACCTCTCGTACGAGCACATTGGTTAGAGACATTGTCACACCTTCTCTCGGTGGGGGTTTCAGCCCCAACGCTATGCAACTCTTCTGGGGGTTCGCCCCCCCTCATCACTAGTAAGTGATTTTGAATGTATGGTCTCTCCAGTCCTTTAATCTCTACTTTTGTATGTTCATGTACATGTATTTCATTGTTACTTTATCGTGTCGTATAAATGTGCTGTTTATTATATAAAATGTTATGTCCAACACCACGTGTCGAAGTTGTATGTTCGTGTATTAACTATGAATCTTACAGGACTTTTTAACTTTTCATCCTTTGTTAAACTGTTTGTGTGTGTGTTTATTTCAAATATATAACGTTCGTGCTAAATCTATTGCCTTCAATTGTTCGGTGTTCTTAAAGTCTGCTTGTTAAGCTATCTGTCCGATCTTCGCAGACAAGAGAAAGTTAGAAAACACTCGTATCAATTCAAGGATAAAAAGTAAGGAAAGTCGACCGAGTGGCCTAATGTCGGTATCAGCCAGACTATCCCTTTCACTAGCACTAGACTAAGGAGATTGATTTTGCGTCTGAGGTGGAGTGCCACACCTACCACAGCTCCTCTTTTACCGCACAGTCCTGTGCTTACTAATGCGCTGAGTTGGCGAGGGCCGGTATGAAACCAGAACCTTGCGGTTCCTAACAATGTGGCTCTACCGGACTAAGCTATTCCTTGTGCAACATTATACGATCAAAACGGATATTATTAGGTTATTATTTACCATACTCCGCATGAAGAAGTACAATCGTACCAATTCTTTTAATAAAAGTTAATTTTCTTCACAACCAGGATGTTATTATTTCCTAGTGGAACATTATAGGATCAAAACGGATATTATTAGGTATTATTTACAGTACAGAAGGGTATTAAAAAGTTACACTCGCTATCAATTCTTTAATACAAATTTAATTTTATTCCCAACCAAAGATACCAGAATTTTATTGTTTATTAGGGAACATTATACATAAATACATATTATTAGTATTATTTACTTATACTGCCCATGAATAAGTACACTTCGTCCCAGATTTTTAAATAAAATTTAATATTTCTTCTCAACCAAAATACAGGAATATTATATTCCATAGTAGATATTATACGATCAAAAGGATATTATTAGGTATTATTCATGATATTGTCCTTAAATAAATACCCCTACTAATTGGTGATAAAAGATAATTTACTTCTAAACCAATATTAAAAAATAAGTGGGTGAATTATCCCCTTGTCCAGAATCAGCCGGACAGCGAGGGAGTTCTATCTCCTTTTTGTTAACGCTAGACCGAGTGGTTGTTTTTACTAATGTGGGTGCATCACACTACCGTCAGTTCCCAGCTACTATACCACACATATTCTTATATAACTCATTCATTCATTCATAGGACGTGTTGGATTTGTTTCGACATATATTATATTTACCAACCCTCCGCACGGAGCAGATACGACACAGGTCAATTTCTTAAGCGGAGTTCAACAGGTTTGAATTCAGAGTTTTCCTTCTCTAGACTGGTTCCTAACCAAGTTAAAGAGCCCAGTCTGCCCTACTATTTACCCATAGCTGGAGGAGAGTAGGATTCATACCTTTCCAAGGGTATTAGCGCTAAGTGAAATGCAAATACCACGTTCAGAATTTGAACGTGGTATTGTTTCGACATATAAGAGTGACTTATATTGTCGAAACAATCCAAACACGTTGCCCTATGAATGAATGAATGAAATGGGTTATAAAATATGTGTCGTCTATAGTAGCTGGGAACTGACGGTAGGTGTGGTGCCCCACATTAGTAACCAACAACCCACTCTGTGGGCCACAGCACAACCAAAGGATTCTATCAACAGTAAGGAACACCGAGGAACACCACAGGATCTTCCCAACACTAAGGACACCGAGAATAACCAAAGTGATTCTTCCAATAAGGGACACAGAGGCACAACCACAGGATTCTACCCAACACTAAGGACACCGAGGAATAACCAAAGGATTCTACCCAACACTAAGGGACACAGAGGAATAACCAAAAGGATTCTATCCCAACACTAAGGGACACCGAGGAACAACCAAAAGCATTCTACCCAAACACTAAGGACACCCGGGAATAACCAAAGGATTCTACCCAACACTAAGGGAACCGAGGAACAACCAAAGGATTCTACCCAACATAAGGGACACCGAGGAATAACCAAAGGATTCTACCCAACACTAAGGGACACAGAGGAACAACCAAAGGATTCTACCCAACACTAAGGGACACGAGGAATAACAAAGGATTCTACCCAACACTAAGGGACACCGAGGAACAACAAAGGATTCTACCCAACACTAAGGGACACCGAGGAATAACCAAAGGATTCTACCCAACACTAAGGACACAGAGGAACAACCAAAAGTTCTATCAACACTTTGAGTAATTTCTGAACCTTGATTGATAGGGCAAGATCTTTGGATTGCCTCATCATCTCATCATCATCACTCATCAGAGTCTCCTATTAACAACAAGGGACACCGAGGAAACAACCAAAGGTCTTTCACTGAGGAACCAGTCTCTGTGACACAGGGATTCCACCGTGAGTACTCTCGCGAATCCTAAAAATAGCACAAATTCGTAACAGCGCAGTCACGTGGACGTTACTTACCAAATTCCTGCTAAGTAGCGGCAATGGCCATGCACTGTGAATCTGAACTTTGCTCTCAATCTCCAGATTCGGAGAACAGATCCTGCATTTCTGGTAGAAGAAGAGAAAAAAACAAGAGAAAAAATATATATAGACCTTACAATTTCCTTTCATCATCATCATTAGGTTTCCATGACTCTCCTATTATTAATATTACGAGGTTCTCAAAAAAGTAATGCATTTTGTTTAGGACAGAATAATTACCAACCAGGAACTGTATCATACATCAAATGATCTGGTTCCTTTTGGATACATCCCTTTCTTCTCCACAAAGGTGAGTCAAAGTAATGCCATTTGTTTTATAGGACAAGTATAATCAACACGGAATATGTATCATACATCAAATGATCTGCGTTCTCTGTGGTCACATCCTAATTCTCCACATAGCTGAGTGAAAAGTAATGCCATTTTTTAGGGACAAGATTTAATTACAAACACAGGAATTATGTATTCATACAATTCAAAATGAATCTGGTTCTTCTGTGTGATACATCCCTTAATTCTCCACAAGGTGAGTGAAAAAGAAATGCATTTTTTTAGGACAAGTATAATTACCAAACACAGGAATATGTAATAATACATCCCAAAATGGAAAAGCTGGCTTCTTGTGGAATCACATCCCTACTTTCCCACATAGGTGCATTCAAAAAGTAAATTTGCCATATTGTTTAGGGACAAGTATTAAAAATTCCAAAACAAAGGAATATGTTTATTCATTACATTTTTCCCAAAAATTGAATTGGTTTTCTTCTTGTGGGATTTTTCCAATCCATTCCCCTACTTTCCTTTCACCGTTTCTCTCAAATAGCAATGTTCCCCTCGATTGACAAGTATCCTGTCTCGTTAAAATGATGTTGACTTTCTTTGAGCACTTTCTTCACTTCCTCATTTTTTGCCCGAGAAATCCAAAATGTATCTCTCTTAGTACCCCGTATAAGTTATAGTAAACCGATCCCCCATATCGGAACCGCTCGAAAGGAAACTGGCGCAAAGGTGTCAAAGTTAGGGTGGCCCAGAAAAAACAGAACCCAAATTATTTATTATCGAGCGGTTCCGATATGGGGGTTCGATTTACTATAAACTTATACGGGGAAATGAGCACGCCAGAAAACTCGAAAAATAAAGAACTTTTAGAATTTTTTTTACAATCTGATAGATTGGTGTGTAAACGATAATAATCTGTTGAAGAAAAAGAAAAGAAATTACAAAGAAAAAATTTTTTTCAGCGGTTCCGATATGGGGTATCGGTTTACGATAGACTTATACGGGGAACTGAGCACCCTTGAAAACTCGAAAAATAAATAACTTTTTAATTTTTTTTTTTTTTTTTACAATCGGATAGATTGGTGTGCAATCGATAATAATCGTTGAAAAAAAAAAAAAAAAGATTAAAAATAAAAATTTTAGATGGGGTGGTTCTGAAAGTTCAGGTCCGCCATTTTTTCAAATTGATGTTTCAATCTTTTAATGAAAATTGTATTAATTATACTCACGTCCTTTGTACGTGTCCCATTCATTGAATTCGATCCGTCTGTCATTATATTTTACCTCACCGGCTGTCAATAACATACGACAGATTTCGGCACGTCCACGACCGCTGAAGTAAAACAGGGTATAATTAGGCATGGTCCCTTTTTTTTTTTAATTTTTAATTTTTTTTTGTTTTTGTATTTTGGAGTTTGTGTTTTTTTTTAATTATTTGGCGGGGTATTTTTTCAAGCTCCAGTTAACTATGAATCGTTTTCCGCTAAAAAAAAAAAATAATAATAATGATATATAATAACTGAAGATTTCTACAAAAGAATTGATGGTTCTTTTTTGTTGTTGTTTTTTGTGTGATTTTTTTTTTGTTTCTTTGGGTTTTTTTTAGTTACTTTTTTGTTTGTTTGTGGGGTTTTTTTTGTGGGGGCAGTGGGTGTACCGTCTCCCCTTTAACTTGGTACCGTTTTTTGCTTAAAAACAACCCACTGATTTTATATCATCAGTGCTGAAGATTTCCTCGAAGAATGTATAGTCCTTTTTTTTTTTTTTTTTTTAGGGGGGTTGTCGTTTCGTATTTTGCTTTTTTTTTTGTTGTATTTTTGTATTTTTTTTTTTTAATTTTACGATCACCCCTTAACTTTGTACCGTATTCCGTTTACAAAAAAAAAATTTATATATAAAAGATGCTGAAAATTTCCACAAAAGATGAAGACTTCTTTTTTATTTCCTTTTTTTTTTTTTTACTTTTTTTATTTTTTTTTTTTTTTTTTGTTTTTTGTTTTTTGTTTGGTTTTTGTAATTTTACGGTCTCCCCTTAATTTTGTACCGTTTTCCACTCACAAAAAATTTCAATAAGTGTTTATATATATATATGTATATATATGTATATATAAAAAAATTTTTCCACACGAAATCTTCTCACCGAAACCAAAGAGTTTTACTTTTTTTTTATGTCGACCACCGACCTTAGCGGTTTTCTTGAGAGTGGTAAAAATTGTTTAAGCTATTTAAGTGACCGAAAAAAAAAACTAAAGGAAAACTACATGAGTCATGAAAACGTTTTGTTCTTTGTTCTTAGCGGCCTCTTCAATAGTTGGCATTTAAAATCTCCGAAGAAGAGAGAGAGACATTATCCCAACAAAATGCCAACAGCTGTCTAGCAAAGCCACGAAAAATACAATAGAAACCCATGACAAGAAAGAAACTAATGCCAGTTCATTATTAATTAAACTGCGACGCAACTTAGACGTAAGATTTGTTGGGTTTTTTTTTTTTACCCTTGCTTATATAGGGAAGACTAAAAATCCATTTTGTTTGTTTGTTTTTTTTGTTCTGTTTTGTTTTACGGCATATCAACCTCAGTGGGTCATTTAATGCCGATAAAGTTTTGAAATAAATCAATTCTTAATGGATAATACAATTTTTTTTATAAATACATTTTTCTATTTAACCCATAGATGGGACCCTAACAGGTACTACCACTCCGGGTCAGAGTGGACCAGGGAGCAATGGTGATGAAGGGGTGCTCCACATTCCCCAAACCTCCAGAACTGGAACCTCACCATCAGATAGAGTTTAACGTCATTCCCAGGACATGTAGACCCGCAGTCACCGCCTTCTAGCACCCATATGATAAAAAGGGTTGGGGCTTGCCATAAGGGCAATAGGGTTGGGAAAATCATATAGGTGCTAGGGCTTGATGTGACAAGCCGATTGATCAGAGGTGGCCTCTCCGACCGCCCGTCTAGCCCAAGATAGGGCCAAAGTGGAATATTGCATGTCATGAATTGCTCATCCACCTGGGCTCTATCCTTAAGCATCACGGGTTGCCACCCACGGCAAACAGGAGGCCCCATTGGGGGAGTCTTACCCCTCTGCAGAGGTGCAGTCGGCGCATTCTAACGCCCAGCCGACAGGGCATTGTCAAAGTTGTATCACACAATTTATAAAGTTTATTTTCCATGTAAATAATTATCTTGTGCTTTTATAAGAAGATAATTTCTTATTTATCTGAATGTTTGAGATGAGGCTTGAAGATTAGTATTATCTGCGTTATTCGGACTATTGTCCCCATCTTCATTGTTATTTGTACAACGTTTCGGTCGATATGCCCTCTGGCCTTCTTCAGGTATTTCTTGTCCGAGAAGGTTCCCGAGTCCGACAAGAAATTCCTGAAGAAGGCCGGAGGGCATATCGGCCGAAACGTTGTACAAATAACAATGAAGATGGGGACAATAGTCCGAATAACGCAGATAATAGATAATTTCTTATAATGACATTTTGAAAACTACTCATTTATATGTATCTGCTAGACCTCACTTGATACATTATTTTGAATTATCGGACCATATGACCTTTAGGCACCCTTTTTTGATCTCGATTAAGAAAGGACATGTTTTTCATCCACACCGTCAATATCCGGTTGTTTTAACAGACGATTTTTAGAGTTTTTTTAATTTATAAAACTAACCCCTAACCGGATTTTGACGGTGTAAATGAAAAAATGTCCTTATGAAACGAGATCGCAAAAGGGGTGCCTAAAGGTCATATGGTGCAGTTCTTCTGACAAAGTTCTTCTAGCAACTAACTAACTGCGACGCAACTTAAACGTACGATGTCGTTTTTTGTGGGGCATTTTTGGGGGTTTTGTTTTGTTTTTTGTTGTTTTATTGGGAGGGGGTGCCCTTCCTTACATACGGAAGACTAAAACTCCATTTTGTCAAAGTTGCTTCTGGCAAAGTTCTTCGGACCATATGACCTTTAGGCACCCCTTTTGCGATCTCGTTTCATAAGGACATGTTTTTCATTTACACCGTCAACATCCGGTTGTTTGTTAACAGACGCATTTTAGAGGGTTGTTTTAAATTGTAAAACTAAACGCTAACCCTAACCCCTAACCATAACCCCTAACCATAACCCCTAACAAACAATGTCTTTATGAAACGAGATCGCAAAAGGGGTACCTAAAGGTCATATGGTCCAGTTCTTCTGACAAAGTTCTTCTGGCAACTAACTAACTAACTACGAGGCAACTTAAACGTACGATATACAGTGTTATTAGAATAATGCTCAATATCTTTGATAGAGCTTTAATAGATAGATAAATAAAAGTTTTAGCTTATATTTATTATCATTGGAACAATTTTGTTACCATTGGTTATGTATTTATATTTATGTTGGACGAAACACATCTCTAAAATTGTCAAAATGGCCGAGGGTGTCCTGACGTCACTCAGCAAGACCTTTGTCAGCCGCTCACCGGCTATCTATTTGAAGCTGTACAAAGCTATGGTGCAGCCAGACTTGGAATTTGCATCACCAGTCTGGAACCACATTTTTTTGGCGGGGGGGGGGGGCTTCCTTCGTGATGCTTAAGGATAGAACCCAGGTGGATGAGCAATTCATGACCTGCAATACTCCACTTTAGCCCTATCTTGGGCTAGACGGGCGGTCGGAGAGGTCCCCTCCGATCAATCGGCTGGTCACGTCAAGCCCTAGCACCTATATGATTTTCCCAAGCCTATTGCCCTTATGGCAAGCCCCAACCCCTTTTTATCATATGGGTGCTAGAAGGTGGTGACTGCGGGTCTACATGTCCTGGGAATGACGTTAAACTCTATCTGATGGTGAGGTTCCAGTTTTGGAGGTTTTGGGAATGTGGAGCACCCATTCATCACCATTGCTCCCTGGTCCACTCTGACCCGGAGTGGTAGTACCTGTTAGGGTCTCATCTATGGGTTAAATAGAAAAATTTATTTATAAAAAAATTGTATTATGTATTAAGAATTGATTTATTTCAAATTTATTTCAGCATTAAATGACCCACTGAGGTTGATATGCCGTAAAACAAAACAAGCCAAAAAAAATGCAACTTAGACGTAAGATTTTTTTTGGGGGGTGCCCTTTCTTACTTACGGAAGAATACAAATCATTTTTTATCAAAGTTGCTTATGGCAAAGAAATAAGTATCTTATCTATTTTTAGTACACACAACCCCCCCCCCCGCCTCAGCTATCGGTCAAATAGTACCATTACTATCTGACTGGACTTTTTGTTACATAATCTATGCGGTTACATAAGATTATTGTCAATCCTCTGTAATTCTGAGGGGATGACCCTTTTCATACCATGGCCGGGTCCTTCTATGGAAAATTACAGAAGCCCGCCAAAATACGTGAAGTCGCTTGGGACCATTTTCAGAGTCCCCAGTTTGCAGTTAGACGTCAGGCAGAGAAGTCGACCATTTTAGGTCCTGCCTAAACTGGAACTCACGCGCGCTATGTTAGTAAGATATTTAGTTACATGAAATGTATAGTTAAGGAAATAAAAGTTGTATAATTAATATGTTCTTGTGGTTGATGAATGTCTTGGTAACAAGACTAAGAAATGAATCCAGGACGACCAGCCAGCAAGAACATAGCAAAAGAAAGTCCAGACCCGAAGTCCCCAAGAATGTCCAGACCTTAGAAGATTCCAGACCAAGTCAAGATGATAGAAGAAATACCAAAGACGATCAGAATATTAAAGACGGCCAAGAAATAGAATTAAAGAAAGAGGTATGCAACATTATAATTATTTAGTGCCAGTGAAGAAGAAGGGTATGCAACATTTTGAAATGAGTCTTCATAAATTATATTTGACTGTTGTCCTCATCTTTATTGATATATATGTAACGCTTCGGCCGATGTGACCTCAGATGGATGCAACTAAAACGGGAAATGTGTTTTTTGGATTGGGGGGGGGGTGATTTTTTGTGGGGTGGGGGCACAAAGATACAATAGATAGGGGATTATCTTCCCTTGGTCTGGAGGAGTTATCTGCCTGGCTTGTTGTCGCTTGTTCCCACCAGGGGACGTAGGATATTTAAGCGTCTGATTCGAATATATATATATATATATATGGTAAGTCAACCAAAAAAGTGCGATATATATATCAGTTTAAAAATAAACGAGAAATCTGGATAAGCCGGCTTGGTGTAATAGTTAGTCCCCACCTGTCAGCCTGACAGGTAGGGTTCGAATCACGCACAAAGCACTGCCCTGTCTATAACTCTGCTGATGAGGCCTAACAGGCTGAAATGTATATACAGAGATTGACTTTTTCTCGATTTGTTTACGTCTTAAATTTAAACCGATATGCACGCCTAATTCATTTAATTATAACTAATTAATTTACAAATTAGGTATGACTTCATATATATATATATATATATATATATATATATATATATATATGGAGGACCTAACACCTGTGGCATCATTAACGGGACCTAACTAGCTACACACCGCATCAGAAAGAATAAAAGATGAATAAATAAACTCCCACTGCCAACTCCTGCTAACACCAACAATTGACCACCTCTCCCCCTATTTTACAACCTCCTAACTTTCCAGTATGAAAATGTTCACCGTTGAAGCAAGAACTCAATCCAACGTCCTGAAGGTCTAACAGACCGAAACATTATAACGGCGACATCCCCACCTACAATAAACATCCATTTTGTACAACATCCCGCGTTTGTCTGCCTTTCTCCACATATTGTCGGATTAATTTCCTCTCATTTCTTCCCCCCCATATATATAATTATATATATATATATATATATATATGAGAGAGAGAGTAAGTAAACAAACAATGTGTTTATTTTTATATGGCTTTTAGCCAACAATTTTTGGAGAATATGTGCTTAATTAAAGTCATATCTTATTTGAAAACTAATTAGTTAATAATTAATGAATTTTAGGCGGGCATATATGTTCAAATGTAAGGCTAAACAAATCGAGAAAATGTCAATCCTTGAATGTACATTTCGACCTATTGCTGATGAGACCTAATAGGTCGAAATGTACATTCAGGGATTGACATTTTCTCGATTTGTTTAGCCTTACATTTGAACATATATGCCCGCCTAAATTCATCAATTATTAACTAATTAATTTTCAAAATTAGGTATGACTTAAATTAAGCACATACCCTCCAATATATATATATATATATATATATATATATATATATACACCTATATATATATACACATACATATATATACATGGATCCTAAATGGTATTCCAATTACCAAATAGGTGAAGGGAAACTAAATCCACTTCCATCACTTTTTAAAAATTCTACTTTATCCTTTATATATACTAGCACATATATGCACCCTCCGGGTGCAAACATTTAAGTTTTAATATAATAAAATATCATATTAAATCAGAAAGACTCAGGAAACTGAATAAGAATTCAGATAAAAATATTTGGAACAGAGTGGGTATGATTGAAAAATAGAACAACTTTGAAACTAACTCTTCCATCATTTTCCCTTACTCCCGTCTTTCATTGGTAAATTTTCCTAATTTAACTATTTAGTTAAATAGGAAGTAAAGAATAATATTACAGTTATTTCTTCATGTTAATGGAATTCTTTTAAGATTTATCCCCGAGATCTTTGCTCATATTCAATAAGATAAAACCAAACAATTAGAAATCAATAATACTAAGCATATATTTATTAAAATAAAATTTTTAATATCAAAATGCAAATTAGCCTTCCAATTCACACTGTAAACCGCTATTTTCTTGTATATATAAATACAATTGCATGTTATTACAACGTATATATGGTCAACAGTCTTAATGATGTAAAACAATTTTTGTAATAATTGAGGTTTAAATAAAAATAAAATCATGGAGAATGTGATGTAAATAACAAAGGGAATTGTGACTTGAATAGTAATATAGTTTCGGTTACAGACATACAAACCCACAATCTCCATTATAATAAGATATTTATATATATATATACATATATATATAAGTGTCTGTGTGTGTGTGTGTGTGTGCGTGTGTGTGTGGAGAAAGGTAGACAAACACGGGATGTTATGGAAACTGGATGTTTATTGTCGACGATGCAACGTTTCGGTCTATTAGACCTTCTTCAGGACTTGGATATAGTTCTTGCTTCAATGATGGACATTCTCAAAATGCTGAAACAGGAGGTCGTCAGTAGGGGCAGGGGTGGGTAGTGGATTTTCTTCTCTCTAGATGGAGGGTGTCAGAATGGTGGATGGTGGTACCACATAAACTATACAAGAACTATATCCAAGTCCTGAAGATGATCTGATAAGAGACCGAAACGTTGCATCGCCGACAATAAACATCCAGTTTCCATAACATCCCGTGTTTGTCTACCTTTCTCCACATATTGTCGGATTAACCTCCTCATATTTCTCCCATATATATATATATATATATATATATATATATATATATATATATATGTATATATATATATATATCCAGCATCCAGTATCCGCGCAGAGCTGGTCAGTGTTGGTCCTTGCTGGGCGGCCCACATTAGCATGCCCATGTGCTGGTCTCCACGGGTGAACGTCGCTCATGAGTTCGTCCTTGTTTCTCCTGCAGTGTCTAGCATGTCTTGTTCGTCCCAGTCGGATGGTCTGTGAGATAGGGGGCAAGTGGCCGCACGGCTGCTTCCTTGGGGGGTACTGTTTCCAAGACTCGTTCAAGATCGCACGCAGTATTCGGTTATTTCCTATAACTCCAACATAAAAAGGGGAATCACTCTAATTGACATATAAATTATTTATTTATTTTCCCATTAAACTAACTCTAAAATCTAACCCTAACCCTAAGCCCGTTTTCTTTTTTCCTAGTAGATCAATAGATAAATAAATAATTTATCAGTCAATCAGAGTGGTTCCCCTTTTATGTTGGAGTTATAGGAAATAGCCCAGTATTCTTGTGCAGCTCACATCTAGCTTATTCTCCAGGCGCCTTCGATCTCACTAACAGGTTAAAACGACAATTCTTCCAAGCTGTGGTTGTGTCAGTGCTGCTGTATGGCTGCACCACTTGGACCCTAACGAGGAGCGCGCACGCACGTGTGTGTGTGTGTGTGTGTGTGTGTGTGTGTGTGTAAAAACATTTTGTTTTATTCATTCTTTGTGGATATTCAGAATATCTATTATTATACTAAATTATTTCTTACTTTTAGGATTGAGCTATGTGGAAAAAAAATTCCATTTTAATTGTTTCTAATTAGTCGTAACTTGCAATTGAGTAAAAAAAAAAACTGACCCGTCTCTTAATTCACATTCTGCCTGTTTATTTGCCCTTCTCTGTGTATATCTTGATTACATCCTTGTTATATATGTTAGATTATCAGTGAGCGTAAAGAGAGAGAGAGAGAGAGAGAGAGAGAGAGAGAGAGAGAGAGAGAGATTGGAGAGTTTGAAACGGATTCGTATGTTACTTTTTATATCCCGGCCAAACATCTTGGATCTTAATAAATTTAAGTTAGGTCAAACGTCCCCTTTTCTTAGAAATCTTACAAAATGATTTTAATGTTTTTTGTCGTTTATTTTAAATTTTCCGGTTGTATTTATTTTATTTTTCAATTTAATTCGCTTTGCAAACTCACTTTTCCCTAATCCCAATTATCTACCCAGAGCTCAATGGGAGACCCAACGGGTCACGTTTGGACAAGTATATATATATATATATATATATATATATATATATATAGAGAGAGAGAGAGAGAGAGAGAGAGAGAGAGAGAGAAAAGAAGGCCGCAAAATGTATTATGTTCTCAGAAAATTTTAAAAAATTATTTTTATCTTACATATGTGACACGTGTTTCTGATCTGTTGTCTTCTTCAGGCATTGAATTATTATTTTGGCAGAATATGTCCGATATTTGATAGGTTGTGTGTGTTTCTGCTACTTTTCTATTATAATAATTCAAATTTTTCTGAGAATATAATACATTTTGCGGACCTTCTTTTTTTAAAATATTGAATTTTCTCCCGTTGGAACCAGAACAACATTATATATATATATATATATATATATATATATATATGAAACATGGGTAACTAACATCTGTTATTGATTCGGTATGTTAACTAATTACGACGTAAGACATAAACAAATAAGCCTTTTAAATCTTATTATAATGGAGATTGTGTGTGTGTCTGTCTGTAACCGAAACTACATCACCACCAACATCACAATTCCCTTAGTTATTTACGTCATATTCTCAATGGTTATTAAATAATCACGATCTAATCATAATTCTCATTTTATTTATTAACAATGTATCTATTAAGGTTTTGTTGGGATAGATTTCCTTCAAAATAGCCCATATGATTTATAGATTTAAAATCTTGCGATGTGTGTTATTTAAGAAATAAATGTTTACATAGTAAATGTTATGAATAATTTGCATACTGGTTTTAACAAAACCATGTTTAATAGATAATTACTTGGTGTTATTGATTTCTAATATTATTATTTTATTCTCAAACGTATTAAAAGCAATCCTATGTTGAGAAGCTTCACTTCGACCGCGGTTGAGAAGCTTCACTCCAGCTGCGGTTGTGAGCTTCACTCCAGCCGCGGTTGAGAAGCTTCACTCGAGCCGCGGTATATATAGTAGTACCATGACTTACGAGTGCGCTAATTTACGAGTTTTCCGCGTTACCAGCTATCACTCGGTTGATTTTTTGCTTTGTGTTGAAAGCTAAAATTTGAAGTACAGTTACGGCCTTTTCTTAATATTTTCCTATTTTTCAAAAGTGGTTCTCCCTTCATCATTCTTTCCATCTCAAGTCCCGATGAAGGTTTGCTGAAACTGAAACGTTATCACATCGACTTCACCATCATGGATATAAAAAAAAGAAATTCATATAAATAACACGATAATTTTTTTTTTAATTGATTTTATTGATCGTTTGAACAAATCATTTTTGAAAGAGAGAAAAGAAAAAAACTGCGTGAAGCGTTGAAAGTTATCGTCGTCACGTGACCACGAGCGCCGCCATTTTTAAACTTTGCTGTTTTTTGCTGGACAACAAAGTTGCGATAAATATGGCCGTATAAGCATGAAGATTAGCCCTTGTCCTGTTTTACGACAAGATCTAGCCTTTATTTCTCTCAGTCAAATGAATCTTTTTTTTTTTTTTTTTTTAATTTGTGGTCCTCGATCGTCAAGGGAAGTCTACCGTCGCGGGGTTCTTTGGTTTAAAAGGCTGTGTTGTTGCGCTTCTTGATGTAAGATGCGATCTTGGGATGGGCGGCAACGCGGTTTCTGAGGCCGGCCAGTTTGGGATAATCCTTCAGGAAGTTGGGATTCTCATGGACTGGATTCTCCAGGGCAGCGTAGCACATCATGTCGCAGAACAGCATCTGAAAGATTTTTAAAAAGAGGTAAAGAGAATATGAACATTAGAATTTCGGCCGTTATACCCTTTGTAGGGTTATCCGCCCCTGTTTGGCTGGAAGGGTTATCTTCCCTTGTGCTTCTGGTATTAACCACTATGTTTTATTTATTATTTATTTTTCAACGCAAAGCAAAAAATAGACCGAGCGATATTTTTTTTTTTTAAATTTAAATTTTTTTTTTAATTTTTAATTTTTTTTTTAATCGGTTTTGTCAGTTTCTGGTCGAAATAATTTATTACGGAATGACGGTTTGTTAAGTTTTTCTTTCTTTGAAAGTTAAATATTGCTCTGTATATAATCTAATTTATTGATTATTGTACATTGAGCTCTCTTTAGGGATTTTTAAAAAATCATTGTATAAGTATGCATGTTTGCACCTACAAGAGCATACAGTATCGTTATACAGTGATATTCTGAAGATCCCAAATAGTGTTGTATACCTCTGTCCTTACTTTCTTACTTCTATTATTCTTGTCATCTTCTAGCATCTCTTCTAACGTCTCTTCTAGCGTCTGGACTTCGTCTTGGGGACTTCGTCTTGGGGACTTCGTATCTGGTCTTCCATTGGGGATTTCTCTTTATCAGAAGCCCTGTGTCATTGATAGTTTTTAGATAATAACACAAGACTTCGATTTACTTAGATCATATTTTATTTCGAAATCCCCACCAGACTACCTGCGCAGATTGAGTCGGCACCGTGCATAACACGACTTACCACCGTCATGGTCTTGGCCGATCTACCTAAAAATCTCTTTCTAATCTAAACCGGAAGAGGGTCCTCTCCACCGATTCTCACGGTATCCACCGGAAGGATCAGGATGAGGTCAAACCTTGTCATTCAATCCTTCAAGGCCGTGGGCTGCAACTTATAACAGCCATTTTGGTTTCTACACTACTGTACATAAATATTAGGAATCTAATAATTATGTAACAATAGAATCATCCCTTAAAACCAGTCATTTGGATTATCTTACACACATAAGATTTTTTATTAGATAACCCATAAGAGTTGATATGCCTTTAAACACTAACCACTCAACCATGAAATAAGATGATATCTTACCTGGTCACCAATGAACCAACCACTACCTCCTTTGTTGGCTTCCAGGGTTTTCTCCAAATAAGGAAGGACTCTATGACAAGTGTCGTTGTATCTCTTCTGCAAATCAGGCTAAAATGAAATGTTTTAAAGGAATCGTTCAAGATTGTGCACAAATTTGTTATTGATATAATCAAGCATTTCATATATATTATATATATATATATATATATATATATATATATATCTCACTGCATCCAGAAAACATCTACATAACACCGTACAGAAAGGTAACAAAAGATGCAACAAGCCTAGATGCCAAATTTGCAGCTATATAGACACGGAAACCGAAATAAAAATACCCTACACGAACATAACAATCCATCCGCCACACCTAACATGCGATAGCCCTAATATCGTATATTACATACTGCACACAATGCATAAACAGTGGATATGTGGGAGAAACATCTACATCTTTTAGACTAAGATTAAATAACCACAAATCCACAATAAAACTCAAATCACCGCATAGTACGATAGCACTTCACTTTAACACCCCACAACACAACCTTACACACCTCAAATGTATTTTAATAGACCACGCATTTCCAACAACGCAATCTCGAAAACAAGCAGAAACGAAATGGATTTTAAAACTACGAACTCATGTGAGGGGACTGAACGCTGATATCGGAATACTCCGTTATTACAAATATTTTACAGACGCTGCCGCTGTCAATAACAACAAAGACAAAGGATCCGTTGAACTGGAGCGACATTCATTTGTAAAAGGGAATCTAACGATCCCGAAAATTTAGATAACAAATAATAAAAAATAAGTGAATCCAGGACTCCATAACATCGAGTTCCATCATTTATTTTTTAAATGCTTCATAATAACGCCCAACTTCAACATAAAAAAAAACATAAAATTATATACCGAGAAAAGCATACGGAGACCCCGAAAATACAATATCTATATATATATATGCAAGGTGTGTCAAAAAGTATCGATATTTCTTGTACTTTTTGACACACCTTGTATTCTGAAAAAAAATTAATGTTCCATTCATTCTTCATTTTTATCTTGGTGAATACAGCTTTAAACTTGTACCTTTTGACACACCTTGTATTCTGAAAAAAATTAACGTTCCATTCAATGTTCATTTCTATCTTTGTAAATACAGTTTTAAACTTGGTTCTTTTTGACACACCTTGTATTCTGAAAAGAATTAATGAATTGACTTTTTTTTTTCAGAATACAAGGTGTGTAAAATGTACAAAAATCATTTCCAATGCATTTTTATAGTAAAATTATTTCCAATGTATTTTATAGTAAAAATGATTGTCCAATGCTATAGTTAAAATCATTTCCAATGTAATTTTTATAGTAAAAATCATTTCCAATGCATTTTTATAGTAAAAATCATTTCCAATGCATTTTTATAGTAAAAATCATTGTCCAATGTATTTTTATAGTAAAAATCATTTTCAATGCATTTTTATAGTAAAAATCATTTCCAATGCATTTTTATAGTAAAAATCTTTTCCAATGCATTTTTATTGTAAAAATCATTTCCAATGCATTTTTATAGTAAAAATTATTTCCAATGCATTTTTATAGTAAAAATCATTTCCAATGCATTTTTGTATTAAAAATCATTTCCAATGCATTTTTATAGTAAAAATCATTTCCAATGCATTTTTATAGTAAAATTATTTATATAGTAAAAATCATATAGCATACAAGGCACTCGCTATATATATATATATTATATATATATATATATATATATGTGTGTGTGTGTGTGTGTGTGTGTGTGTGTGTGTGTGTTATCATATAACATAACCAAAACAAAAATTACCTTTTTGGCCGCATCTTTTTCGTTAAACAAAGTCATATAATCATTGAAGAGTTCAAAGAGACTGTCACAGATGGAATCAACCTTGAACATATCGACATTATTTTTGCCATGGAAACCTGACAAAAAGAAAAACAAACAATGACATTGAATAGAGGAATAAAAATCAGTCCAGTTTACTTACATTTATATCAATAACTGGGAAGAGTGTTCGTCTTTTCCCTGTAGGTAGCTAGATGGTTTTATGTTCAACTAACATTATTTCCAATGCATTTTTATAGTAAAAATCATTGTCCAATGCATTTTTATAGTAAAAATCATCATCCTATGTATTTTTATACTAAAAATCATTGTCCAATGCATTTTTATAGTAAAAATCATTTCCAATGTATTTTTATAGTAAAAATCATTTACAATGCATTTTCATAGTAAAAATCATTTCTATTGCATTTTTATAGTAAAAATCATTTCCTAAGAATTTTCATAGTAAAAATCATTTCCAATGTATTTTATAGTAAAAATCATTTCCAATGTATTTTTATATTAAAAATCATTTCCAATGCATTTTTATAGTAAAAATCATTTCCAATGCATTTTATAGTAAAAATCATTTCCAATGCATTTTCATAGTAAAAATCATTGTTCAATGCATTTTTATAGTAAAAATCATTTCCTATGCATTTCATAGTAAAAATCATTTCCAATGTATTTTATTGTAAAAAATCATTTCCAATGATTTTTTATAGTCCATGTAAAAATCATTTCCAATGCAATGCTTTTTTATAGTAAAATCATTTCCAATGCATTTTCATAGTAAAAATCATTTCAATGTATTTTTATAGTAAAAATCATTTCCAATGTATTTTTATTGTAAAAAAATCATTTCCAATGCTTTTTATAGTAAAAATCATTTCCAATGCATTTTTAGTAAAAATCATTTCCAATGTATTTTTATAGTAAAATCATTTCCAATGCATTTTCATAGTAAAAATCATTTCAATGAATTTTTATAGTAAAAATCATTGTCCAATGCATTTTCATAGTAAAAATCATTTCAATGAATTTTTATAGTAAAAATCATTGTCCAATGCATTTTATTGTAAACATCATTTCCAATACATTTTCATAGTAAAAATAATTTTCAATGCATTTTTATAGTAAAATCATTGCCCAATGCATTTATATCGTAAAAATCATTTCTATTGCATTTTTAAAGAAAATCATTTCCAATACATTTTTATAGTAAAAATCATTCCTAATGTACTTTATGATAAATCTATCTCTAATATATTTTATGGTAAAAATCACTTGTAATGAGTTGTAAAATGCATTAGAGATAAAAGCTAGTGTGACTGGAGTTCAATCTCGCTTCCTACAACGTCGTAGTCAAATTCATTATTTACTACACAACGGGGACTCAGCCCCTTTTTATTTTGAGTTGAATCTAAAAGAAATGGTCAGGCGTAGAACTTACCGAATTCCCTGGCCAGATATCTGGAGATGGCCATACTCTGAGGCACTTGGGTATCTGTATCAATCTCCAGGATGGGCAGCATATGACATGGCATTTCTGAAAGAAAGAAAAAAATGATATTTTTAGGTTCTATACCTACTCTCGCATCTCGCACCTATCCAGAATCCCACTGTGGCTTCCGAGCAAACCGGGCAACCGTGGACATGATCTTCTCACTACGCCAGCTACAGGAAAAGTGCCAGAAGAGCAGATGCCACTCTACACCGCATTCATAGACCTAACAAAGGCATTCGATCTTGGCCAGCCGAAGTGTTCGCAGTCACTGCATCAGAGATTGTCATTCAAAAATTGGGCTGTTCAGCCACTCACGCAGTTGCAGATTTTTTTAAATTAAAAAAAAAGTTGACACTACGCCGTCGTCTTTCGTACACGGAAGGATGCCAACATATACCTGCTCTGGGTTAAATCGAACTTAACGAACCTAAATTCCACCATCGTATGTGACGAAACTACACAAAGAAGCTAGACGGAATGTTACGTTGCGATATTGCACAGTACCAAAAGCGATATATGTAGTAGTCGGCTACTACCGACTACTGGACTTCAATAAACAACAGATACGTATATACAAAAATAAGACCCTTCTTTATTTCTCTTCGACGAGTAAGTAGGTGAGGGGCGTAGAGCTTCACAATGAAAATGCCGGTGACTGGCGAAGACGGCAACGAGTGTTCACAGTGGAAAATGCCCGAGGTTTGACTGGAGACGACATTATCTTCTCGGCTGCTGCTGGGATCTCTGTCTGTCGGCTCGACCCTCTCGCTTTTATATTGACAACACGCCTACGCATTTTTATCTTTTGATCTGATAACGGACATTTGTTATATATTTCTTTATCTTCTCCCTGCTTCCTTGACCGGAAAACCTCTCTTCCGCTTTATCTTTCTTTTGAAATATATATTTTTATCTTTCTCTTTTTCCCTCTGTCGGAAGCTTCCTTTTCCAGGCGAGGGCAATACCTTGTTGATTTATCAATTGTATGTCTGTGTGTAACAAAAAAAAAATGAGATAGACAGGAATATACACTTTCACAGAGAATTATCACTTCGTGGTTACAGAAAAAATATACTTATCTCGGTAATTTTCACCTTTAGTTGGCTAAATTTCCTAGCAAATAAGGCAATTAGAGTAACCTCCCTTGACTTTCACTTTGAAGCAAGCCGGTAGCTATTTTGAAAGTCTCCGTACAAAATAAACAAATCTTAGAAACTTTTTCGAAAACAAAACAACTGCATGCTTTAACACAAAAATATCATAAAATGTGTTCTTAATAACAATTAAGTTCATTTCAGATAATGCGCACGTACAATTTTATACTAGGAGTTTTAACAACTAAAGGTGAAGATTACCCTTGTCTAAAGGTCTATAAAAACAAAATGGTAGCCGTAAATAATCAGATAAATTTGTATTGATGCTAATGTATTATAATTCAAATAAAGGCTCTTACCTTGGTCTGTATTATAAAGTTAACTTATAAAGTTAGAAAAGGGAGAAACCGGAAGTTTCCCAGACCGGTGAAAATTTAGGGATTAGTCCTACCACTAATGGGTTAAATCGAACTTAACGGACCTAAATTCCACCTTCAACATTTATAAATAGGCATGTGTATCTTATCGCTGGCTCTAAAAAAGGGTGATCACAGGAAATTCTTCTAAAAATCATAGAAAATAAACTAACTATCCGATTTTAATAAAACTTTCGGTATATGAAATAATAAAAGACGAACTTTATTGTAAATAAATGTTTGCTAAATTGAAAAGGCTAATAATTTTTTTCGTTAGTTTTAGTTTCGCGTATTGATCCCCCGTACCAAGATCTTTTTTTCTTTTTTTTTTTTTTATATAAATAATTTTACATTTTTGGAAAGATAATTTAACGACGGAACATATGTAAAAAAAACTAAATCACAACTAATTCGGTTTTGGTAATAGGGCATCTTAAACATTGAAGAACATAAAAAATACCAAAAATCAGGGAATTAACCGAATTTAATGAAATGTTTAGTGTTGATATATTAATGAATAAAATATATAATGCACCAGTTATTTTATTTAAAAACTTTTACATTTTTTCAGGTCAGTTAATTTTGGACCACGTATCTTTGAGAATTTATGTTACGCCTTCAAAGGGTTAAGGTTATTAACAGTTACGGGCGAGTAACTTTCCATAGGACTTCCTCATTTTAAATTAATGGGCTCTAATTCAAAATTCTAACTACAGGTACGCTCACAATTTATCGATGCTCTTAAATTATGTAACACTTTGTTATTGCTGCATATAATTTGTTTTCAACTTTTAATTGTGCTATCAGGACCGTGTCGTTCACACGCCCTTTTCTAATGATAATAAAGAAAGAAAGAAAGAAAGAAAAAAATGGTTAAAATTGAAATTCAACTAAGAGGGGGGTAGAAAATGAAAAATTGAGAAAACAAACTTACCACAGACGTTCTTGCTGGTAGTGAGACCAAACTTGGTTTTTAAAATTAAATCAATGTATATATAAGAAGATCTCCATTGCCATTGGTTGGGGATCAGGTGACCAGTACAATAAAAGCTATGGTCGACCACAGTCGTTCTTCCTGGTAGTGAGACCAAACTTGATTATTAAAATTAAAGCAATATATATATAAGAGCTCCATTGCCATTGGTTGAGGGTCACATGACCAGTACAATAAAAGCTATGGTCGACCACAGTCGTTCTTCCTGGTAGTGAGACCAAACTTGATTATTAAAATTAAAGCAATGTATATATAAGAAGAGCTCCAATGCCATTGGTTGAGGGTCAGGTGACCAGTACAATAAAAGCTATGGTCAACGAGAGGCGAGGTTAGCGAAAGCCAGTTGCTGAGGGGGGGTCGGGGTTTGATCAGCCCCGATTGGTCCCCTGGGGGAGGAAATCCGATGTTGAAAGACCAGAAATTTCCAATGATCCCAGGGATATAACATCGTTGATGACTCCCCTCCCCC
The DNA here is from genome assembly GCA_023376005.1 of Doryteuthis pealeii. NCBI lineage: Eukaryota > Metazoa > Mollusca > Cephalopoda > Myopsida > Loliginidae > Doryteuthis > Doryteuthis pealeii. The sequence continues at coordinate 10,192,495 of CM042175.1, forward strand.
CATCACCTTATTGATATATTTTACGAGACTTCATTCACTCAGTATTAGGCTAGAATCCCAAGGTCCAAAATAGATCTCGTTTTCAAAATCCGTCGGATATAAAAGATGGCTCAATAATTTTTACGTAATGATTAAGATAAAATCACAAAAAGAGTATACTTACTTTTCGCACATAGGTATCTTGGTTTCATAATTAATTAATTAAGTTTTAATAACAAGAATATTGTTGGAAATTTCATAGTTAATTATCTCCCCCTGCCGCCAGGGGGCGATGCCAACATCATATGTTGGCGCCAAATACCAAAACTTCACTTATCGCAAAGCAGTCCTGGAGGAGAGACATAAAAACATCAAGCTCTCATTACCAAGCCCCACAACAGGGCCCACTTATCAGAGTACTTTACAACCAGCTTCCTTCTAAGGCATTGTATCTGCATACTGCATAAAGGCCGGTACTATTGCACACTTACTGAAGGACGAGAAACTACCGAGACGAAGCGTCTTATCTACATTTCCTACCGACGAGAAGAAAACCGTGTTATCACCATTACTACAAGAAAATTCCTCCACAGATAAGTCTCGTAGCAAATACCATTAAAATTTGCAACAATTTTATGTAATTCTGTCAATACAAGTGTCTGCATTTACTTTCGTGTTTGTTCCTTCTTTGTCCGACAATTTGCCTACAACACCGGAGAAATAAGAGCTCCTTCGAAACCGTAAATATTCTTAATATGGATAAAAACTACGTAGCTCCGAAATAAAAATTAGCCAATGAGATTAGTGATTTTAGCTGCTATTTTATAATCAGCCAATCAGAACCGCGTTTACGAGATAAACAGATAAATGCAGTGCACACGGCAAATCAAAAAATCCTTTGACTAAACAAAAAAAAAGTTTGTTTTTTTTTTTCTTCGGAAAAAATACTAAATAACATAATTTTCAATTAAAACTTGAACTCGCTTTTTAGAATATGTCAATAAATAAAAGAATTTGGAAGGTTTTTGGACCTTCCAAATTAAGCCTTAATTGCAAAAAAAGATCCGACAGAACTTAATGATTTTCTCTTTGGGATTGTAGCCTATATTCAAGCGACCAAATTTTTTCACTCTATGAATAACACCAATAAATCCGGTAATCATGAACTTTTGTTTGGTAAATTCCTACCATAAAATTATTCTTGCGTATTATCTGAAATGAACTTAATTGTTATTAAGAACACATTTTATGATATTTTTGTGTTAAAACATGCAGTTGTATTGATTCGAACAAGTTTGTATTTAAAAAAAAATTTTTTATATATATATCCTAGGATAATTCAAAATGTGTTCTTAATAACAATTAAGTTCATTTCAGACAACGCGCAAGCATAATTCTATGGTAGGATTTCTCTGAATGTTTGAAATAGAAAAATAATTAACACAACTCCTACCCCAGCTATGGTTAGCGGAGAGAGAACAGGATACCCCCGTGGACTGAATAAAGGGTTATGTTCAATGTTCCGTGATGGCTCCCGATTACAACAAAGTTCCCGAGTTCGAAAAGAAGGTTCCCGAGTCCGAGAAGGTTCCCGAGTCCGAAAAGAAATACCTGAAGAAGGCCGGAGTGCATATCGGCCGAAACGTTGTACAAATAACAATGAAGATGGGGACAATAGTCCGAATAACGCAGATAATTATATGGTAGGAATTTACCAAACTAAAGTTCATGATTACCACAAATCCTACTATGTCATTCCTAAATAAGCAACAATTGCATTTTCGAAAAGATTTTGGGATTGTTACCAATCCCAAAATCTTGAATGAAAAGCATCTTTGTTATAAAACTAGATTGCCTTTATATTCTAATTCTAAGGATGTATTATTAATCGAACGATATTAGCACCATTTTCTGGGAAAATGATTATTGGGGTCAGAAAGATAGGCTCCCCACTCTGAGGGGATCATTGCTCTAGTGTTATTTTTTAAGACATAAGTAGCAATACATTCCAAACAAATATCACAAACACATGAAAACTGTTGGAACCCACAGACGATTCAAAAACGAACAAAGGGACTAAACTCTCATTGTTAAGTCCCTTTGTTCTTTTTCCGAGAAGAAGCTTGTAAACAATGGCAGCCATCTTTGATTCAACGTAATTTTCACAGAGAAAACATAATGCTTTTCAAATTCATTTTAATGCATGTCTCAACTCCAAAAGAAGCTCCAAAATTCGAACCTCACCATTGGATGCAGTTTAATGTCTTAGTGTCCTGGGTATGAACCCAGGACACTAAGACCCTCAGCCACCACCTTCTAGCACATATGATAAAAAGGGTTGGGGTTTGCCATCAAAGCAATTGGATCGGAATGATGCAATATCGAATGATTTTGGTATCTGTGGAATTCTGGTGACAGAATGATTTTGGTATCTGTGGAATTATTGGGATGAATTTAAACCATTGTTTCTATTGTTGTTAAAATATTTCTAAAACTAAATATTTATTTGATTCTCTTTTGTTTACCTAATTCTAAACTCATTACATAACATTGTAAAACTATGATAGATGCTAGGGCTTGAATCTGACCGCACATCTAGGGCCAAAGTAGAGTGTTTCAAATCATGGACTGCTCAGCCAGCAGGGTTCAAGACTTAAGTATCACGGGTCACCATTCATGGCACACATTAGAGGGATTTAGCAATTTCAATATTTAAAACAGAAATTTATTTTACTAAGATGAAACTTATAAGATATTATAACTAGAATTAGAATTGAAAATATTACCCCATCACCTGTCGGTGTTGATGGGGTAATATGGGGTAAATATCGTTCGATTAATAATACATCCTTAGAGTTAGAATATAAAGGCAATCCAATTTTATAACAAATGATTTTCATTACCGAAAATGCAATTGTTGCTTATTTAGGAATGACATAGTATGATTTGTAGTAATCATGAACTTTAGTTTGGTAAATTCCTACCATAAAATTATGCTTGTGCATTATCTGAAATGAACTTAATTGTTATTAAGAACACATTTTATGATATTTTTGTGTTAAGCATGCAGTTGTATTGATTCAAACAAGTTTATATATTTTTTTGTTTATATCGTACGATAATTCAAAATGTGCTTTGGTTTAGTAAATTCCTACCATAAAATTATACTTGCACATTATCTGAAATGAACTTAATTGTTATTAAGAACACATTTTATGATATTTTTGTGTTAAAGCATGCAGTTGTATTGATTCAAACAAGTTTATATCATACGATAATTCAAAATGTGCTTTGGTAATATTTTCAATTCTAATTCTATGGGGTAAATATTTTCAAAGATATTTGGATGCATAACTTTTCCAAAATTGTGCGTGCGCATTATCTGAAATGAACTTAATTGTTATTAAGAACACATTTTGAATTATCGTACGATATAAAAAAAAACTTGTTTGTATCAATACAACTGCATGTTGTATTGAGAGTTAAGTCCCCTTGTCGGATCAGTGATAAGCTGATTTTACATTTATCGAATTTTGTTCAGTAAATCCGAAGTTTGGATAGATCCATCTTATTATTCTAATATTCCGCTCTTGTTCCTTTAATCCCAACATTAAAGGGTTATCTTAATCCTGATGGAATTTTACACCCTTTCTCTTAACTAATTCCACCAAAGTTCCGCCGAAAATGGTATAATTAGGATTAATACAGTGAATCCGAAGTAAGTTTGGATTGATCCACGAATTCGTTAAAACCGAAATTCGTTATATCGAGGTCCGTTATATCGAGGTTTAACGTATTTTATCTTTTCTCTCCAAATATTTAGTTGGTTGATAACTTTCAAATTTTAACACTTTTGTTGAATTATAACTAGGGACCGGGTTAGCTCAGTCGGTAGAGCGTTCGACTAGAAACCACAAGGTTCCTAGTTCTATACCGGTCCTCGCCAACTCAGCGTATGAGTAGCACGGGCATCTGTGCGGTAAAGTAAGGAGCTGGTGGTAGATGCTAAAACAATCTCCTTGGTCTAGTGCTATTGAAAAGGGGATAGACTCCCTCGCTGACTGGCTGATACCGACTTTAGGCCGCCCCGTCGACTTTACTTCACTTATCTAAACAATCCCTCCACACGAGAAAAATGTAACACTAGGTCTATTTCTTAAGCGGTGTTTAATAGGTTTGAAAAAAGATTTTTCCCTTCTTATAGACTGGTTGCCTAACCAAGGCTAAAGAGCTCAGTCTACCGTGATATTTACCCATAGCTATGGGGAGGATATTTGGATGCATAACTTTTCCAATGGTGTTAGCGCTAATCGAAATACAAACAGTCTCGTCCAGGATAAGCTGTAACAGGGATAACATTTTAAAACATTGAATACTATTCATGGACTGCGCCGTAGGGAAAGTTGATTTTTTCCTTTTTTAAAATATCAAATTCTCTCAAACAGTGAATATGTGCTGGTGTAATAAATACTGATATCAAAAATTAGATCACTTACTTGATCCATTCTTGAGGAAATAGTATCAAAGATCGTCAGTTGAAATGCACTAAAAAATCCTCAACATTTGGCCGTGAAATTGGTTAGAAAATTTACAAAAATTCATTGGTTTGTTTGGTTTTACGGCATATCAACCTCAGTGGGTCATTTAATGCCGATAAAGTTGTGAAATAAATCAATTCTTAATAGATAATACAATTTTTTTATAAATACATTTTTCTATTTAACCCATAGATGAGACCCTAACAGGTACTACCACTCCGGGTCAGAGTGGACCAGGGAGCAATGGTGATGAATGGGTGCTCCACATTCCCCAAACCTCCAAAACTGGAACCTCACCATCAGATAGTTTAACGTCATTCCCAGGACATGTAGACCCGCAGCCACCGCCTTCTAGCACCCATATGATAAAAAGGGGTTGGGGCTTGCCATAAAGGCAATAGGGTTGGGAAAATCATATAAGTGCTAGGGCTTGACGTGACCAGCCGATTGATCAGAAGGGGCCTCTCCGACCGCCCGTCTAGCCCAAGATAGGGCCAAAGTGGAGTATTGCATGTCATGAACTGCTCATCCACCTGGGCTCTATCCTTAAGTATCACGGGTCGCCACCCAGGGCCAACAGGTGGCCCCATTGGGGGAGTCTTACCCCTCTGCAGAGGTGCAGTCGGTGCATTCTAACGCCCCAGACGACAGGGCGGTACAAAAATTCAAAACAAATTTACTTTACTAAGATAAAACAAATAAGATATTATAACTAGAATTCAAATTGAAAATATCCTCCCCATCAGCACCGACACCTCGGATATGCTACTTTTTACCTCATTAGCTAAGCTGTAACAGTGATAACATTTTAAAAGATTGAAATCTGTTTTCTTCAAATGAAGGCAAAGTTTTGAAGAAAACTATTTTGTGGGGCAATTCCTTATGTTGATTTACAACTTTGGCAATATGGTAGACATTACAGTTCCAAAATAGACCTACCCTATAGCTCTTCCACCAGGTTGGTTGGTTGGTTGGTTTATTAATTTTAACGGCATATCAACCCGTCCAGGGTTATATCATGCCTAGCGATTGGGGTGTTATACATATTGTGTATTCATATATATATACTTTTAGTAATTGGTTTTAACAATGTGTTAGCATTATTGGGAATTATATTGTATGGCATTGATTTGTTTCATGTCTATATTCTATGGTATAATTTTATTTCCCTTAAAAAGGAGAAAATATCCCCAATGTTAACATTTTCAAATAGATCCTTCATATTGTTTGCTTTAAAATAACGGTTTCTGATCTGAGCAAAAAATCTGCATTCCATCAATAAGTGTTTGACTGTCAGGGGTGTTTGACATGTTTCAAATTGTGGTTGTTGTTCTTGTTTGAGTATATAAGAGTCTGTTAGTTTTGTATGACCAATGCATAATCGGGACATAATGACTTGTTCCTTTCTAGACTTCCTTAAAGTTAGTCTTCCACCAGGGTTCCAGCCATAACACGGGTCGCCAACCGATGGCTCCATTGGGGGGTCCTACCCCCTCAGCAGAGATGCAGTCGGCGTATTCTAAAGACCCAGCCGACAGGGCTTCAGAGATTGAACTCACTAGACCAATTCATTAGTATGCCCTGTCGGTTTGGACAGTAGAATACACCGACTGAACCTCTTCAGAGGAGTAATGGTTGGCCCCATGGAGGCGGGTAACGGAGGGGTTGGGTAGATAAATGAAAAAGAAAATATCAAGAAATTAAGAAAGATACTCAGTGGCTTTAAACTGGGTCCATTCAGATAGCTCAATCCTCTTATCGTATTAAATGGCAGGAATGGTGATGAAGGGGTACTCCACAATCCCCATTTCTTACAGTTCTAAAATCGATCTACCCTACTACTCAGCCACATGTCGCCATCCACGGCCAATAGATTGGCGCCATTGGGTGGGGGTACCGTAGGCGTTTGGTAAATAGATGAAAACGAAAATATCAAGGAGGTAAGTGTTGTACCGGCCGTTCCTACAGTGGAGAACATGCACCGGTTCTCACTATAAATAGTGAGACACCGAGTGGAAAGGTAGCACTGTTCCCGTTAACGACAAGCTAGTCGTACATATACCATTAATTGTAAATACACTTGTCTTATTTTACCCCATCTCGACTTGACTTCTTTTTACTGTTGGGACTAACATCACAACAGTAAGAAAGATACTCACTGGTTTTAAACTGGGTCCATTCAGATAGTTCAATCCTTCTATGATTGTATTATATCGCAGTAAGAGCGATGAAGGGATACTCCACAACCCCAGAGCTCCAAAATTAGAACCACACCATTAGATGCAGTTTAACATCATACCCAGGATACTAAGACCCTCAGACACAGCCTTCTAGCACACATATGATAAAAAGGATTGGGGTTTTGTACTCCACAATCCACAGAGCTCCAAAATTGGAATTTCACCATTAGATTCAGTTTAACGTTAACACCCAGGACACTAAGACCCTCAGACACCGCCTTCTAGCACATATATGATATAAAGGATTGGGGGTTTGTACTCCACAATCCCCAGAGCTCCAAAATTGGAATTTCACCATTAGATTCAGTTTAACGGTAATACCAGGACACTAAGACCCTCAAACACCGCCTTCAAGCACATATATGATTTAAAAAAGGATTGAAGGTTTGCCATAAAATGAAAACGAAAATATCAAGGAGTTAAGAAAGATACTCACTGGTTTTAACCTGGGTCCATTCAGATAGTTCAATCCTTCTATCGTATTGAATGGCAGTAATTATGATGAAGGGGTACTCCACAATCCCCAGTTCTTAGAGTTCTAAAATCGATCTACCCTACTACTCAGCCACAGGTCGCCATCCACGGCCATTAGATTGGCGTCATTGGGTGGGGGTACCGTAGGCGTTTGGTAAATAGATGAAAACGAAAATATCAAGGAGTTAAGAAAGATACTCACTGGTTTTAAACTGGGTCCATTCAGATAGTTCAATCCTTCTATGATTGTATTAAATCGTAGTAAGAGCGATGAAGGGATACTCCACATTCCCCAGAGCTACAAAATTGGAACCACACCATTAGATGCAGTTTAACATCATACACAGGACACTACGACCCTCAAGCATCGCCTTCTAGCACATATGTGATAAAAAGGATTGGCGGTTGTACTCCACAATCCCCAGAGCTCCAAAATTAGAACCACACCATTAGATGAAGTTTAACATCATACACAGGACACTAAGACCCTCAGACACCGCCTTCTAGCATGTATATGATAAAAAGGATTCGGGTTTGTACTCCACAATCCCCAGAGCTCCAAAATTGGAACTTCACCATTAGATTCAGTTTAACATCATACACAGGACACTACGACCCTCAACCACCACCTTCAAGCACATATATGATTAAAAAAAAGGATTATGGGTTTGCCATAAAATGAAAAAAGAAAATATCAAGAAGTTAAGAAAGATACTCACTGGTTTTAACCTGGGTCCATTCAGATAGTCCAATCCTTCTATCGTATTGAATGGCAGTAATGGTGATGAAGGGGTACTCCACAATCCCCAGTTCTTAGTTCTAAAATCGATCTACCCTACTACTCAGCCACGGGTCGCCATCCACTGCTAATAGATTGGCGTCATTGGGGGAGGGGATTTTACCGTAGGGGTTGGGTAGATAAATGAAAAAAGAAAAATTCAAGGAGTTAAGAAAGATATTCACTGGCTTTAAACTGGGTCCATTCAGATAGTCCAACCCTTCTATCATTGTATTAAATCGCAGTAAGAGCGATGAAAGGATAATCCACATTCCCCAGAGCTCCAAAATTGGAACTTCACCATTAGATTCAGTTTAACATCATACACAGGACACTACGACCCTCAGCCATCGCCTTCTAGCACATATATGATAAAAGGGGTTATAAGTTGTTTCCACAATCCCCAGAGCTCCAAAATTGGAACTCCATCATTAGATTTCGTTTAACGTCATACCCAGGACACTAAGACCCTCAGTCATCGCCTTCTAGCACATATATGATAAAAAGGGTTATAAGTTGTTTCCACAATCCCCAGAGCTCCAAAATTGGAACTTCAACATTAGATTCAGTTTAACGTCATACCCAGGACACTATGACCCTCAGACATCGCCTTCTAGCATATATGTGATAAAAAGGATTGGGGTTTGTACTCCACAATCCCCAGAGCTCCAAAATTGGAACCACATCATTAGATGAAGTTTAACATCATACACAGAACACTAAGACCCCCAGTCATCGCCTTCTAGCACATATGTGATAAAAAAGAATTGGGGTTGTACTCCACAATCCCCAGGAATGGAAATTTTACCATTAGATTCAGTTTAACGTAAAAACCCAGGACACTAAGACCCTCAGACACCGCCTTCTAGCACATATATAATAAAAACAGTTGGGGTTTGCCGTAAGATCAAAACGCAAATATCAAGGAGTTAAGAAAGATACTCACTGGTTTTAAACTGTGTCCATTCAGATAGTTCAATCCTCTTATCGTTGTATTGAATAGCGGCGGCTGCAAAGATCATACGACAGATCTCGGCACGTCCACGGCCATTGAAATAGTAGAGGGTGTATGAAGGCATCTTTGCAAAAACGGGTAAGAACAAAACAAAACAATACAAAAACAAAAGAACGAAGAACTGTGGTTAAACTCTGAGAGAAGCTGTTGCTTTCTTGGAGAAACGAGAACAGGCTTTGACGATTCCTGCCACTGTGGAATCGGTTTTTATAGCGGCAATTCCCGCCTTCCAATTTCGGCTGATTCGTCACTTTTTTCCTCTTTTTTTCTTTTACTTTTTTTCCTCTTCTTTTTTTTCTTTTCTTTTTCTTTTTCTTTTTTTCTTTTCTTTTTCTTTTTTTCTTTTTTTTCTTTTCTTTTTTCTCTTTCTTTTCTTTTTCTTTTACTTTTTTTCTTTTTCTTTTTTTTTTTTTTTCTTTTTTTTCTTTTCTTTTTTTTTTTTTTTTTTTCCTTTTCTTTTTCTTTTCTTTCTTTTCCCTTTTTTCTTTTCTTTCTTTTCTTTTTCTTTTCTTTTCTTTTCTATACCTTCTCTTTTTTCTTTTTTTCTTTTTTTTTCTTTTTTCTTTTTCTTTTCTTTTCCCTTCTTTTCTTGTTTTTCCCTTTTTTTTTCTTTTTTTTTTTTTCCCTTTTTCTTTTTTTCCTTTTTTTTTCCTTTTTTTTTTTCTTTTTCTTTCTTTTTTTTTTTTTCTTTTTTCTTTCTTTTTTCTTTTTTTCTTTTTTTTTTTCCTTTTCTTTTTCTTTTCTTTTTCTCTTTTTCTTTTTCTTTTTCCTTTTTTTCTTTTCTTTTCTTTTTCTTTCTCTTTTTCTTTTTTTCTTTTTCTTTTTCTTCTCTTTTCTTTTTCTTTTCTTTTCTTTCTCTTTTCTTTTTCTTTTTTCTTTTTCTCTTTCTTTTTCTTTTTCTTTCTCTTTCTCTTTTTCTTCTCTTTTTTCTTTTTCTCTTTTTCTTTTTCTTTTCTTTCTTTTTCTTTTTTTTTTCTTTTTTCTTTTCTCTTTTTCTTTCTCTTTCTCTTTTTTCTTTTTTCTTCTTTTTTTCTTTTCTTTTCTTTCTCTTTTTCTTTCTTTTTTCTTTTTTCTTTTTCTTTTCTTTTTCTTTTCTCTTTCTTTTTCTTTCTCTTTTTTCTTTTTCTCTTTTTCTTTTTCTTTCTTTTCTTTTTTCTTCTTTTTTTCTTTCTCTTTCTCTTTTTTCTTTTTCTTTTCTTCTTTTTTTTCTTTTTCTTTTTCTTTCTTTCTTTTTCGTTTTCTTTTTATTTTCCTATTTTTTTTTTTTTTTTTTTTCTTTTTTCTTTTTCTTTTCCCTTTTTCTTTTCTTTTTCTTTTCCTTTTTTTTTTTTTCCTTTTCTTTTTCTTAATTCGCGTTGCTGCATCGTACGGTTGTTGTTTTTTTTGTTTGTTTAGTTTTTTTTTCAATTGCCAAACTAAATCGTGTGCACAATGAAAAAATAAGATTAACCCCCACCTACAAAAAAAAGTTAAGGAGATGTGCGAAAAAAGAGACGATAAACAGCTCGAAAGTAGTCGTAAAAGCTGAGCGAATGCGCAGTGCGTGTGTGTGTCGTTAAATTGGATTTAATCAATTTCGGCCAGTTACCGTGGGGAGCGAAGAGGCCAAACACATTATGTGTCATTAAAAGTTGCTCCTGCATTTTGACGGTAAAGACGAAAGTCAGGTCAATTGCTCAGGTGCAGTGAAACTGTTATGTGCATTTCTAAATCAGCCCTCTTTCTGCAATTTTAGCGACTCATTTAGTTATTTTGTGTTTTAATTTTATGTGCAATTGTATTTTAATTTTATGTGTATTTTCTAATTCAGCCCTCTTTCGGCAATTCTATCAACTCATTTAGTTCTTTTGTGTTTTAATTTTATGTGCATTTCTAAATCAGCCCTCTTTCTGCAATTTTAGCAACTCATTTAGTTCTTTAGTGTTTTAAGTTTAAACGCTTTTTTAATTCAGCCCTCTTTCTACAATTCTAGCGACTCATTTAGTTCTTTTGTGTTTTAAGTTTCATTCAACCCTCTTTCCTGCAATTCCAGCGACTCATTTAGCAAAGACTTAAATTGACCAGCTCTGCACGTATACTGTATGCTACGCAGAGAACCCTCCGAGGACAATGAATGATAGGGACGGCTGGCGAGAGATTGTCGTGGATATCCGTGCTACTAGCCCGAAATGATGATGATGATGATGATGATGATATTTGAGATTACCCTCGAAGATGGAATTAACATTATCACTTACCTAAGTTCTGTTTCACCACAGAGGTGACTTTTTAAAATGTACGAGGGGTAATTCCATGTCAAATCATCCAGAAAAAAGTAAAATTGTCACCCACTCCCTACAATTTTTCTGATTTTTTTTCCTGGTGTGGACTATGTTAACGTTTGACAATCCCCCAAATTTGAGCTTCCAATTCCAAAAATTGGCGGAGTTATGTCGATTTTAGCTCTCCAAATTTGGTGGGTTTCACAAAAAATGGCGGCATTTTGTAATCTATTTGTAATCTGAGCAAAAGCCAAACTATCTTTTTGGTACAAATAATGTTCAATATATGTGACATAATAATAGAAAAAAAATTGTCAAAGATGCAGTGCCACATCGAGATATTGATCTTGCTATAATAAAAAATCAGAAATCGTCAATAACTTAAAATTGGTTGATTTTAAGATTTTTTAGATTGCATTTTTGGATTGCATTTCTGGATTTCTTGGGCAAATATATTTTATAAACCAATTTTTAGGAGTAGGGAAGCTCTATAACTCATTTTACATTTAGACAAAAATAGATTACAAAAATTAGCCATTTTCCGCGAGCCCCACCAAATTTGGAGAGTTAAAAATCGACATAACTCAAAATTTGGGGATTGTCTAAATTTAATATAATCCACACTTGGAAAAAATTTCAGACAGATTGCAGGGGGTGGGGGACATGGCCTGGATGATTTGACATGATGATGATGACCCTCGAAGATGAAATTACTCACTTACCTGTTTCACCACAGAGGTGACAGTTTAAAATGAAGGAGTGGTAATTCTGGCACACCTTGTTCTTTTTATAAACAACCAACTTGTTCTAAAAAGAATTAAATACTTTCTTTCGCTTGTCGCCATTGTCCCCCACATTATCACATACGGATTGATGACGAGGGTGAGGCAGGGATTTGATGACACATGCTTTACTTGACGTTTGAGCGTAGGTGACTTGGAATATATATATATTAGGGAGTAGCAAAAAAAAATCGGATACTACGAGTTTTAAAAGCGAATTAAGAATAATTAAATCTATTATTTAAGGTTAAACTTTGTCTAAATCGATAAGTAGTAGCATAATAACCATCATAAAAAAAAGAAAAATATAATTACATATGCAGTTTATTTTTAAAAGATTTAAAACTATTTGTTTTGGTCAATTTCGACGATATCCGCCATTTTGGCTGTTTTTCAATGGTTTCAATGGCGCCATCCGCCATTCAGCCTCTTTTTCGATGATTTTAAGTGCTTTTTTACAATTTTACTGTAATATTCGCGATTGCAAAAAATTTTACCAAAAATCAGGTAATTATCCGATTTTAATGAAATTTTCAGTATTGATTTAACAATTAATGAATTTTATAATGCATCAGTTATTTTATTTCAAAACTTTAATTTAGTATTTTTGCTATGAAAAATTAATATATAAAATTCATTTAGAATATGAAAAGTCTGATGTTAAGTTTAAAATGTTATATTTTTAGATTCTAAAAATAAATATCTACTTAATGCAAAATTTATTTTTTCGAAAAAAGTATACGTTTTGAAGAAAAACTCGATTGAAAATGTACCACCTCCCCTTTGTAAGCAGAAAAAACATCGATGTATAATTTTTTCTTTTATAAAATAATAGCCAATTAAATAATTATCAAAATGAGTAAAAAAGGAATCTCCCAAAAATTGATTATTTATTATTTTTTTTACATTTTATTTTTCGATTTTCGGTACTTATTTTCTCATAGAAGCGCAACCGTAAAAATTTTTTTTTGTTTCTATTCATAACTTCGGTCTTTTATCTCATTATTTATACTGTAATTAGTATCAAATATGACCAACTTGCAAAACATTTTACGCCCCCAACATAAGGGGGGGGGTCAAAATTTAGTGACCTGAAAAAAATGAGAAAGTTTTAAAATAAAATAAATAATGCATTATAAAGATCATTTATTGATACATAGACACTGTAAATTTCATTAAAATCAGATAATTTCCTGATTTTTGGTAAATCATTTTGTCAAAAACACATATTAGGCTCAGTTTGCCAGTCCCTAATATATATATATATATATATATATATATATATATATAATATATATTATATATAGTTAAATAATGAAGCCATTTTCTGTCTGCAAGTTTTGTCCTTTGTTTTTTCGTATTGCCGGATTATTTTTGTAATATCTGGCGAAAATTGGCTGATTTATTTGCCATATGTCATCGACCAAGTACTTTCTGTCCTATCTTGGGCCATTTTCAAGGTATTTTGAAACCGTACAACAGTACCTTGAAAATGGTCCACGATAGGGCAGAAAGTACTTGGTCTATGACATATAGCAAATACATCAGCCAATTTTCGCCAGATATTACAAAAATAATCCGGTAATACGAAAAAACAAAGGACCTGCATTATTTAACTATATATGCCTACAAGAAAAAATGCCGCCTAAATACACACACACACACATACACACACACAGATATATATATATATATATATATATATATATATATATATATATATATATATATATATATAAAAGGGTTTTATGATTTGCTTGAAGCATTGTGTATATATTGGTTTGGGGGTTGATTTTGAAGGCTATCACAATGCAGGTGTAAAGAAAAAAATAAGGTAACAATGGTGTTGTTTGTTAACCTGTGATTTATTCTTAATATTATAATTTCGAGATAAATTCTCTTCAAAAGAAGAACACTGGAACTGAAGTAGTTGTCGTCTTGCTATGGCATTTTTTAGGTAAATGAAATTTTGTTTTGAAAATGTTACAGATGGTATTTCTTTTTATAACTGTATTCTCGTGTTGCATGTTTACGGGAATGCGCTTTTTTTGTTTGTACGTGTGTGTATGTTGTCATGCGTGTGTGCATGAAAATGCGTGTAGACTGTGACGTTATGACCGTATCCACGGGCGTGTGTGCGCGTATGAAAGAGCGTATCCACGTGCGCATGTGCGTATGAAAGAGCGTATTTGTGTTTGGTGGCCATGGTGATGTATAATATTTCGTGTTGGATGTAATATAAAGTATTTAATCATTTATCATTTTTATCATTATTATTATTATTATTATTATATTATTATTTGTTTATATACTTATTTAAATTTAATTTTATTTATTTTTAAAATTATTTCATATTTACCTTGCCCATAAGTGTGTGTGCGTGTGTGTGTTAGATACATTATATATATATTTGAAAAAAGTAAATTAGTCGGGGCGGCCTAAAGTCGGTATCAGCCAGTCAGCGCTAGACCAAGGAGATTGTTTTAAGCATCTGAGGTGGAGCGCCACACCTTCCATCAGCTCCTTACTTTACCGCACAGATCCCTGTGCTACTCATACACTGAGTTGGCGAGGACCGGTATCGAACTAGGAACCTTGTGGTTTCTAGCCAAACGCTCTACCGACTATATTATATATATATATATATATATATATATATATATATGGTGTGTGTGTGTGTGTGTGTGTATATATATATATATATATATATATATATATATATATATATATATATATACTAGCAAAAGTACCCGGTCCATGACCGGACTAGAAAAAAAATAGGAACACCGAAGAGTGAGAAGGAGAAAATTGGAGTAAGGGAGAAAACAAGAGGAAAATGATTTATCAAATAAAATAGATACCACTCTAAAGGGACACAACTGATGAATTGAAACCGTATCTGTATTATAATAAGATGATATTTTCAAGGAGGTGACCCATGTCTTTTGTTCACCACTGTAGAATACCATTTTTTTTTTTTTTTTTTGCACAATTGAACCGAAATTCCAAAATTATCTCGCAGAACTCTTTAACCTGAAAACACTTCCACCGAAAATACACTTCTCGCGTTTTGTTTTTTTTGCTTTGTTTTTTTTTTTTGTTTTTTTTTTTTTTTTTTTTTTTTGGGGGGGGGGTCCGTTTTCTAAATAACGAAGAGTAAAAAGATTTCAGAGTGAAACGTGTCAATTTAACATGGCGACGGCCGATGGATAGATATAAAGAAAGTGATAGGCAGATAGATAGATAGATAGATAGATAGAGAGAGAGAGAGAGAGAGAGAGAGAGAGAGAGAGCGGGGAGAGAAACAAAGTAATAGATATATATATATAGAGAGAGCGGGGAGGAGAAACAAAGTGATAGGTAGAGAGAGAGAGAGAGAGAGAGAGAGAGAGAGAGAGGGGCGGGGGGAAAACAAAGTGATAGGTAGATAGATAGATAGATACATACATGCATACATATGTATATACATAACACAGTGATAGATAGATATAAAGAACAGTGATTGTTGATGTACACATACACATATGTTGTTTATATATATATATTATATATATATATATATATATATATATATATATATATATACACATATGTTTGTTATATTATTATATATATATATATATATATATATATATATATATATAATATATATTTTATATATATATATATATATATAATATATATATAGATATATATATATATAATATATATATATATATAATATATATATATATATCTATAGAGAGAGAGGAGAGAGAGAGGGAGAATAAACAAGTGATTGATACATATATATCGATAGATAGATATAAAGTGAGAGAGAGAGAGAGAGAAAGAGAAGAGAGAGAGAAAGAGAGAAAGAGAGAGAAAGAAATAGATAGATATAAAGAAAACTCTCCAACGAGACACACTTGTCGCGTTTGTTTTTGTTTTTTTTGTTTTACTCAGTGTGCGTGCATGCGTGCGAGCATGTGTGTGTGTGTGTGTGTGTGTGAGTGTGTGTGAGTCTGAGTGTGTGAGTATGTGTGAGTGTGTGTGTGTGAGTGTGTGTGGGAGCGTGTGTGTGTGTGTCGCTGAGTGTGTGAGTGTATGTGTGAGTGTGTATGCGTATGTGTGTGTGTAAGTGTGAGTGTGT
>CM042175.1:10208793-10226900 GCA_023376005.1 Doryteuthis pealeii
AGGACAGTAAGTCTTCACCACGAAATCAATCCTCACATAAAACCGTTGAGAAGAACTTTTTTAACCCCAATTGACAAATAAATGTTTTTACGGGTTAAAAACCCTTTCACTAGGACCAGTAAGTTCTACACACGAATCAGACTCTACAATAAAACGTTGAGAAGACTTTTACCAATGACTAAATAAATGTTTTTTAACGGGTTAAAAACCCTTTTTCACTAGGACCAGTAAGTTAAACAGCGAATCAAGATGACCTCTACATAAACCGTTGAAAGAAAAGCTTTTACACAATGACAAATAAATGTTTTTACGTTAAAACCCTTTCAACTAGGACCAAAATAAGTTTGTTTCTAATTGTTGCTATTTCTATAACAATATTTATTCGAATTTATCTTTTGTTTACATATTTGCTAAACTTAACTTATAACAATTGGTAGAAATTTCTTGGTTTCAGATAAACTTATTATTTTAATGTTATCAGAGGGTTCCACTGCAGGTAGATAAGGGGGTCAAAATTCCCCATATCTATAGAGAATGTATAAATATCCAAAGTTTTAAAGTGTTATTGTTTTTTTTTTTTTTTTTTTTTTTTTTTTTTTTGTTTTTTGTTTTTTTTTTTTTTTTTTTTTTTTTTTTTTTTTTTTTTTCACTTTTCATTTTGGCTATGTTCTTTTCCCAAGAAATTATCAAGAATTATAGTAATTACATGTTTTAATTCGCCTACAAAAGATCTTTTTGGAGGTGCGTCCCATTAATGGGGTAATTAGTGGCTCCGCTCGGTTGTAGGATATTCCACACGCCTAACTTGATTTAAAAGATGTTCCTGCAGGAGAGTTATAGGATATTCCCATGATATTAAGACTACAGATGCTGCGTCCATATCTCTGTGAGAGCGAGAGACTTGTTCGTTGGGGGCTGGAACATGTCAGGAGAATGGATAATGGAACACCATCCTCTTCCAAAAGATGCCTTTTTGTACGTGTCATTTTGTAAAAGGCTCCCGATCTGGTTGGTAAGTAACCCACGTGCGTAGCGCTTATTCCTCGGACGAGGGATTTAAGATGTCTGCAGGACAGTGTATGGAGTGATATGTAATGCCATTAAACAACACATTATATCTTTTCTCCACTCCTGCTGTGAGAGGGCGAAGACTGTTCGTGGGCCTTTGGATGAACACCAGAATGTAGGGGAGAAAATTAATGAGGGGCGAATAAGTTAAAAAAACAATTGGAAAACGCATCTACCATCTTCATGAAAGAGATTTCTTTTCCTCTTTTTTTGTACGGTGGGTGACCGTTGGTGGACTAGGCTGGGGGTCTGGGGGAAGTGAGGAGGGGTGCTGATCGGTGTAATTAACGCTATGAAAGAATCGATCTATGTCTGCGTAGAAGTCAGTCCGAGGAACTCCCGAATATGATTGTCGATTCCTATCGTCGCGTATTGTTGTGGTAGAAACAATGTCAACGCCTAATCGATTTAAAGATGTCTGCAGGAGATTATGAAGAAGTGCCACGAATAAATACATTAATCGATACAAATAACGACGGTGGAGTAGATGCATAAAAAATAGAGGCGGGCCCTGGACGCCTTAACGTTAGCAAGGCACGGAGAGAAGTAGGTGGAGAAGGAGAGTAGCCGTGACGCAAAAAGAAAAGAAAGTAGGGAGAAAAAGAACAAAACAGCAGCACCAGAGCATACGGTTTGTTGCAGTCAGTGCACCAAGCTGTCATTAGGAATTGGCTCTGCAGGAGTGTCACTGCGAAAAAATGAAGATATTTATTTATTATTTTGTTGGACATGTTGTGATTTTCAATATTAGCAAATACCGTGGTAATTTACATGGGTCAAAGAATGGTGAATTAATAATAAATGTGTTGGCATTCTGTTCCGTCCTATCTAAAGACGATGCGTATGTGTCCACTTTAAAAAATCTTGCAAATGTGCGCGAGTGGCTGAACAGACCAATTTTTAATGGCATCTCTGGTGCAGTGACTGGCAAACAACGGTAATCCTTACTGGAGGTGATGTTGTCTCTCCTTCCCTTTTGCCTCTTGCCGCGGCGGCTTTCTTTCATCTCTTTTTCACTACATTTCGTTCCTTGTTTGACGAGGAGGCAACCAGGTCGCACGTCTTCTGCACAAGCCTCCCATGTGTTGGTGTTAATGTGGCATGTCTTATGTTTTCTCTTAACTGGTCAGGTGCCCATCCGCTAATTCGGCCATACTGTAGGTCTTTGGGGATGCGGTCTTTGTCCATCCCCTGACGTGACCAAGAAAACAGACAGGCGCCTCTCGCAGATGATGGCGGGCATGCTGTTCATGTTTGCTCGTTCCAGCAGGTCTATGTTAGCCTGTTTGTCCTGTCAGCATATGCGTAGAATACGGCGTAGGCATCTGAGGTGGAAATTGTTCAGTTTTTTCACTTGGATAATATAAATACATAGAATAGAATAAATCTTATTATATAGAGATTCGGAGGTTGTTTGTAACCGAAAATACATCGCTGGTTACGTCACAATGCCTCATCAATTGCATAAGTTTATGAATAGGTAATTTAATTTATAGTCAAATCATTAATGTATAGAATAAAACTTATTTAAAACAGCCCATCTTATTAGTGTGTCTAAAATCCTTCTATGTGTCTTATATATCACTAATAAATAAAAAGGTTTACATAATATATGGTGTGGTTAATTTGCAATATTGTTTAGAAAACCGGGTTAATAAATATTACTTGGTGTTAATTGATCTCTAATATTATTGTTTCATTCTCCAACGTATGTAAATCAATCTCTTCTTCTTCTTTCTTCTTTCTTCTTCTTCTTTCTTTCTTCTTCTTCTTCTTCTTCTTTCTTCTTCTCATAATAAAACTGAATTTAAACAAACCCAACCCTAACCGTAAATTATGAACGAAAAATCGAGAAAATTTCACGATTTTTCGTATATTTTTTCTTCTTCTCCTTCTTGTCTTGTTCTTGTTCTTGTTCTTCTTTCTTCTTCTTTTAATGTCATAACTGAATTTAAACCTAACCCTAGCTCTAACCCTAACCCAGCCTAACCCTAACCCTAACGTAAATCATAAATGTAGAAAATGAATGTAATTTGAGATTTTTAAAGTATTTCTTCTTCTTCTTCTTCTTCTTCTTCTTCTTCTTCTTCTTCTTCTTCTATTAAAGCTGAATTTAAACCTAACCCTAGCCGTAACCCTAACCATAACCCTAACCGTAAAATTAAAAAACGAAAAAACAAAAAAAAAACAACAACGGAAAATCAAGTAAATTTCAGCATTCATCGTATATCTTCTTCTTCTTTTCTTCTTCTTCTTCTTCTTCTTTCTTCTTCTTCTCTTGAAGTGATTTTTTAAAAAAAATAACAATTAAAAATCTATTAATAATGGAGATTCGGTCTCTATTTGTCTGTAACGGAACATACGTCATGCTTACGTCACATCTATCAAAATCGTCAATACACAGAATAAACAACAATCAATATTAATTAAATAATAAAAAGATGTTCCTTATAATTCAACGTTTCAAATCCTTTCCATTGTAATAAAAAAAAACTACATAAAACTATGAAATTAAAAATTTCTATAATTTAAATGGAAAAATAATTTACGAATTTGTAATCAAGTTTTAAAATTATCTTTTACTCTCACACTTTTTTTCAGTAAGAAGTTTTAAAAAGTTTACAAATAATAAATAGGGTTTGGCGTGAGATTGTCATGGATATCCGTGCTGCTGGCGCGACATGATTATATATATATATATATATATATATATATATATAAGTAAATCTAATGAGTCAGACGAACCTACTATTAGTTTCGCTTAATGCTCTTCAGGGCTAAGATCTGAGCCCTGAAGAGTATTAAGCGAAACTAATAGAAGGTTCGTCGGATTCATTAGATTTATCCTTATTATTTGCTCTACTTAGGTATTGAGCACTTTTTTACTTATTAGCCTTTCCTAGCGTTGTATGAAATATATACATAATCTTATATACATATATTACATATAAATGTTTTTTCTTTTGGCCAAATATTGTACCAATAGATTATTTTTGTTGGTACGACTATCTTGGTCTTTTCTTTTTTTCAAAAATTTTTTTCTTCCTGGTTGATGTTTGTAGTATATTTTTACAATCAACTATTTTGCTGTTTTGTTTTCTCACCCTGAGATTTACCAACACGCTTGTATATTATATATAATATATATATATATATATATATATATAATATATATATATATATATAACAACTCAAGGCATCCGTAGTGGTATAATGTTAGCAAGTTAGTCTAGCAGATCCATTACTACTGAAAAGTGAGCGTGACCCTAGCTGGATGCTCCATAATTGTGACCTTGTTTCAATCCTATCCGTGGTGAACGGATGTTTTTTTTTATATCAGCAAATCCTGTTGCTCGCCAATATTAACTGATTTCATTTCGCCACCTAAATGTAATATGCACTCTTTTGGTTGGAGGGGCCGTATGGCCCAGGTTGAGAAACAATTGCTTCAAGTCTGACTATTTTTGAAAAATCATGTAGACAGAGTTTTTCACCCTTTTTCATTTTTGTGTAGAATTTATGTTTGAATATTCAAATTGATAATTTAATCATAATCAATAGATGCGTACAACACTTTATTTTGAGAAGGACAGAACTAAGTTTCATTTCAAATTATTATATTTTCTTTACTCCTTTAATAGATGTGATAATTTTACTTACTCATGATAACCCTCTGACATTGAATTTTTTTAACTCCACCCTACTCAGGCTACATCTTTCAAAAATAAATTTTGGTAAACCCTTTATTCAATCCACGATGTTAATCCTCTTCTCATTCCGCTAACCTAGTCGGGGTACAGGTGTTAGCAGCGTTAGTTATTATTGTATGTTACTGTCGCCCCGACCAGGATTGAATCTGCAGCCTAGAGATAATACTGTCACTTAAAAACTGTCTTAACCAAACACCTTTATTTACTATGCTATGTGCCTAATCGGAAAAGAAGGTTTCCCCACCAGACTACCTGCGCAGATTGAGTCGACACCGTGTATAAACAACTTACCACTGTCGTGGCTTTAGCCGATCTGACTAAACAAATCTCTTTCTAATCTAAACCGGAAGAGGTCTTCTCCACCGATTCTCACGGTATCCAACGGAAGGATCAGGATGAGGTCAAGCCTTGTCACTCATCCTTCAAGGCCACCGGCTGGCAACTTATAACAGCTATTTTGATTTCTACACTACTGTATATAAATATTAGGGAATCTAATATTATGTAACACATGAAGAAGGTCAGAGGGCAACGTTTTAAAAAATTAAAAAGAACAATATTTCAATTGTCTGATCCTCTTCGTGGCTGTTTTTTTTGCTAGTATAATTGTAATCTGATTATACAAGGTGTGTCAAAAAATATCGAAACTTTTTGTACTTTTATGACACACCTTGTATTCTGAAAAGATGAAAATTCCATTCATTGTTTATTTCTATCTTGGTAAATACAGCTTAAACTCGGGCACTTTTATGAACCACCTTGTATTCTGAAAAAAAAATTAACGTTCCATTCATAGTTCATTTCTATCTTGGTAAATACAACTTCAACTCGATACTTTTATGACACACCTTGTATTTCTGAAATAAAAATTAACGTTCCATTCATAGTTCATTTCTATCTTGGTAAATAAAGCTTCAATCTCGCCACTTTTATTACACACCTTGTATTCTGAAAAAAAAATTAACGTTCCATTCATAGTTCATTTCTATCTTGGTAAATACAGCTTCACACTTGGCACTTTTTATTACACACCTTGTATTCTGAAAAAAAAAAACTCGCTCCATTCATAGTTCATTTCTATCTTGGTAAATACAGCTTCAATCTCGATACTTTTATGACACATCTTTTATTCTGAAAAAAAAAAAAATGAACGTTCCATTCATTGTTCATTTCTATATTGGCAAATACAACTTCAATCTCGGCACTTTTATGACACACTTTGTATGCATTCTTATTTCTAATCTATACACATATAAAGGAGAGTTTGTGTGTATGTATGTATGTATGTATGTATGTAATTTTTTATGTATGTATATAAAAATATAAAATAAATCCTGACAACTGGAAAAGCTGGCACTGGGAGAACTGACTGAGAGTTCATGTGGATGATGGTTGTACCAGTTTTGAGAGTGAAAGAATCGTGCATGAAAACCTAAAGCGTCAACTTCGAAGGGTTACACCTGTCATATTGGAGAACATGGAGGGTTGGAAATCTCTACATGTGGTCGAGTTTGCTTTCTAAGGCTGGATTGTCAATCATAGGAGTCTCACCTGGGTCAATCCATGCAGATTCCAGGAGCAAACAATGTGTCTTGTGCTATCTGTGGCAAGGTCTGTAAGTCGGCTTCTGTCTTAAGAGACATATGGTGGTGCATAAGCATCAAATTCTACCATCTGATTCATCTGAATCATCTCATTCAACGGGAAGGAAGTCTTTCAATGTCATATTTGCATCAAACTTTGTGGATCTGCAGCAGGTTTGATGAGCCATTTGAGAGCTCATGCAAGGAAGGGTTCTGGTGGTGGAGTTGTGGGATTGTGAGGGACGGCAATGATCTGTAAAGATTATGCTATTGCTATGCTATGTATGTATGTCCGGAGGTAATTACAAAAATTGAACAATTAACGACAAAGTAATTTAATATACACATTCACCATCACCAGAGCTTGCTTTTTGTGAAAAAAAAACCCAATGAGGATTTGATTTATATTTGAAAAAATATTTAAAAAATTAGGATTTGAATATTAAGAGATGGAAATAATAGTTGCATTCGTGTTTCAATCATAAATCAATTATGTAAGACAAAACAATCAATGGATCTGCGAGACTAACTTTTTTATTATCCACCCTCTACACAGGCAACGCCGGGTAAGCGCTTCTATTTTAATATATTTCATTGCATTAAAACTTAAATACTTACGCCCGGAGGCGCATATTCTTGCTAGTGAAAATAAACTTGCTAGCGTATGAGTAGCACAGGGATCTGTGCGGTAAAGTGAGGAGCTGATGGTAGGTGTGGCGCTCCACCTCAGATGCTAAAATAATCTCCTTGGTCTAGCGCTAGTAAAAAGGGGATAGACTCCCTCGCTGATTGGCTGATACCAAAACGTACTATGGTTTTTGTCCGGACCGAAGCTACAACATTTTGTTAAAATTTGTTAAAATTTCTCACTTCAATCTTTCTGAAATTGTCCAGGTGTAAAGTAAAAATGCATTGGAAATGATTTTTACTATAAAAATGCATTCGAAATGATTCTTACTATAAAAATGCATTCGAAATGATTTTTACTATAAAAATGCATTGGAAATGATTTTTACTATAAAAATGCATTGGAAATGATTTTTACCATAAAATGCACTGGAAATGATTTTACTATAAAAATGCATTGGAAATGATTTTTACTGTAAAAATGGATTGGAATGATTTTACTATAAAAATGCATTGGAAATGATTTTTACCATAAAAATGCACTGGAAATGATTTTTACTATAAAATGCATGGAATGATTTTTACTATAAAAATGCATTGGAAATGATTTTTACTAAAAATGCATTGGAAATGATTTTTTACACTATAAAAATGCATTGGAAATGATTTTTACTGTAAAAATGGATTGGAAATGATTTTTACAATAAAAATGCATTGGAAATGGTTTTTACTATAAAAATGGAAACAATATCCTTGGTCTAGCGCTATTGAAAAGAGGATAGACTCCCTCGCTGACTGACTGATACCGACTTTAGGCGGCCCCGTCGACTTATTTTTATATATATATTTATATAAAAAAAAGTTAAAAGAACAATTTTTCAATTGTCTGATCTTCTTAAATGTTTTCTTGTAGAGATGCCTGGTTCCATGTTGCCAGTCTTGGAGATCGATGGTAAAACCCAGGTTCCTCAGACTATGGCCATTGCCAGGTACTTGGCAAGAGAATACGGTAAGTTATAAAATTACCTTTAAAAAATCATCATCATTATCATCATCATCATCATCTGCTTTAGAAATTGACCTTATCTCACATCCTGCTTCTGCGCAGGGGTTGGTAAGTATATATTCGAAAGTAAGAAGAAATATAATACATGACAGGATCGATAGTAAGAAGAAATACAGAACGAAATTAATAATGGTGTACAACCATGGGTATACCTTCTATGTAAGGAGACGGCTATAAAAACACCTGTATCTATGTGTCAATTTCTTTGATATTCCACGTGTTACCTCTCAAAACCCGTAAAACATGAGTGACCTTATGTCACATCCTGCTTCTGCGCAGGGGTTGGTAAGTATATATTCGAAAGTAAGAAGAAATATAATACATGACAGGATCGATAGTAAGAATAAATACAGAACGAGATTAAGAATGGTGTACAACCATGG
Organism: Doryteuthis pealeii; assembly: GCA_023376005.1. NCBI lineage: Eukaryota > Metazoa > Mollusca > Cephalopoda > Myopsida > Loliginidae > Doryteuthis > Doryteuthis pealeii. Next base: position 10,217,231 of record CM042175.1, read on the forward strand.
GTATACTACAGAAAAATGATAAATAAAATTTTCTAGTAGGTATCAATTATGTTATATCCCAAGATGTTAGGAATAACAAAATATAACAAAAAAGTTAAATATGTTTAACATATAACAATATTGGTTTTAATTTTTCTCCTCGACCGGGAATACAGAAGGATGAGTTGGATAAACACAGTTCAATTATATGCCATGTGATGTCTTCATGAAGCAGCCACCATCTTCTCTCAGTCGTCTCTGATTTATGACTCCTGCATATTAGTGTCAACTTCGTTAGGATGATTTATCTTCCCCAACAATTAATAAATTTGATAATTTTACTTACTTAGCATACAAACGCTCTGACATTGAATTTTTAAATCCCAATAACCTCAGGCAATATCTTTCAAAAATTAATATTTAAACTGCCTGGTGAATGTTTCCTTTTAGCTAGTTATATATCATCATCATCATCATGTCGCGCGCGCAGCACGGATATCCATGACAATCTTTCGCCAACCTTCCCTATCACTCATGGCCCCTGGGAGGTCCTCTGTGCAGCATCCAGACTCCTCGCATAGTTGGTCAATGTTGGTCCTTAGCGGGCGTCCTACGTTAGCATGTCCATGTGTTGGCATCCACAGGAGAACATCGCGTATGAGCTCATCCCCACTTCTCCAGCAGTGTCCTGCATGCCTAGTCCGTCTCACCCGGATGGTTTGTGAGATGGGGGGCAGGTGACCATATAGTTGCTTCTTTGTGAGGTGCTGCTCCCATGACTTGTTCAGGACTACTCACAGCATTCTTGTGCAGGTACCATCTAGCTTATTCTCGAGGCGCTTTGTCAGGGTCCAGGTGGTGCAGCCATACAGTAGCACTGATATAACCACAGCCTGGAAGAATTGTTGCTTTAGTTTGTCAGTGAGATCGGATCTCCATATTACTGATAGTCTGTTTGTGGCCGTCCATGCCTTTCCTATTTGTGTATTAACATCGCTTTCTGTGGATGAGATATTACTACCTAGGTAAGTGAACTGTTCTACTGAATTAACATAAACTTTAATAAAAGTGTCTGTACATTCTTTATAATTACTTTAACCAATAATTAATAGAGGGACGCAACATTTTATTTGAGGGAGACAGAACTAAGGGTTATTTCCTATAAGTCGAACATAAACAAAGGGGAACTTTGATTGACTGATAAATTATTGATTTATTTATTGATCTTCTAGGAAAAAAGAAGACGGGGTTAAGCTTTAGGGTTAGGGTTAGTTTAATGGGAAAATATTTAATTTATCAGTCAAGAGTGGTTCATTTCTATCTTAGTAAATAACAGCTTCAAACTCGCCTCTGCAGCGTTATATTCTCAGTGTTCATTAAATGATCATTATTTAATCATAATTAGTATCTTCTTATCATAATGGAGATTAGGTTTCTGTCTCTAACCAAAACCACGTCACCATCAACGTCACAATTCACAATTATTTACGTTATATCCCCATTGGTAATTAAATAATCATTATTTAATCTTAATTAGCATCTTCGTTTATGTAAGACTTATAGGAAATAACCGAACTAAGTTTCTTTTATATTCCAAGATGTTAGGAATAACAAAATATAACAAAAACAGTTAAGTATGTTTAACATATAACAATATTTTTAAAATTTTTCTCACCGACTGGGAATACGGTAGGATGAGTTGGATAAAACAGTTCAACTATATTCTTTTTTGTCGTCTCTGATTTGCAACTGCGCAAACTAGTGTCAACTTCGTTAGATAGAGTTATCTCCCCTAACACATTACGTTCTCACTCTTCTAAAATCTTGATTAACCATGTTACGTCAATGCCTGCCTTCTTCTTTTTCTATTGTTTGACGACAGGTTTCTACGGCAAAACCAACATAGAAATGGCCAGGATCGATTTTATTTGCGATTGCTTCTACGAAATTCTGGACGACTTCCTCAGGATGTACAACGAAAAGGATCCCACCAGGAAGGTAAGTTTGTTACACACTTCTTATAATGGAGATTGGGTAGCCGTCTGTCTGTAACCGAAACTACGCCAGCACCACGCGTCACAACCCCCTTAGTTATTAACATTATATTCTCAATTATTAAATAATCATCATTCAATCTTAATTAGCATCTTCTCATTATCATGGAGATTATATGTCTGCCTGTCTGTGACCGAAACTACGTCACCACCAACGTCCTAATTCCCTTAGTTATTACGTTATATTCTCAGTGTTCATTAAATAATCACTATTTAATCATAATTAGTAACTTCTTATCATAATGGAGATTAGGTTTCTGTCTCTAACCAAAACCACGTCACCATCTACGTCACAATTCCCTTAGTTATTTACGTTATATCCCCAATGGTAATTAAATAAACATTATTTAATCTTAATTAGCATCTTATTTATTAACAATGTCTATATTAAAGTCTAGCTGAGATAGATTTGCCTAAATAAACCCATGGTATTCATCGGCATTGCAGTCTCGGAAGACTATATAGTTCTTGTGCCCCTGAAGTTGCAGCGCCTCCTGTGACTGTGAAGTTCAATGTTCGAAAAACATTCTCGACCACAGATGTCGCATTTCAAGGCTGTCCCTGAAGATGTTGATGTACCGGTGCTTTGTTGCCACCGCTTGCTTCTGGACCTTTCGGCTTCATGGTGTTGCGCCAGGGTGGCTTCAGACATGAGCAGTCCGCTACGGAGAACCTGTCGCCAAATAAAGATATACCGAAAATTATGAATCAGATACACGGACACGGTTACTGATTGAAATTTATTAGGTAATAATATCTTGGTTATTTTTTCGTATTATTTAGATAAATGGTTTCCTTGGTTGGTTGGTTGGTTGGTTGGTTGGTTGGATTTTATTTATTTGTTTAATAGCATATCAGTCTTTGTGGGTTATTTAATGTCAAAACCATAAGTGCAGAAAAAGCGGTAGTGGTACTATTTAATCCATAGCTGGGGTGCTTATTGGTTACTTGGTCCCAACAACATGGTCTATATATAAGTGTTATACTTTATTGGTAACGAACTAAGTAAGTTTTCTGTGCATAGGCTCCACGCAAACTTCCGGGTGAAAATCCAAATTTACAAACAATTTAAAAAGTCCCTGCTTTTAATTTTTTCAACCAATCATAAAATTTTCCCAAAACCTTTTAAAGCGAATCTCGAGTCTATCTATAGATATAAAAGCGGTTGACTAAAAGTCGCAAAAAGCAGTTGACTCTAGCACTGGTACACAGCGTTACTCTTTCGGCCAAGATCAAAGAAGCCCACCCCTATCGACCCACGCTACATCACCTCACCACACACAATCACGTCAATCGCCAAGAAACCCACTCACCTCCTCACACTTCACCGAGTGAAAGAAGAACTTAACATCTCTATACCTTCTGGTTTTTGTTTATCCCAAATAAACGAAATTTAGCTGAACCTACCGACCTACGTCTTATCACCTCGCCACAGACAATCAAACAGACTTTCACCCCCTCTCCTACTCTGAATTCACCGAGTGAAAGAAATTTATATTTACTAGGAAATATATGCACCCTCCGGGTGCAAGTATTTGTTTTAATGTAAAAAATATTGTATTAAATTAGAAAAGCTAATGAAACTAAATAAGAATGCAGATAAAAAGATTTGAAACAGAGTGGGGTATGATCGAAAAATAAAACAACCGAAACTTACTCTTCTATCACTCCCGTCTTTCATTGCTAGATTTCCCTAATTTAATTATTTAGTTAAAATATGAAGTAAACAATAAAATTACGGTTATTTCTTCTTGTTAATGGATTTCTTTTAAGATTTATTGAAGAAATTTTTGCTCATATTCATTAAGATAAAACCAAACAATTAGAAATCAATAATACTAAGCACATATTTATTAAAATCAACTTTTTAATATTAATATGCAAATTAGCCTTCCCGTTCACACTGTAAACCGCTATTTTGTTGTATATATAAATACAATTGCATGTTATTAGTATGTAGACCTGGTCAACACCGGGGGTCTAGTGGCTTCGGCCCTGGATCTTTACGAGTTAATAGCGTCGATCCCAGGGGGCCATCCCCCCAGGCAACACCTGCCCCCTCGATTTAAAGGGGCAGGACTGGGTTTATTGCCCAGTGCCTGAGGCGCCCCCCTTGAGGGGGAATGCCGACGGGATCGACGCAATTTTTCACCTGCCACTCCATGAGCTTCGGCTTGTGGGTGGTCCCACGTTAATAGGGACTTTGTGCCTGACCCGTACAAGTGGGGTACGCGGTAAATACCATGTAGATATGGTCAACGGTATTAATAATGTAAACAATTTTATTAATAATTGAGGTTTAAATAAAAATAAAATCATGGAGAATGGAAATGGAATAACTAAGGGAATTGTGACTTGAGTCGTAATATAGTTTCGGTTACAGACAGAAAAACACACAATCTCTATTATAATAAGATATTTAGTATTTAGAAAAATTGGTTGGCTGCTTGCTTACTGCGTTACAGTAGTATTGACACGGTTACCGATTGGAAATTAATGGGTGATAATATCTTGGTTATTTTATCGTTTTACAGTAGCACTAATACGGCTGCAGATTGGAATTTAATAGGTAATAGTTTATTTTGGCTTCTTTGTTTAATAGGATATCCCTTGTAGAAGAACAGTAGTCGTACTATTTAACCTATGCATCCACGAAACTATCTACGAAAATACACATGTAAAGCTAGAAGAGCCTCTCATCATTAAGCTCCTGAATAGATTAAACTTGATGTCTAACTCTAAGGAGATTATGATATGCTGGATCTCAAGCCATATAGGAGTGAGGGGGGAATGGAAGAGCTGACTCTGCAGCTAAATCAGCTCTAGATTTGATCCCCGACAATTTCAACATACCATATACTGACTTGAAACCTAAAATTAATAGATTCCTTCATACAAAATGGCAACAACACTGGAATAACAACATCCACAATAAAATCTTCCTAATCAAACCCACTTTGGGAGGCTGGAGACCAACTTTAAGGAAGTCTAGAAAAGAACAAGTCATTGTGTCCCGATTATGCATTGGTCGCACAAGACTAACGCATTCCTATATACTCAAACAAGAACAACAACCCCAATGTGGAACATGTCAAACACCTTTGACTGTTAAACACTTATTCGTGGAATGCAGGTTTCTTGCTCACATCAGAAACCGTTATTCTAAAGCAAACAATATGAAAGATCTGTTTGAAAATGTCAAGATGGAGGATATTCTCTCTTTTTTGAGGGAAATAAAATTATACCATAGAATATAGACATGATACAAATCAATACCATACAACATAATCCCCAATAATGCTAACACATTGTTAAAACCAATTACTAAAAAGTATAAATATAAATACACGATATGTATTACTTCCTAATGAATGCGTGTCATATTTTTTCCTTTGGAGACTGGAGACCAACTTTAAGGAAGTCTAGAAAGGAACAAGCCATTGTGTCCCGATTACGCATTATCCCCAATGGTGCTAACACATTGTTAAAACCAGTTACTAAAATGTATATATATAAATATATAACATATATTACTTCTTAACTGTTTGGCATGACATAACCCCAGACGAGTTGATATGCCGTTAAAATCAATAAACAAACAAACAAACACCTGTAAAGGAAACTTGAGTACCAGCTTTTATCACACACTTTAACAGTTTTGGCATTAAATAACTCAAATGATTTATATGCCATTAAACAAGCCAAACCAAAACAAACTTAATTCATATGCCCATAAATAAGCACACCCTTCTAAACTAAAGACAATTAATTTTCTTCTAAACCTAACATAGCAAAATTCATTAGTATTATTAACAGCTGCCCCGGTTCACATGCGGCCCGCAAACTACTTTTGATTGTGCTTGCGCATTATTTGAAATGAATTATAATTATTATCAAGAACACATTTTTTAAAAATATTTTCGTGTTAAAACATGCAGTTGTATTGATTCGAACAAATTCGTATTTTCAATGTAGATTTACGATGAAATGAAAATGGCCGACCAAAACATACGGCTTCCTCAAAGTGAAAGAAACAAGGGGAGGTTACTCTCATTTATGTAGCTAATGCTCAGATTACCAAAAACTAAGGGGAATAACTCCGATAAATTTGCAAATTAAATAAATTCTGTTTGTCTGAATTCTTGAGTATATATATATATATATATATATATATATTATATATATATATATATATATATGGGAGAAATGTGAGGAGGTTAATCTGACAGTATGTGGAGAAAGGTAGACAAACACGGGATGTTATGGAAACAATTAAACAGACACACACACACACACACATATTCAGTTAACCAATCCTCACCAATCCAATTTTCTAGACTAACACCTGTGGTACCACCATCCACCATTCTGGCACTCCCCATCTAGTGAGAAGAAAATCCACTAACCACCCCCAACCACCCCTCCCCCTACTGGCGACCTTCTGTTTCAGCATTTTGAGAATGTCCATCATTGAAGCAAGTACTTTCACCATATATATATATATATATATATATATATATATAGAGAGAGAGAGAGAGAGACATATATATATATATATATATATATATATATATATATATATATATATATATGTATATATATACCCATCCCTGGTTGGTTGAGCTTTTTGAAATGCATGATAGAGCGCGCCTAGCGGTCTTACAGGTATATAACGCCAACCCACGGATAGAGAAAGAGAATCTAGTGATATTCTCTGAATAGATGAAGCGGAGGTAAGAATTCTCATTGACGACAAATCGGTCGAGCTTCGATGCCGGCCAGAAACAACCTGAATGTTTAACCACAGTGAAGAGCGCGAGACATCGAAATAGGACTGTATGTGGATTAATATATATATATATATATATATATATATATATATATATATATATATATGTGTGTGAAATAAATATTTTTTTTCTAAAATATTTATTTCATACAGTCGGATTCACTTCCATTCACTTTTTCATATATATACGATTTTTGTGGCTATCCTTAGGCTTCATGCGAGAGCACTCCCCAGCGGGGATCCCTTGTGTTAAGTTTCTTAATGAAGAAACCTTTGGTTGCTCCTTTGTGTCCCTCAGTGTTGGGTATGATCCTTTGGTTGTTCCTTGGTGTCCCTTAATGTTGTGTATGATCCTTTGGTTGTTCCTTGGTGTTCCTTAGTGTTGGGTATGATCCTTTGATTGTTCCTTGGTGTCCCTTAACGTTGGGTATAATCCTTTGGTTGTTCCTTGGTGTTCCTTAGTGTTGGGTATGATCCTTTGATTGTTCCTTTGTGTCCCTCAGTGTTGGGTATGATCCTTTTGGCCTACGTGGAGTGTTGCATATGATGGACTGCTCAGCCACCAAGGTTCCATCCTTAAGCATCACGGGTCACCAAAACCACCGGGAAAGATGCATTCCTCAGCCTTGTCAAGGCAAGTGTCTAGGAGAAGGAAAACTCCAAAATTTAATCAATGATGTTGACTTGTTCTTCTTTTTGGTTCAATGTGGCAGTCACTTAGAGAGTGGGATTGGTTCTATGCAAGCCTTTCCTCACTTAAAAAAAGCTTCAGGCACAGGCATTGCTTGATATGCAATACATGTCTTGTCCTGAATACTGTATGATCCAATATTCAACATTTACAGGATTCTATACCTTGCCCTTTATTATTGGTTAACGAAATTTGTTCAATCAAATTCACAATAAAGTTTGTTTTGTTTTATGGAATATCAACCTCAGTGGGTTATTTAATGCCGACAAAGTTTTGAAATGAATTCATTCTTTTTCTCTGAATTTTTGAGATGAGTAGGATGATTAGGCAACCAGTTAAGGAGAAGGAAAACTCTGAATTCAAACCTGTTATACTCTGCTTGGGGTAGTCACTACTAGAATAGGCTCGGTCCTAATTGGTGATCTATTTCTCTAATTGTTACTAACTTCAAATGAGTGGGATTTTACGCCTCTGCAGAGGTGCAGTCGGTGTATTCTAAAGCCCCAGCCGACCAGGGATGGGTGTTGCTATAGAAACGACAGTATTGGTGTCTGTGCTTTACATGGCCCAAGGAACGTCTCTATTGAACCATGAAAAACTGGCGTTGTATTACCTGTTCATATAAATCATAAAAATTGTTAGGGTGTGCTTATATATGAGAGATACGGTTATATAATTGTCGGAGTGGCCTATTAACCTGACAGCGTCTCTCTCTCTCTCTCTCTCTCTCTATATATATATATATATATATATATATATATATATATATATATGAATATGATATATTGAAAAAAACAAAGGATGTTTACAAATGCATGGGCTCATCAGGAGAGAATGTGCAAACCGTTTCGGGGCCTTCCTCTCGACGGTTTAATATATTCACACTGTCGGATTAATTTCCATTTTATTTTCACATATATATATATATAATGAATAGAGAATGAATGAGAAAATGAGAAAAGTATTAGCATGAAAAGGTGCTCAATGCTAATAAAGCAGGGCAGATTTATAATCAATTGTAATATTATGGATTTGGACTCATAACTTAGTTTCATGGTTATGCAATCATCAGATGAGTCAAATGGTTGAGATTTAAAAAAAACTCAACCATTTGACTACTGGTTTTTAAGATCTCAACCATTTGACTCATCTGATTATATATATATATATATATATATATATATATATATATATATATATATATAGATGAGATTTATCCAAAACTTGGTAGTAAGGGATGATTCTATATGTGATTTCTAAGATACACTGTATTATTATTGTATGATCCAGTATGTATAAATACAGTGAATCTTTAAATGACTAAAGAGAGCTCAATGTATAATAAACTTTTTAGATTATATACAGAGCAATATTTATCATAGAAAGAAAGGAAAAACTCAACACCGTTATTCCATAATAGATTTATTTCGACAAAATTGGGGCCTTTATAAATCAAAGTTGACTTAATATAGCTCCCAAAAATTTCGTCTCATCAGATGGTAAATCAAAAAATATTTTACAAAAAAATATTTTTTGATTTACCATCTGATGAGACGAAATTTTTGGGGAGCTATATTAAATCAACTTTCCTGGCTGCTGCAAATAATATTTCCTTACTTTTATTAGTGTATTCTTCAAGTGTTTGGATTGTCGTTACTACACTATCTTCAATGTAGGCGAAACCTCTTCCCTCTTCTTTTCTTGGCGCATATCGTCTCTGTACTCTCTGTAGTTTAATTCGCTAACCATTTCATTACGATGGGAGGCCTATTATTTGAAACTAAGTATAATATGGATTTAACAAAGGATTTCGGACAAAAATATCGGCATAATGTGTTTCTTTAAGTACAATAACAATTTCATTAAAATCTGATGATTCACTTCATTTTAATAATCTTTTTTTTTTGGCCAATCCGCCCCGGAATGTACATTATTTTTGTAAACCCAGCCCGTTCAGGCCTATTACCGAACCGAAATTGACAAAAATTCGTTTTTAAAGGTATCCAAATGATTACCATCGTGTTAATATATTTTTTTGTAAAACAAAAGGGATCCGAAAAATACAGGGAAATGCTGTTTTTAAAGGTACCCTAATAACCAATCATTAAAAAGACTCACTCAATATGCAAGCTCACTCAGAGTGGAATCATGAACGGC
>CM042175.1:10227000-10277000 GCA_023376005.1 Doryteuthis pealeii
ATCGATCCTGGCCATTTCTATGTTGGTTTTGCCGTAGAAACCTGTCGTCAAGCAATAGAAAAAGAAGAAGGCAGGCATTGACGTAACATGGTTAATCAAGATTTTAGAAGAGTGAGAACGTAATGTGTTAGGGGAGATAACTCTACCTAACGAAGTTGACACTAGTTTGCGCAGTTGCAAATCAGAGACGACAAAAAAGAATATAGTTGAACTGTTTTATCCAACTCATCCTACCGTATTCCCAGTCGGTGAGAAAAATTTAAAAAATATTGTTATATGTTAAACATATTTAACTGTTTTTGTTACATTTTGTTATTCCTAACATCTTGGAATATAAAAGAAACTTAGTTCGGTTATTTCCTATAAGTCTGACATAAACGAAGATGATAATTAAGATTAAATAATGATTATTTTATTACCATTGGGGATATAACGTAAATAATTGTGAATTGTGACGTTGATGGTGACGTGGTTTTGGTTAGAGACAGAAACCTAATCTCCATTATAATAAGAAGATACTAATTATGATTAAATAATGATCATTTAATGAACACTGAGAATATAACGCTGCATAGACGAGTTTGAAGCTGTTATTTACCAAGATAGAAATGAACCACTCTTGGCTGATAAATTATTTATTTTCCCATTAAACTAACCCTAACCCTAAAGCTTAACCCCGTCTTCTTTTTTCCTAGAAGATCAATAAATAAATAAATTATTTATCAGTCAATCAAAGTTCCCCTTTGTTTATGTTCGACTTATAGGAAATAACCCTTAGTTCTGTCTCCCTCAAATAAAATGTTATTAATTATTAGTTAAAGTAATTATAAAGAATGTACAGACACTTTTATTAAATTTTATATTAATTATATATAACTAGCTAAAAGGAAACACCCTCCAGGCAGTGTAAATATTAATTTTTGACAGATATTGCCTGAGGTTATTGGGATTTAAAAATTCAATGTCAGAGCTTTTGTATCCTAAGTAAGTAAAATTATCAAATTTATTAATTGTTGGGGAAGATAATGTTAAGTATCTGGCTGCCATCCTTGGTCAGTTGTAAAAGAACTTAAAGTAAATAAGTAAGTCAATAAGTCAATAAATCCTGTGGTATTGTTTCCTTTGGTAAGTGAATGTCCCGCCATATAATACTACGTTCCGACGTCCAAGAAGATCCAAGTGGTAATGAGCTAAGATTAGAATCAGGCCAGCATAAATACAACAACAGCAGCAACAGCACTGCCAGTGATTGGACAAGAGGTTGCCTTCCCTGGTCATGTGGTAGTCAGCGAGTCTATATTTAGAAGTGACAATTTAGTACACACCTTATATCCACAAAAATTCCAACAGATAAATTATCAAATTTATTAATTGTTGGGGAAGATAACTCATCCTAACGAAGTTGACACTAATATGCAGGAGTCATAAATCAGAGACGACTGAGAGAAAATGGTGGCTGCTTGATGAAGACATCACATGGTGCTGTATTGTCCTTGCCCGGAAGATGGAACTTCCGGCTGAGGGACAAAGAGAAAGATAAAAATATATATTTAAAAAGAAAGAGAAAGCGGAAGAGATAGTTTCCAGTCAAGGAAGCAGAGTGAAGATAAAAGAAATATATAACAAAGGTCCGTTATCAGATCAAAAAGATAAAGATGTGTAGGCGTGTCGTCAATACAAAAAGGCAGAGGGTCAAGCCGACAGAATCAGACGCCAAGCCGGCAGCGGAAAGGACACTTCACGTCTCCCGTCAGCAACCACTCCTCATGCACTAATTGTAAACTCCGTGCCTTCACCACCCACACATCGAAGAAAATAAAGAAGGGTCCTCTCATTGTACATACGTATCTGTTGTTATTGAAGTTCAGTAGTCGGTCGTAGCTGACTACTAACATACATCGCTTTGGGTACTGTGACCATACCCGCTACGTATACAGATACGCGATTTAGCAACGTGAAGAAAAAGCCGCTATATAACATATAGAATGTGATGCCAGTATACAACAATGGCATATAGTTGAACTGTTTTATCCAACTCATCCTACTGTATTATCGGTCGGTGAGAAAAATTAAAACCAATATTGTTATATGTTAAACATATTTAAATCATTTCTATGAATGTTTGAGATGAGGCTTGATGATTATCATTATCTGGTTTATTCGGACTATTATCCTCATCTTCATTGTTATATGTACAACGTTTCTCTGAAAGTTTCTTCCAATCTATCTACCGCAGTCTGTTCACATCTATCTACCGCAGTGTTCATACCTATCTCTCTCTCTATCTATCTATCTATCTAAATATGTATCTATCTATCTATTTCAGTATGTTATCTCCATAGAAGTCTGTTCATATCTATCTCTTTATCTATCCATCTCCGTTTGTTCATATCATATCTATCTATCCCTCTCACTTTTTATCTCCCTCTCTCTCCCTCTCTCTTTCTCTCACCCTCTCCCTCTCTGTTCATATCTATCTATCTATCTATCCCAGTCTATTCATATCTATCTACCTCAGTGTTCATACCTATCTCAATATGTTATATCTATCTATATAAGTGTGTTTCATATTTATCTATATCTCTCTCGGTTTCTTCCAATCTATCTACCGCAGTCTGTTCACATCTATCTACCTCAGTGTTTATACCTATCTATCTATCTATCTATCTATCTAAATATCTATCTATCTATCTATTTCAGTATGTTATCTCCATATAAGTCTGTTCATATCTATCTCTTTATCTATCCATCTCGGTTTGTACATATCATATCTATCTATCCCTCTCACTTTTTATCTCCCTCTCTCTCCCTCTCCCTTTCTCTCTCCCCCTCTCTCTCTCTTTGTTCATATCTATCTATCTCAATCTGTATTCCCTCACATGACCGATAGTTGATCTGTTTTATCAAACTCATGTATTCCCGGTCGGGGAGAAAAATTAAAACCAATATTGTTATATGTTAAACATATTTAAATCATTTCTCTGAATGTTTGAGATGAGGCTTGATGATTAGTATTATCTGCTTTATTCGGACTATTGTCCTCATCTTCATTATTATCTGTACAACGTTTCTCTGAAGGTTTCTTCCTATCTATCTACCGCAGTCTGTTCACATCTATCTACCGCAGTGTTCATACCTATCTATCTATCTATCTATCTAAATATCTATCTATCTATCTATTTAAGTATGTTATCTCCATATAAGTCTGTTCAATAATCTATTTACACAGTAGCATTGCAACCAACAAAGCCTTCATCAGATGATGACTCTGGGTTCAGGCATGGTTTCGGGGCCGAAGCATCATTACCACTATCTCTTTATCTATTTATCTTGGTTTGTTCATATCATATCTATCTGTCCCTCTCACTTTTTCTGCTCTCTCTCTCTCTCTCTCTCTCTCTCTCTCTCTCTCTCTCTCTCTCTCTCTCTCTCTCTGTTTGTTCATATCTATCTATCTCAATCTGTATTCCCTGACATGACCGATAGTTGATCTATTTTATCCAACTCATCCTACTGTATTCCCGGTCGGTGAGAAAAATTAAAACCAATATTGTTATATGTTAAACATATTTAATTGTTTTTGTTATATTTTGTTATTCCTAACATCTTGGGATATAACATAATTGATACCTACTAAAAAGTTTTATTTCTCATTTTTCTGTGGTATACCCATGGTTGTACACCATTCTTAATCTCGTTCTGTATTTCTTCTTACTATCGATCCTGTCATGTATTATATTTCTTCTTACTTTCGAATATATACTTACCAACCCCTGCGCAGAAGCAGGGTGTGACATAAGGTCACTCATGTTTTACGGGTTTTGAGAGGTAACACGTGGAATATCAAAGAAATTGACACATAGATACAGGTGTTATTATAGCCGTCTCCTTACATAGAAGGTATACCCATGGTTGTACACCATTATTAATTTCGTTCTGTATTTCTTCTTACTATCGATCCTGTCATGTATTATATTTCTTCTTACTTTCGAATATATACTTACCAACCCCTGCGCAGAAGCAGGATGTGACATAAGGTCAATTTCTAAAGCAGATGATGATGATGATGATAATGATGATGATTTTTTAAAGGTAATTTCATAACTTACCGTATTCTCTTGCCAAGTACCTGGCAATGGCCATAGTCTGAGGAACCTGGGTTTTACCATCGATCTCCAAGACTGGCAACATGGAACCAGGCATCTCTACAAGAAACCATTTAAGAAGATCAGACAATTGAAAAATTGTTCTTTTAACTTTTTTTATATAAATATATATACAAAAATAAGTCGACGGGGCGGCCTAAAGTCGGTATCAGTCAGTCAGCGAGGGAGTCTATCCTCTTTTCAATAGCGCTAGACCAAGGAGATTGTTTCCATTTTTATAGTAAAAACCATTTCCAATGCATTTTTATTGTAAAAATCATTTCCAATCCATTTTTACAGTAAAAATCATTTCCAATGCATTTTTATAGTAAAAATCATTGTCCAATGCATTTTCATAGTAAAACCATTTCCAATGCATTTTTATAATAAAAATCATTTCCAATGCATTTTTATAGTAAAAATTATTTCGAATGCATTTTTATAGTAAAAATCATTTCGAATGCATTTTTATAGTAAAAATTATTTCGAATGCATTTTTATAGTAAAAATTATTTCGAATGCATTTTTATAGTAAAAATCATTTCGAATGCATTTTTATAATAAAAATAATTTCCAATGCATTTTTACTTTACGATAGTCCACACCTGGACAATTTCAGAAAGATTGAAGTGAGAAATTTTAACAAATTTTAACAAAATGTTGTAGCTTCGGTCCGGCCAAAAAACATAGTACGTTTTGGTATCAGCCAATCAGCGAGGGAGTCTATCCCCTTTTCACTAGCGCTAGACCAAGGAGATTATTTTAGCATCTGAGGTGGAGCGCCACACCTACCATCAGCTCCTCACTTTACCGCACAGATCCCTGTGCTACTCATACGCTAGCAAGTTTATTTTCACTAGCAAGAATATGCGCCCTCCGGGCGTAAGTATTTAAGTTTTAATGCAATGAAATATATTAAAATAGAAGCGCTTACCCGGCGTTGCCTGTGTAGAGGGTGGGATAATAAAAAGTTAGTCTCGCAGATCCATTGATTGTTTTGGTCTTACATAATTGATTTATGATTGAAACACGAATGCAACTATTATTTCCATCTCTTAATATTCAAATCCTAATTTTTAAATATTTTTTCAAATATAAATCAAATCCTCATTGGGTTTTTTTTTCACAAAAAGCAAGCTCTGGTGATGGTGAATGTGTATATAAATTTACTTTGTCGTTAATTGTTCAATTTTTGTAATTACCTCCGGACATACATACATAGCATAGCAATAGCATAATCTTTACAGATCATTGCCGTCCCTCACAATCCCACAACTCCACCACCAGAACCCTTCCTTGCATGAGCTCTCAAATGGCTCATCAAACCTGCTGCAGATCCACAAAGTTTGATGCAAATATGACATTGAAAAGACTTCCTTCCCGTTGAATGAGATGATTCAGATGAATCAGATGGTAGAATTTGATGCTTATGCACCACCATATGTCTCTTAAGACCAGAAGCCGACTTACAGACCTTGCCACAGATAGCACAAGACACATTGTTTGCTCCTGGAATCTGCATGGATTGACCCAGGTGAGACTTCCTATGATTGACATATCCAGCCTTAGAAAGCAAAACTCGACCACATGTGAGAGATTTCCAACCCTCCATGTTCTCTCCAATATGACAGGTGTAACCCTTTCGAAGTTGACGCTTTAGGTTTTCATGCACGATTCTTTCACTCTCAAAACTGGTACAACCATCATCCACATGAACTCTCCAGTCAGTTCTCTCCAGTGCCAGCTTTTCCCAGTTGTCAGGATTTATTTTTATATTTTTTTATATACATACATAAAAAATTACATACATACATACATACATACATACACACAACTCTCCTTTATATGTGTATAGATTAGAAAACTAAGAATGCATACAAAGTGTGTCATAAAAGTGCCGAGATTGAAGTTGTATTTGCCAATATAGAAATGAACAATGAATGGAACGTTCATTTTTTTTTTTTTCAGAATAAAAGATGTGTCATAAAAGTATCGAGATTGAAGCTGTATTTACCAAGATAGAAATGAACTATGAATGGAGCGAGTTTTTTTTTTTCAGAATACAAGGTGTGTAATAAAAGTGCCAAGTGTGAAGCTGTATTTACCAAGATAGAAATGAACTATGAATGGAACGTTAATTTTTTTTTTCAGAATACAAGGTGTGTAATAAAAGTGGCGAGATTGAAGCTGTATTTACCAAGATAGAAATGAACTATGAATGGAACGTTAATTTTTATTTCAGAATACAAGGTGTGTCATAAAAGTATCGAGTTTGAAGTTGTATTTACCAAGATAGAAATGAACTATGAATGGAACGTTAATTTTTTTTTCAGAATACAAGGTGTGTCATAAAAGTGCCGAGTTTAAAGCTGTATTTACCAAGATAGAAATAAACAATGAATGGAATTTTCATCTTTTCAGAATACAAGGTGTGTCATAAAAGTACAAAAAGTTTCGATATTTTTTGACACACCTTGTATAATCAGATTACAATTATACTAGCAAAAAAAACAGCCCACGAAGAGGATCAGACAATTGAAATATTGTTCTTTTAATTTTTTAAAAACGTTGCCCTCTGACCTTCTTCATGTGTTACATAATTATTAGATTCCTAATATTTATATACAGTAGTGTAGAAATCAAAATAGCTGTTATAAGTTGCAGCCGGTGGCCTTGAAGGATGAGTGACAAGGCTTGACCTCATCCTGATCCTTCCGTTGGATACCGTGAGAATCGGTGGAGAAGACCCTCTTCCGGTTTAGATTAGAAAGAGATTTGTTTAGTCAGATCGGCTAAAGCCACGACAGTGGTAAGTTGTGTTATACACGGTGTCGACTCAATCTGCGCAGGTAGTCTGGTGGGGAAACCTTCTTTTTCCGATTAGGCACATAGCATAGTAAATAAAGGTGTTTGGTTAAGACAGTTTTAAGTGACAGTTATCTCTAGGCTGCAGATTCAATCCTGGTCAGGGGCGACAGTAACATACAATAATAACTAACGCTGCTTAACACCTGTACCCCGACTATGGTTAGCGGAATGAGAAGAGGATAACATCGTGGATTGAATAAAGGGTTTACCAAAATTATTTTTGAAAGATGTAGCCTGAGTAGGGTGGAGTTAAAAAAATTCAATGTCAGAGGGTTTATCATGAGTAAGTAAAATTATCACATCTATTAAAGGAGTAAAGAAAATATAATAATTTGAAATGAAACTTAGTTCTGTCCTTCTCAAATAAAGTGTTGTACGCATCTATTGATTATTGATTAAATTATCAATTTGAATATTTCAAACATAAATTCTACACAAAATGAAAAAAGGGTGAAAAACTCTGGTCTACATGATTTTTCAAAAATAGTCAGACTTGAAGCAATTGTTTCTCAACCTGGGGCCATACGGCCCCTCCTAACCAAAGAGTGCATATTACATTTAGGTGGCGAAATGAAATCAGTTTAATATTGGCGAGCAACAGGATTTGCTGATATAAAAAAAACATCCGTTCACCACGGATAGGATTTGAAACAAGGTCACAATTATGGAGCATCCAGCTAGGGTCAACGCTCACTTTTCAGTAGTAATGGATCTGCTAGACTAACTTGCTAACCATTATACCACTACGGAATGCCCTTGAGTTGTTTATATATATATATATATATATATATATATATATATATATATATATATATATACCAAGCGTGTTGGTAAATCCTCAGGGTGAGAAAAAAAAACAGCAAATAGTTTGATTGTAAAAATATACTACCAAACATCAACCAGGAAGAAAAAAATTTTTGAAAAAAAGAAAAGACCAAGATAGTCGTACCAACAAAAAATAATCTATTGGTACAATATTTGGCCAAAAGAAAAAACAATTTATATGTATATATATGTATATAAGATATATGTATATATTCATACAACCGCTAGGAAAATAGGCTAATAAGTAAAAAGTGCTCAATACCTAAGTAGAGCAAATAATAAGGATAAATCTAATGAATCCGACGAACCTTCTATTAGTTTCGCTTAATACTCTTCAGGGCTCAGATCTTAGCCCTGAAGAGCATTAAGCGAAACTAATAGTAGGTTCGTCTGACTCATTAGATTTATCTTTATATATATATATATATATATATATATATATATAATCATGTCGCGCCAGCAGCACGGATATCCATGACAATCTCACGCCAAACCTATTTATTTATTTGTAAACTTTTATTAAACTTCTTACTGAAAAAAAGTGTGAGAGTAAAAGATAATTTTAAAACTTGATTACAAATTTCGTAAATTATTTTTCCATTTAAAGTTATAGAAATTTTTAATTTCATAGTTTATGTAGTTTTTTTTTATTACAATGGAAAGGATTTGAACGTTGAATTATAAGGAACATCTTTTATTTATTTAATTAATATTGATTGTTGTTTATTCTGTGTATTGACGATTTTGATAGATGTGACGTAAGCAGTGACGTATGTTTCCGTTACAGACAAATAGAGACCGAATCTCCATTATTAATAGATTTTAATTGTTATTTTTATAAAAAATCATTCAAGAAGAAGAAGAAGAAGAAGAAGAAGAAGAAGAAGAAGAAGAAGAAATATACGATGAATGCTGAAATTTACTTGATTTTCCGTTGTTGTTTTTTTTTGTTTGTTTTTTCGTTTTTAATTTACGGTTAGGGTTATGGTTAGGGTTACGGCTAGGGTTAGGTTTAAATTCAGCTTTAATAGAAGAAGAAGAAGAAGAAGAAGAAGAAGAAGAAGAAGAAGAAGAAGAAATACTTTAAAAATCTCAAATTACATTCATTTTTCTACATTTATGATTTACGGTTAGGGTTAGGGTTAAGGCTAGGGTTAGGGTTAGAGCTAGGGTTAGGTTTAAATTCAGTTATGACATTAAAAGAAGAAGAACAAGAACAAGAACAAGAAGGAGAAGAAGAAAAAATATACGAAAAATCGTGAAATTTTCTCGATTTTTCGTTCATAATTTACGGTTAGGGTTAGGGTTTGGTTTAAATTCAGTTTTATTATGAGAAGAAGAAGAAGAAGAAGAAGAAGAAGAAGAAGAAGAAGAAGAAGAAGAAGAAGAAGAAGAAGATTGATTTACATACGTTGGAGAATGAAACAATAATATTAGAGATCAATAACACCAAGTAATTATTTATTAAACCCGGTTTTCTTAAAACCAATATGCAAATTAACCACACCATATATTATGTAAACCTTTTATTCTTAGTGATATATAAGACACATAGAAGGATTTTAGACACACTAATAAGATGGGCTGTTTTAAATAAGTTTTATTCTATACATTAATGATTTTGACTATAAATTAAATACCTATTCATAAACTTATGCAATTGATGAGGGCATTGTGACGTAACCAGCGATGTATTTTCGGTTACAAACAACCTCCGAATCTCTATTATAATAAGATTTATTCTATTCTATGTATTTATTATTATCCAAGTGAATAAACTGAACAATTTCCACCTCAGATGCCTACGCCGTATTCTACGCATATGCTGACAGGACAAACAGCCCAACATAGACCTGCTGGAACGAGCAAACATGAACAGCATGCCCGCCATCATCTGCGAGAGGCGCCTGTGTTTTCTTGGTCACGTCAGGGGGATGGACAAAGACCGCATCCCCAAAGACCTACAGTATGGCGAATTAGCGGATGGGCACCTGACCAGTAAGAGAAACATAAAGACATGCCACATTAACACCAACACATGGGAGGCTTGTGCAGAAGACCGTGCGACCTGGTGCCTCCTCGTCAAACAAGGAACGAAAATGAGTGAAAAAGAGATGAAAGAAGCCGCCGCGGCAAAGAGAGCCAAAAGGAAGGAGAGACAACATCACCTCCAGTAAGGATTACCGTTTGTTTGCAGTCACTGCACCAGAGATTGCCATTAAAAAATTGGTCTGTTCAGCCACTCGCGCAGTTGCAGATTTTTTTAAAGTGGACACTACGCCATCGTCTTTAGTAGACGGAAAGAATGCCAACACATTTATTTATTAATTCACCATCTTGACCCATGTAAATTACACGGTATTGCTAATATTGAAAATCAAAAAATGTCCAAAAAATAAATAAAATAAATAATCTGCATTTTCGCAAGTGACACTCTGCAGGCCAATTCCTAAGTGACAGTCTTTGGTGCACTGACTGCACACAAACCGTGATGCTTTCTGGGGCTGCTGTTTTGTTTTTTTTTCTCCCTCTTTCTGGTTCTTTTTGCTGTCAAGGCTACTCTCCTCTCCACCTCACTTCTCTCCGTGCCTTGCTTAACGTTAAGGCGTCAGGCCGCTCTATTTTTTGCATCTACCTCCCACGTGTTTGTATCGATATGGCATATCCTCATAACTCTCCTGCAGACATCTTTAAATCGTAGGCGTGGTCTACCAACCGATCGGGAGCCTTTTACTAATTCGCCGTACAAAAGATCTTTTGGGATGCGTCCATTTTCCATTCTCCTGACATGTCCAAGCCAACGAAGTCGCCTCTCACAGAGAATGGAGAGCATTTGTGTTAATATGGCATATCCTCATAACTGTCCTGCAGACATCTTTAAATCGTAGGCGTGGTCTACCAACCGATCGGGAGCCTTTTACTAATTCGCCGTACAAAAGATCTTTTGGGATGTGTCCATTTTCCATTCTCCTGACATGTCCAAGCCAACGAAGTCGCCTCTCACAGAGAATGGAGAGCATTTGTGTTAATATGGCATATCCTCATAACTCTCCTGCAGACATCTTTAAATCGTAGGCGTGGTCTACCAACCGATCGGGAGCCTTTTACTAATTCCCATTAATGGACGCCTCCCAAAAGATCTTTTGTACGGCGAATAAAACATGTAAGTTTATAAATTCTGTGTTATTTCTTTGGGAAAAGACATAGAAAATGAAAAGTGAAAAAAAAAAAAAAAACCACTTTAAACTTGGATATTATACATTCGCTTAGTATATGGGGAATTTGACCCCCTATTTACCTGCATGTGGAATTGGATACATTAAAATAATTAAGTTTTCTGAAACAAGTAATTTTACAATTGTATAAGTTAAGTTTAGAAATATGTAAACAAAAGATAATCGAATAAATATTTGTTTAGAAATATTTTAGCAACAATAGAAACAACTTATTGGTCCTAGTGAAAGGGTTTTAACGTAAAAACATTTATTTGTCATTGGTAAAAGTTCTTCTCAACGGTTTTATGTAGAGGTATCTTGATTCGTGTGTAGACTTACTGGTCCTAGTGAAAGGGTTTTAACGTAAAAACATTTATTTGTCATTGGTAAAAGTTCTTCTCAACGGTTTTATGTAGAGGTATCTTGATTCTTTTTAACGTAAAAACATTTATTTGTCATTGGTAAAAGTTCTTCTCATTTTATGTAGAGGTATCTTGATTCGTGTGTAGACTTACTGGTCCTAGTGAAAGGGTTTTAACGTAAAAACATTTATTTGTCATTGGTAAAAGTTCTTCTCAACGGTTTTATGTAGAGGTATCTTGATTCGTGTGTAGACTTACTGGTCCTAGTGAAAGGGTTTTAACGTAAAAACATTTATTTGTCATTGGTAAAAGTTCTTCTCAACGGTTTTATGTAGAGGTATCTTGATTCGTGTGTAGACTTACTGGTCCTAGTGAAAGGGTTTTAACGTAAAAACATTTATTTGTCATTGGTAAAAGTTCTTCTCAACGGTTTTATGTAGAGGTATCTTGATTCGTGTGTAGACTTACTGGTCCTAGTGAAAGGGTTTTAACGTAAAAACATTTATTTGTCATTGGTAAAAGTTCTTCTCAACGGTTTTATGTAGAGGTATCTTGATTCGTGTGTAGACTTACTGGTCCTAGTGAAAGGGTTTTAACGTAAAAACATTTATTTGTCATTGGTAAAAGTTCTTCTCAACGGTTTTATGTAGAGGTATCTTGATTCGTGTGTAGACTTACTGGTCCTAGTGAAAGGGTTTTAACGTAAAAACATTTATTTGTCATTGGTAAAAGTTCTTCTCAACGGTTTTATGTAGAGGTATCTTGATTCGTGTGTAGACTTACTGGTCCTAGGAAAGGGTTTTAACGTAAAAACATTTATTTGTCATTGGTAAAAGTTCTTCTCAACGGTTTTATGTAGAGGTATCTTGATTCGTGTGTAGACTTACTGGTCCTAGTGAAAGGGTTTTAACGTAAAAACATTTATTTGTCATTGGTAAAAGTTCTTCTCAACGGTTTTATGTAGAGGTATCTTGATTCGTGTGTAGACTTACTGGTCCTAGTGAAAGGGTTTTAACGTAAAAACATTTATTTGTCATTGGTAAAAGTTCTTCTCAACGGTTTTATGTAGAGGTATCTTGATTCGTGTGTAGACTTACTGGTCCTAGTGAAAGGGTTTTAACGTAAAAACATTTATTTGTCATTGGTAAAAGTTCTTCTCAACGGTTTTATGTAGAGGTATCTTGATTCGTGTGTAGACTTACTGGTCCTAGTGAAAGGGTTTTAACGTAAAAACATTTATTTGTCATTGGTAAAAGTTCTTCTCAACGGTTTTATGTAGAGGTATCTTGATTCGTGTGTAGACTTACTGGTCCTAGTGAAAGGGTTTTAACGTAAAAACATTTATTTGTCATTGGTAAAAGTTCTTCTCAACGGTTTTATGTAGAGGTATCTTGATTCGTGTGTAGACTTACTGGTCCTAGTGAAAGGGTTTTAACGTAAAAACATTTATTTGTCATTGGTAAAAGTTCTTCTCAACGGTTTTATGTAGAGGTATCTTGATTCGTGTGTAGACTTACTGGTCCTAGTGAAAGGGTTTTAACGTAAAAACATTTATTTGTCATTGGTAAAAGTTCTTCTCAACGGTTTTATGTAGAGGTATCTTGATTCGTGTGTAGACTTACTGGTCCTAGTGAAAGGGTTTTAACGTAAAAACATTTATTTGTCATTGGTAAAAGTTCTTCTCAACGGTTTTATGTAGAGGTATCTTGATTCGTGTGTAGACTTACTGGTCCTAGTGAAAGGGTTTTAACGTAAAAACATTTATTTGTCATTGGTAAAAGTTCTTCTCAACGGTTTTATGTAGAGGTATCTTGATTCGTGTGTAGACTTACTGGTCCTAGTGAAAGGGTTTTAACGTAAAAACATTTATTTGTCATTGGTAAAAGTTCTTCTCAACGGTTTTATGTAGAGGTATCTTGATTCGTGTGTAGACTTACTGGTCCTAGTGAAAGGGTTTTAACGTAAAAACATTTATTTGTCATTGGTAAAAGTTCTTCTCAACGGTTTTATGTAGAGGTATCTTGATTCGTGTGTAGACTTACTGGTCCTAGTGAAAGGGTTTTAACGTAAAAACATTTATTTGTCATTGGTAAAAGTTCTTCTCAACGGTTTTATGTAGAGGTATCTTGATTCGTGTGTAGACTTACTGGTCCTAGGGAAAGGGTTTTAACGTAAAAACATTTATTTGTCATTGGTAAAAGTTCTTCTCAACGGTTTTATGTAGAGGTATCTTGATTCGTGTGTAGACTTACTGGTCCTAGGGAAAGGGTTTTAACGTAAAAACATTTATTTATCATTGGTAAAAGTTCTTCTCAACGGTTTTATGTAGAGGTATCTTGATTCGTGTGTAGACTTACTGGTCCTAGGGAAAGGGTTTTAACGTAAAAACATTTATTTCTCATTGGTAAAAGTTCTTCTCAACGGTTTTATGTAGAGGTATCTTGATTCGTGTGTAGACTTACTGGTCCTAGGGAAAGGGTTTTAACGTAAAAACATTTATTTCTCATTCGTAAAAGTTCTTCTCAACGGTTTTATGTAGAGGTATCTTGATTCGTGTGTAGACTTACTGGTCCTAGTGAAAGGGTTTTAACGTAAAAACATTTATTTCTCATTCGTAAAAGTTCTTCTCAACAGTTATTTATTTGGGAAAAAACAGAAAATGAAAAGTGAAAAAAAAAACACTTTAAACTTGGATATTATACATTCGTTAAGTATTCGCCAAAATACATATTGTACTTACCCGCCGTGTCGGTGGGGCGTTAGAATGCACCGACTGCACCTCTGCAGAGGGGTAAGACTCCCACAATGTTATCTATAAAGCCACTCAAATTCAACCATCTCTACTTTGTGACATATTTGATTGATTGATTTATGTCAACCCATCTCGGGTTATTTTATACATCAAGGTTAGGGAATTGGGACCACATGACCTTGAAGCACCCCTTTTTGATCTCAATTCAGAAGGACATGTTTTTCATTTACACCGTCAATTTCTTTTTATGTTTGTTTGTTTAATTATCAATTCAGATAAATTGCAAAGGATTTTATTATAAAAATCATTTGAAATGATGGTGCATATCGCATAAATGCGTCCTGGCCTCCTGCCCTAAAAAACGCTAAGCGTTGCCTGCTGAAAAAGCAACCGGTGCTAAGATTGAAGTCCCTAGCTGAATTGTTTGTTTGTTTGCTTGGTTTGTTTTACGGCATATCAACCTCAGTGGGTCATTTAATGCCGATAAAATTTTGAAATAAATTAATTCTCAATGGATACACAATTTTGTTTATAAACTCATGTTTTTCTATTTAACCCATAGATGGGACCCTAACAGTTACTACCACTCCGGGTCAGAGTGAACCAGGGAGCAATGGTGATGAATGGGGTGCTCCACATTCCCCAAACCTCCAGAACTGGAACCTCACCATTAGATAGAGTTTAACGTCATTCCCAGGACATATAGACCCTCAGTTACCGCATTCTAGCACCCATATGATAAAAAATGGGTTGGGGCTTGCCATAAGGGCAATAAGGTTGGGGCAATCATATAGGTGCTAGGGCTTGACGTGACCAGTCGATTAATCGGAGTGGGTCTCTCCGACCGCCCGTCTAGCCTAAGTAAGGGTCTAAGTGGAGTATTGCATGTCATGGACTGCTAATCCACCAAGATTCCGTCCTTAAGCATCACGGGTCGCCACCCACGGCAAACAGGTGGCCCCATTTGGGGGAGTCTTAACCCTCTGCAGAGGTGCAGTCGGTGCATTCTAACGCCCCAGCTGACAGGGCGGCCCTAGCTGAAGATGAAAATACCGAAAAAAATGATTTTTTTTTTTTTATTTTATTTTCGAAACTCGGTCATATTTATTCAAAAATTCGTGACAGTTGTTTTAAATTAAAATAAAATGAAAATACCGAAAGAAAAGAGACATTGGGTGGGGGGGTAAAATATTTACATTTACTTGTCGATAAAAAAAAGTGAGTGCTAGCTTACTTGTAATATCTTCAAACCACTAAAAAAAAAGGGAATTTGTCGATAAAAACGCCTTCAAACCTGTAAAAATACATATCGTAAAGAGGGGGGGGGGTAAAATATTTACCTTTACTTTTCGAGAAAGGACTTGGTTGGGAATATAGCTTTCATTTCGCATTAACTTTTCGGGGAAAACGCCTTCAAACAGCTAAGGATATCAATCGTAGCGCGGGTTGCTTTTTCAGCAAGCATCGCTTAGCGTTTTTTAGGACAGGAGGCCAGGACATATTTATGTGATAACACCCGAAATGATTTTGACATGAAAATGCATTGGAAACTATTTTTCTTGCAAATGCATTGACTTTACAGTAAAAATAATTCATTTTACTATAAGTATAACAAAATGCATTAGAATTGATTTGACTTGAAAAAAAAATGCATTGGAAATGATTTTTACTATAAAAATGCATTGGAAATTATTTTTATTATAAAAATGCATTGGAAATGATTTTTACTATAAAAATGCATTGGAAATGATTTTTACTATAAAAATGCATTAGAAATGATTTTTACTATAAAAATGCATTGGACAATGATTTTTACTATAAAAATGCATTGGAAATGATTTTTACTATAAAAATGCATTGGAAAGGCTTTTTACTATAAAAATGCATTGGAAATGATTTTACTATAAAAATGCATTGGACAATGATTTTTACTATAAAAATGCATTGGACAATGATTTTTACTATGAAAATGCATTGGAAATGATTTTTACTATAAAAATGCATTGGAAATGATTTTTACTATGAAAATGCATTGGAAATGGTTTTGCCATAAAAATAGAATGTAAATGATTTTACTATAATTGCATTGGAAATCATTTTCATATAAATGTGCATAGAAAGTGATTTTACTTTAAAGATGTATCAAAAATATTTCTTTTAAATGTACTGGAAATGATTTAACAATCAATTTTTATTGGAAATGCATTGGAAATTATTTTTTTAATATAAAAATGCATTGTAAATGATTTTTACAATAAAAATACATTAAAAATGATTTTTACTATAAAAATGCATTGGAAATTATTTTTTACTATAGAAATACATTGGAAATGATTTTTTACTACATAAATGCATTGGAAATGATTTTTACTATAAAAATGCATTGGAAATGAGTTTTACTATAAAAATGCATTGAATAATGATTTTTACTATAAAAATGCATTGGAAATGATTTTTACCTTAAAAATGCATTGGAAATGATTTTTACTATAAAATTGCATTGAAAATGATTTTTACTATAAAAAATACATTGGAAATGATTTTTTACAATAAAAATACATGGGAAATTATTTTTACTATAAAAATGCATTGGAGAATGATTTTTACTATGAAAATGATTTTTTACTATAAAAATGCATTTTTACTATAAAAATGCATCGGAAATAATTTTAAGTATAAAAATGCGTTGGACAATGATTTTTACTATAAAAATGCATTGGTAAATATTTTTAGTATAAAAATGCATTGGACAATGATTTTTACTATAAAATTGCATTGAAAATGATTTTTACTATAAAAATGCATTGGAAATGATTTTTACTATAAAAATGCATTGGACAATGATTTTTACTATAAAAATGCGTTGGACAATGATTTTTACTATAAAATGCATTGGAAAGGATTTTTACTATGAAAATGCTTTGAAAATGATTTTTACTATAAAAATGCATTGGAAAGGATTTTTACTATAAAAATGCGTTGGACAATGATTTTTTACTATAAAAATGCATTGGAAACGATTTTTACTATAAAAATGCATTGGAAAATTTTTACTATAAAAATGCATTGGAAATAATTTTTACTATAAAAATGCATTGGAAAATTCACAAGTTCAACCTTATAGAAAATGTATCCTTACTGGTTTTGTAATTGTTCCATTCTGCGAATTTAATCCTCTTATCAATAAATTGAACAGCAGCAGCAGCGAATACAATTCTGCAGATTTCGGCGCGTCCACGACCATTGAAGTAATAGAGCGTATAAGCAGGCATAGCGTGGCACTTTTCTTTCTCTTTTGCACCGCCCAAAATGCGTTGACAAAAAAGTAAAAGCAAGAGTGGATCGTCCAAGACAAAAAATTGACGGTAGGCTTAAGTGGTGGAACGGTTGGAACGAGTTTTCTAAATGTCTTGGAGTCGTTTACTGCCTGATTATATATGGTGGGCCAAGCTTCTGAGTCATAATTCTTCTCTTTTTTTTGGTCTTCTGGTGTCTCGGTCTGTCTGTCAGTCTGTCTGTCTGTTTGTCACACACCACACACACACACATATACACACACACGCATATACACACAAACACCCACTCTTATGTATGTAAATGTGTTATTTTTTATTTTCTCTTCCTCTTCCTCTTCCTCTTCCTCTCTCTACCTATCTATCTATCTATCTATCTGTCTATTTCCCTCTGGTCCAAGTCTCTCTCTCTCTCTCTCTCTCTCTCTCTCTCTCTCTCTCTCTCTCTCTCTCTCTCTCTCTCTGTCACACACACACACACACACACTTATATATGTAAATATATTATTTTTCTTTTCTCTCTCTCTCTCTCTCTCTCTCTCTCTCTCTCTATCTCTATTTCCTCAAGCTTCTTCTCTGGTCTTCTGGCGTTTCTCTCTCTCTCTCTCTCTCTCTCTCTCTCTCTCTCTCTCTCTCTCTCTCTCTCTATCTATCTATCTATCTGTCTATTTCCCTCAGGCTTCTCTTCTGGTCTTCTGGCGTCTCTCTCTGTCTGTCAGTCACACACACACACACACACACACACACTTACTCACTCACTCTTATATATGTAAATGTAGGAAGCGCGTGGTGTAATGGTTAAAGTCATAGGAAATGGACTCGTCGCCCTGAGTTCAAATCCTGGATGTGGTAATTGCATTCCACTTAGCGCTAATACCCTTGTGAAAGGTATGAATTATACTCTCCCTCCAGCTATGGGTAAATAGTAGGGCAGACTGGGCTCTTTAACCTTGGTTAGACAACCAGTCTAGAAGAAGGAAAACTCTGAATTCAACCCTGTTAAACTCCGCTTAAGAAATTGACCTTGTGTCACATCCTGCTCGTGCAGATGGGGGGGGGGTAAATATATATGATATGTAAATATCTTATTTTTATTTTTATTCCTCTATCTATCTATCTATCTATCTATCTGTCTGTCTGTCTATTTCTGGTCTTATAGCGTATCTGTCTGTCTGTCTGTCTGTCACATACACACACACACACACAGTCACTCTTATTTTATACTAGAAGTGGCTACCCGGCGTTGCCTGGGTAGTGGTGGGAACAATAAAAGGTTAGTCTCATAAATCACT
Source organism: Doryteuthis pealeii (assembly GCA_023376005.1). Classification (NCBI taxonomy): domain Eukaryota; kingdom Metazoa; phylum Mollusca; class Cephalopoda; order Myopsida; family Loliginidae; genus Doryteuthis; species Doryteuthis pealeii. The sequence goes on from CM042175.1 coordinate 10,245,753, forward strand.
AATGCAACCAATGTCTTTCGCTTTTCTTACTAATCAAATCCTGATTTTTAAATATCTTCCCAAATATAATTAAAATCTTCATTATTTTTGCACAAAAAGCAAGCTCTGATGATAGTGAATGTGTATATATATTTACATTGTCGTTTTTTTTTTTGGGGGGGGGTTCTTAGTTTCCCCGGGTCTACATACATCCACACAACTGCCCTTTATATGTGTATAGATAAATAGATATTCAATTTTTATATATTATATGTAAATATATTATTTTTTTATTTTTCTCCCCCCCCTCTCTCTCTCTCTCTCTCTCTCTCTCTCTCTCTCTCTCTCTCTCTCTCTCTCTTCCTTCCTGCTTTCCTTTTGGTCTTCTGGCGCCTCTGTCTGTCAGTCTCTCTGTCACGCACCACACACACATACCCACACACATACACTTTTATTTTATACTAGAAGTGGCTATCCGGCGTTGCCTGGGTAGTGGTGGGGACTGTGAAAAAGTTAGTCTCGCAGATCCATTGATTGTTTTGCTCTTACATAATTCATTTATATTTTAATCATGAATGCAATTAATGCCTTTCTCTTGTCTTACTATTCAAATCCTAACTTTTTCAATATCTTCCCAGATATAAATAAAATCTTCATTATTTTTGTACAAAAAGCAAGCTCTGGGGATAGTGAATGTGTGTGTATATATATTTACATTGTTGTCAATTGTTTTATTTTCTTAGTTTCCTCCGGACATACATACATACATACATATACACAACTGACCTATATATATATATATATATATATATATATATATATATATATATAAGTTAAAAGAAAGGAAATGAATCCGACGGTATGAGTATATATAAAAAAAGATATGAAAACACCACAAAATGCTGTTAAAGTGAAAACATTTTATAACTTCGCTGATATTGAACAATGTTTCGATTTTATGAAAATCGTCATCAGAGCTTGTTTATTTTCCGTGTTGTTAAGTGCGGAGACAAAAGTCATATGAGTTCAAAACAAAAACCTTGACGTTGCAAAAAATAGAAAATTTACAATATTAATTACAAAAATAAAAATTATTTTTCTATAAATCTGTTGAAAACTAAACGTCAACAGACTAATACTCATCCCGTTTTGAATAAGAGAATTCGTCTAGTGTCAAATCTTGTCAATATATCTTCTTTTTTAAAAACTGTTACAATAAGATATACATAATCTCATGACCGAGAAAAATGCGACAGAAGTAGCTCACATTCGATACTATTGTATAACTTTTTTCTTTCATTTAGTTTCATTAGCCTTTCTAATTTAATATAATATTTTATTACATTAAAACTTAGATACTTGTACCCGGCGGGGGGTGCATAGTAACCATAATTTCAAGTGAAATTTTAAAAAAAGACATTTCGTCTTCTTATATTTTTATATTCAATCATATCAAAACTCAAATACTTGTGCCTGGGGGAACGTTTTTCTTTCTTTTTTTTAGTATATATAAAAGTCGTCGGCGCGGCCTAATGTCGGTATCAGCCAATCAGCGAGGGAGTCTATCCCTTTTTCACTAGCGTTAGATCAAGGAGATTGTTTCTGCGTCTGAGGTGGAGCGCCACACCTACCATCAGCTCCCTGTGCTACTCATAAGTTGAGTTGGCGAGGGACCGGTATCGAACTAGAACCTTGCGGTTTCTAGCCGAACGCTCTACCGACTGAGCTAACCCGGTCCCATAATTGAACCAGAAGGACTGATGTGCCTTGAAACCAAATAAGCATAATTTCAAATGGATTTTTTTTTAAAATAAATGGTTTTTATGAGGAAGACCGTCCCGGTCTCCTGCCTCAAAACTTGCTACCGGTGATTGCTGAAAAACCAACCCAGCTACGATTGAAGTCCGTAGCCGAAGCAGTGTCACTTGAAAGTAAACAACCAGCTTGGGGCGTTTTGTTTTTTTTTTTTTGTTTTTTTCGACATTCACTTACATATAAAAAAATCCAAAACGTTTATTTTTTTTTTCGGTATTTTCATTTTATTTTAATATATTTATTTCCAACAATCAATTACAAGTAAAAAAAAAAAAATCAAAATATTTAGATATTCTTGTTTATTTAAACTAAAAACAAGACATTAAACAAACATGAATAAAAGAAAGTATTTAGATATTCTTTTATATTTTAATTAAAAAAAAATCTATCTATCTATCTATCTAGTCGTCTTCATATCAATCTATTGCTTCGGCTACGGACTTCAATCGTAGCTGGGGTTGGTTTTTCACCACTCACCGTTAGCAAGTATTGAGGCAGGAGACCGGAACGGTCTTCCTCATAAATTACCAAATAAATTTTGTCTTTTATCTCACTGATAACATAGAACTGAAAGTTTTTATTAATTAGACGACATTTTGTGTTTTTGTAAAAAAGAATTTTAAAGGTGTTTACAAAAGTAATCGTTTTTGTTCAGAATTAATTCTTATTAATTATATATTTAGGCAAAGGGTTGGGAGGGGTGGACAAATTTGGGTGAATGGACTCAGGAATTAACGGAATATAATTTTTCCATTGATTCAAATTAAAAATCTATTTCAGTCTTAATTCGGTCAATCGGTCGGTCACGGTGACCTCGACCTGAATTAAAGACCTCGATCAATCTATCACTAAGAAAAGTCGGCAGAGTGACCTATTGTCGGTATCAGCCGGACAGCCGGACACTATCCCCTTTTTTCGCTAACGATAGACCAGGGAGATTTTTTTTCTGAGGTGGAGCGCAACACCTACTGTCAGTTCCCCACTTCACCGCATAGATTAGATTACTCAGTCGGTGTTTCTCTTGTGCTGAGTTGGCGGGGACCGGTATCGAAACAGGAACCTCGCAATTCCTTGACAAATACGAAACGAATGTCAGCGATGTTTTTGGCTTGGTTTGGTTTGTTTTGTTTTACGGCATATCAACCTCAGTGGGTCATTTAATGCCGATAAAGTTTTGAAATAAATCAATTCTTAATGGATAATACAATTTTTTTTATAAATACATTTTTCTATTTAACCCATAGATGGAAGCCTAACAGGTACTACCACTCCGAGTCAGAGTGGACCAGGGAGCAATGGTGATGAAGGGATGCTCCACATTCCCAAACCGGAACCTCACCATCAGATAGAGTTTAACATCATTCCCAGGACATGTAGACCCGCAGCCATCGCCTTCTAGCACCCATATGATAAAAAGGGATTGTGGCTTGCCATAAGGGCAATAGGGTTGGAAAAATCATATAGGTGCTAGGGCTTGACGTGACCAGCCGATTGATCGGAGGAGGCCTCTCCGACTGCCCGTCTAGCCCAAGATAGGGCCAAAGTGGAGTATTGCAAATCATAGGCTGCTCAACCACCTGGGTTCTATTCTTAAGCATCACGGGTCGCTACCCACGGCCAACAGGTGGTCCCATTTGGGGGAGTCTTACCCCTCTGCAGAGGTGCAGTCGGTGCATTCTAATAATACATTTTGTTATTTTAAATATTTTGTTTGACCTAAATTAAGCTACGGGCTAGTTGCTTCTGAAACTTAACATACAAATCTATTTCACACTCTCTAAATCACTCTCTTTACACAGAGAGAGAAAATAACATATATAATGAGGAGGTAATCAAAATATATAGAGAGAGGAGGAAAGTGACGGACAGAAAGGGAAGTGAGAAATGGGTCAGTTTTTTTTAACTTAATTGCAAATTACAACTGATTAGAACCAATGAAAATGGATTTTTCAAACATAATTCAACCCTAGAACTAAGAAATGTTTATATGAATTTTGTGTCATTAATCTAATTACGAAAAAAGCCTTTTGCGTACAATCATTCATTCACTCAGGTTTAGTTATATATATATATATATATATATATATATATATGTGTGTGTGTGTGTGTGTTTGCGTGTGTGTGTATTTTATATATATATATATATATATATATATTGGTAGATACGTAGGTAGGTAACCAGTCTAGGAGAAGGATAACTCTAAATTGAAACCTGTTAAACTGCGCAGAAGAAATTGACCATGTGTCGCATCCTGTTCGTGCGCAGGGGCTGTTATATATATATATATATATATATATTATAATATATATATATATATATATAGAGAGAGAGAGAAGAGAGAGAGAGAGAGGAGAGAGAGAGAGAGAGATACATCTGGACCGACTTAAACAGACTTAGATAGTAGATAGACAGACAGACAGATAGATAGATAGATAGATAGATAGATAGGCAAATAATTTGTTAGTAAAAATATACTACCAAACTCCACCTGGGGGAAAATGAAAAGAAAGAAAAGACCAAAAGGCTCGCACCAACCGAAAATAATTGATTAACACTATAACACTTGGCCAAAAGAGAAAAAAATAACAGAAGAATATATATATATATATATATATATATATATATATATATATATATATATATATATAAACCGCTAGGATTGTCTAAAGCTAAAATGTAAAAGTGGTCCATACCTAAGGAGAACAAATAATAAAAGTAGTCAGATTCTTGCCCTGATGAGCTACTAAGCGAAACTATTAGTAGGTATATCTGATTGAATTTAACTTTATATATATATATATATATATATATTATTATTATTATTATTATTATTATTATAATGGAGATTGGGTGTTTGTATGTCTGTAACTGAAACTAAACCACTACTAAAGTCACAATTCCCTTAAATATTTACGTCACATCCTCCATGATTTTATTTTTTCTTTCAACCTCAATTATTAATAAAATTGTTTTACTTTAATACTGGTGGCCCTATTTACATACTAATAACATGCAATTGTATTTATATAAACAACAAAATAGCAGTTGTGAACGGGAAGGCTAATTTACATATTGATATTAAAAATTTGATTTTGATAAATATGTGCTTGGTATTATTGATTTCTAATTGTTTGGTTTTATCTTAATGAATATGAGCAAAAATCTTGGGGATACATCTTAAAAGAAATCCATTAACGAGAAGAAATAACTGTAATTTTATTCTTTACTTCATATTTTAACTAAATAGTTAAATTAGAAAAAATTAGCAATAAAAGACAGGAGTAATGGAAGAGTAAGTTTCAGTTGTTCTATTTTTGATTATAGCCCCCTCTGTTTAAAACCTTTTTATCTGCATTCTTATTTAGTTTCATTAGCCTTTCTAATTTAATATAATATTTTATTACATTAAAACTTGAATACTTGCACTCTGTTTCAAATCTTTTTATCTGAGTTCTTATTTAGTTTCATTAGCCTTTCTAATTTAATATAATATTTTATTACATTAAAACTTGAATACTTGTACTCTGTTTCAAATCTTTTTATCTGCATTCTTATTTAGTTTCATTAGCCTTTCTAATTTAATATAATATTTTATTACATTAAAACTTAAATACTTGCATTCGGAGTGTGCATATATTTCCTAGTATATATATATATATATAATATATATATATATATATATATATATATATATATATATATATATATAGGAAAGGGAGAGATATAGAGTGAGAAAGCAATGTTATTTTCACTGTTTGTATGTTTCTTGGTAGCATTTATGTGCAGTGTGCATATTCTTGGCAATCTTTCTTGCACTTGTGCATCGGCATTGTGCACATTGGTTTTGCAAAAACGCAGTAAGCACCACATAATGCAACTAATATCTAGTTCAATAACAGTGAATTCAATAGAGAAAGACAATAGGTGCATTGTGCTGCACTGGGGGGGGGGAGGGAAGGAAGCGAGGGAGGAAGGGAAGGGTTTAAAACCTTCGGGAAATAGACACACATTAAAAATGATAATAATACGTTTCTTTCGTAACAATAACAAAAACGAAAAGAAAAAAGAAAATCATTGACGTTTTTGCAGATACGCATAGAAAAGAATTATCTACAATTCAGTGCATCTATTGAATATATATATATATATATATATATATATATATATATATATATATTATATATATAATATACCAAACTTGTTGGTAAATCCTCGCGGTGAGAAAAAAAACAGCAAATAAAATATACTACCAAACATTACCAGGGGAGAAAAATTTTTTGGGAAAAAACATATATATACGAACACATACATACATATATATATATATATATATATATATATATGTGTGTGTGTGTGTGTGTGTGTGTGTGTGTGTGTGTGTGTAGTTAGGCAGCATTTCTTCTTTAGGCATATATTATTGAACAAAGCAGCCATTTTTTGGTCTGCAAAAAAGTACTTGGACAATCACCTATGGCAAATACATCAGCCAATTTTCGCCAGATATTATTAGAACAATCCGTCAATATGAAATGACAAAGGACAAAATTTGCAGACAAAAAATGGCTGCTTTGTTCAATAATATATATATATATATATATATTTATTTATTTTACAATGTTTTCATAGATCAATGTTCATTATCAACGACCGCGGTTTATATATATATATATATATATATATATAAGTGGAATATAACCTACTTCTAAACAGACGAAAAATCTGGAAAGGACCGGCTTGTGTAATGGTTAGAGTCCCCGTCGGCACTAAGCTTGACAGTCAGGGTTCGAATCACACACGAAGCAATCTTCCTGTCTATAGCTCTGCTGATGAGGACTAATAGGCCGAAATGTACATACAGAGATTGATTTTTCTCGATTTGTTTAGTCTCAAATTTGAATAGGCAATCCCGCCTAATTCATTAATTAATTAATTTTCAAAGATTAGGTATGACTTCAATTAAGCACATATTCTCCCAAAAATTGTCGGCTAAAAAAAGCCATATCAAAACACTTTGTTTGTTTGTTTACTTCTCATATATATATATATATATATATATATATATATATATATATATGTATATATACATATATATATTGGTTTGTTGGTTGGTTTTGAAGGCTGTCACAATGCGAGTGTAAAGAAAAAAGAAGGTAACTATGATGTTTTTTGTTAACCTGTCATTTATTTCTCAATATTTCGGGAAGAAATTCCCATCCTCAGAAGAATACTGGAACTGAAGTTGTCCTAGCGGCTGCTAAATTCGTTCTGTCTTGGTTCTTCCAAATTCTGTGTGTGTATGTGTATGGTTGGGGTGCTTGTTTATGTGTGTGTCTGTGTGTATAAGTGTGTGTGTGTGCGTGCTTGTGTGTGTAAATGTAAGCGTATGTGTGTGTGCGTAGTGCTTATGTCTGTGTGTCTGATCATTTCTTTTTATTTTATTTTAATTATTATTCCAGATTTGATTCGCCTCTAAGCAAGGTTTTATTTTTATTTTATTTTTATTTTTTTTTTGTTTGTTTGCTTATTAACAGGATCATCTCTGATCTCTTTTTTTATTGCTATGTGTCTGAGACTAACATTCCAGATATTGCTTGATTGTTTATGGGTGCGGGTGTGTGAATTTACTGTCTATCAGGTGGCCTGTAGCCTGTTGTGTGTGTGTGCGGTGTATTTGGTCAGTCCTAACACCATGAGTGTGTGTGTGTGTGTGTGTGTGTGTTATTTGTGGGCGTGTATGCCTATTTCCTGTGCATTAATGTATGTGAAGGGGTTTGGACTATAATATATATATATATAATATATATATATATATATATATATATATATATATAGTCCAAACCCCTTCGTAGGAGCAGGATGCGACACAAGGGCAATTTCTAAAGCAGAATTTAACAGGTTTATATTCAAAGTTTTCCTTCTCCTAGACGGGTTACCTAGCCATGATTATAGAGCCCAGTTCTCCCTATTAATTACCTATAGCTGTATATACAAATACATTCCTGTCGAAACATGTGTCAGCATACAATAAATTTCATCTATACAAATATATCTATGTTTTCCTATTTATCTTCTCAACACACACACACACACACACACACACACACATGCTTGGTTTACTGGTTAGAGTCGTAGGAAATGGAGTTGGAAACGCGATTTTAATTCCTAGACGAGGCTGTTTGCATTTCACATAGCGCTAATACACTAGGGAAAGGTATGAATTCAACTACTCTCCCTCCAGCTATGGGTAAATAGTAGGGCGGATTGAGCTCCTTAACCTTGACTAGATAACCAGTCTAGGAGTAGGAAAAGTCTGAATTCAAAGCTGTTAAACTCCGCTTAAGAAATTGATCTTGTGTCACATCCTACTCGTGGTTGGTTGGTCGGTTAGTTGTTTTTGTTTTACGGCATATCAACCCTTCTCGGGTCATTTAATGCCGAATCAAGTCATTTTTGACAAACAAATGATTCTGGTTGCTTACAGTACTTGCTATTGCTTAAGTGGTCACCCAATTAAGTATTGAACCGTCTCATCACTGCTTAACTTCGATGATCTAGCAGAAACTGGGTTTTCCAGGGTGGCTGTAAAAATTCATTTAAAAACTTGTTTCAAATTTAAACAGCCCTGTCAGCTGGGGGATTAGAATGCACCGACTGCACCTCTGCAGAGGGGTAAGACTCCCCCAATGGGGCCACCTGTTGGCCGTGGGTGGCAACCCGTGATGCTTAAGGATAGATCCCAGGGGGATGAGCAGTTCATGACATGCAATACTCCACTTTGGCCCTATCTTGGGCTAGACGGGCGGTTGGAGAGGCCCCCTCCGATCAATCGGCTGGTCACGTCAAGCCCTAGCACCTATATGATTGCCCCAACCCTATTGCCCTTATGGCAAGCCCCAACTCCTTTTTATCATATGGGTGATAGAAGGTGGTGGCTGCGGGTCTACATGTCCTGGGAATGACGTTAAACTCTATCTGATGGTAAGGTTCCAGTTTTGGAGGTTTGGGAAATGTGGAGCACCCCTTCATCACCATTGCTCCCTGGTTCACTCTGACCCGGAGTGGTAGTACCTGTTAGGGTCCCATCTATGGGTTAAATAGAAAAATGTATTTTTTTTTAATTGTATTATCCATTAAGAATTGATTTATTTCAAAACTTTATCGGCATTAAATGACCCACTGAGGTTGATATACCGTAAAACAAAACAAACAATCAAATTTGAATTACTCATATCTAATATAATTTTTTGGTTGGTTTTGTTTTACGACATATCTGTCGTCTTTTACATCATCCAATGTCAAATCAAGTCATTCGGTTGAATTTTTTGGGTGTTTTGTTTTACGGCATATCAACCCTTTCCGGGTTATTTAATGCCGAATCAAGTCATTTTTGTTAAACTGAGGACTCTGGTTGCTTACAATATTTGTTGTTGCTTAAGTGGTCACCCAATTAAGTAATGAACAGGCTCATACCTGCTTAACTTCGGTGATCCAGCGAGAACCTTTATGATAAACTAGAAGCGACTACCCGGCATCCCCTGGATAGAAGGGCGGGGGGGGGGCAAAGGTTCGTTTCGCAGATCCATTATACGAATCATGAATTTGTATCATTGCAGAATGCCCATTAAAATATTTGCATTATGATCCTGGTGGGGCATAAAAAAAGAAAGTGCACAGACATCCTGAAAAGAAAAATGAATGTCTCCTATTTTAAATATAATATATATTAATATATATATATATATATATTATATAATATATATATATATATATATATATAAGAGATTTATCCAAAACTTGGTAGTGAGGGATGATTCTATAGTGATTTCTAAATACACTGTATTATTATTGTATGATCCAGTATGTATAAATACAGTGAATCTTTAAATCACTGAAGAGAGCTCAATGTAAATAAACTTTTTAGATTATATACAGAGCATATTTATCAATAAAGGAAGAAGACTCAACACCGTAATTCCATAATAAATTTATTTCGACCAAAATCGGGCCTTTATAAATCTAAGTTGATTTAACAAAGCCCTCCTAAATCAAGTTACCCACCTGAATAGACTGGATTTTGGGGAGCTGTATTAAATCAACTTAGTTGATTTAATACATGTTGTAACATCCTGTGCGTCAGGGATGCATGACGTATATATTATATATATATATATATATATACATTATATATATAATTATATATATATAATATGGAAAGAGGATTGGATTAAATTATAAAATATAATATATATATATATATATATATATAGGTGTGTGTTGTGTGTGTGTGTGTGTGTGTGTGTGTGAAAGAGGATTGGAATGAATCGAACGAATGTGGTGAGATGTAGGAACAAAAGAAAAACAAACTCAGACAAAATGTGTAGGATTATATTCGCTAGAGCTTTGAGGCTCGGTATCATCAGCCGTTTTAATGAATTATCAGGTTATCATACAAATGCTTATTAGAAGGGGTAGTGTGGCGGAAAGGTGATAGGAGAGGAGGTCAATGGGTGGGTAAGCATTAGTGAGAAGAGTTTATATATATATATATATATATATATATATATATATATATATATATAATATATATATATATAATTGGAGAGTGATGCTGGTAGCTTTTTGATTTCGTGTGTCCATGGAACACACATATTACTTTAAGCCCCGGGAAAATTATTTGTCTCAACTAAGCTTCTTAATAGTTTGTAGTTGTTAGTGTTGTTTAGCCAGTCGGTAGACGTTTGGCTAGAAACCACAAGGTTCCTGGTTCAATACCGGCCCTCGCCAACTCAGTGTATGAGTAACACAGGATCTGTGCGTAAAGTCAGGAGCTGATGTAGGTGTGGCGCTCCACCTCAGATGCTAAAAATAATCTCCTTGGTCTAGCGCTATTGAAAAGGGGATATACTCCCTCGCTGATTGGCTGATAACGACTTTAGGCCACCCGACGACTTTACTTACTTATTTATAGTTGAGGAAACAACTAAAGCCGTCTAACTCCTACCTTGTAACATATCCTGTGAATCAGGGAGTATGACGTGTACCTATCGGCACTATTCTGCGAATATAAATCAAATCTTCATTATTTTGCTCAAAAAGCAGGCTCTGGTGATAGTGAATGTGTATATATATGTATATTTACTTTGTTATTAATTGTTTATTTTCATAGTTTCCACTGGACATACATACACTCAAACTGCCCTTTATATGTGCATTAGAAGCGGCTACCCAGTATCCGCCTGGGTAGAGGGGGAATTTTTTTTCAATTATATATACACACAAACTGCCCTTTATAGATGACGTCATTATAATCTATTTAGTTTTTAGAATTTGTTATTCTTGGAGAAAATTCAATGTTTTTCTTTAATTTGGCAAAAATCCCAAAATATTTCATACGGTAATTATCCTGACCGAAATCCATTTCTTAGATATATGATAAATTAGAAGCGGCTACTCGGCGTTGCCTGGGCAGAGGTGGATATAAAAAGTTAGTCTCGCAGATCTATTGATTGTTTAGGCCTTCCATAATTGATTTGTTTTATGTTTTCCCGAACGCCACCAATGACTTTCCCTTCTCTCAGTATTCATATTCTAATTTTTAAATCACCTGGAGGACAGGATCACTAACACAGCAGTCCTAGAGAGAAGCTCACTCCCCAGCCTGTACTCTCTACTGAGACAACGTCGTCTCCGATGGTTGCGTCATGTGCGTCGGATGGATGATGGACGAATCCCGAAAAGCATCCTGTATGGAGAGCTAACATCTGGTAAAAGACAAATTGGTCCCCCCTACTGCGATTCAAAGATGTCTGCAAAAATGATCTCAGTGCTTTGGCATTGTCCCTTCCAGCTGGAAAATTTGGCTCAAGACTGCCCTCGGTGGCGGCAGAATCTCCATAGAGGATGTACATGTCAGAAGTCACCCTGAAACAACATCATGAAGCTAAGAGGTCCATAAGAAAGCAACGGCAACAAAGCATCGGAACATCATCATCTACAGGGACAACCTACAAATGCAAAATCTGTGGTCGAGAATGTTTCTCAAACATAGGACTTCATAGTCACAGGAGGCGCTGCAACTTCAGGGGCACACAAAAACTTTTATCAGTCTTTCGAGACTGATATGCCAATGAATTTTTAAATATGTTCACGATATAAATAAAGATGCATTATTTTTGCACAAAAAGCAAGCACTTGTAATAGTAAATGTGTATATTATATATAGGTATGAGCTCCGACGGGCTAGCTGTGTCTTTTTTAAGCAAAGCCGTTCTTAATTTTAATTTCAGATTATTGTGGTGAAGCTAAACAGCTACTGTTTCCAAGACAAAGGAAAACTAAAGAAGCCCCGTGGTTAGGGCTACGGTTGATCAACCATGACGTCACATCTTTCAGGTGAAATAAACTTAAAACGTCTCTTTGAAAATTCGAATCTCGCCGACAGAGTGTTTTTCTAACCAAGTGACCACGTCAAAGATTTTCCAATGTATTTTTATATTATAGTAAAAATCATTGTCCAATGCATTTTATAGTAAAAATCATTGTCCAATGCATTTTTATAGTAAAAATCATTTCCAGTTATTTATAGTAAAAATCATTTCTAATGCATTTTTAAGGTAAAAATAATTTCCAATGCATTTTTATAGTAAAAATCATTTCTAATGAATTTTTATAGTAAAAATCATTTCCAAAGCTTTTTATAGTAAAATCATTTCAATGTATCTTTATATAAAAATCACTTCAATGCATTTTTATAGTAAAAATCACTTCAAATGCATTTTATAGTAAAAAAGTTCATTTTATAGTAAAAATCATTTGTAATGTATTTTTATAGAAAAAATCATTTCCAATGCATTTTTATAGTAAAATCATTGTCCATTGCATTTTTATAGTAAAAATCATTGTCCAATGCATTTTTATAGTAAAAATCATTTCCAGTGCATTTTATAGTAAAAATCATTTCCAATGCATTTTTTTAGTAAAAATCATTTCTAATGCATTTTTATAGAAAAATCATTTCGAATGATTTTATAATAAAAAAATTTCCAATACATTTTTACTTTACGATGTAAAGTAAAATAGTCGGGGTGGCCTAAAGTCGGTATCAGCCAATCAGCGAGGGAGTCTCTCCCCTTTTCACTAGCGCTGGACAAAGGAGTTATTTTAGCACTGAGGTGTAGCGCCACACTACAATCAGCTCCTTACCAATCCTAGTGCTACTCATACGCCGAGTTGGCAAGGGCCGTATCGAACTAGGAACCTTGTGGTTTCTAGCCGAACGCTCTACCGACTGAGCTAACCCGGCCCTTAAAAAATCTTTGTCATAGATTAGTCACATCGGGATATTGTTTTGCTATGAAAAAATCAAAATCATCAATAACTAAAAATTGATTGACTTTCAGGCTTTTTTTTTTTTTCATAGCAATTTTTGGATTTCTCGGGCAAAAATTTTTATAAACCAATTTTAGGAGTAGGGAAGCTCTAGGCTCATTTTACAGACAAAAATGAATTACAAAAAGTCGCCATTTTTTCGCAACCCTCCTCAATTTAGAGAGCTAAATATCGACATAACTTCGCTCAAATTTTGGGGATTGTCTAACTTTAACGGATTCCACACGTGGACAAAATGATATAAAGATATCAGTGGTCTGAAAGGCTCGTGGGCATACTAACGAGTGGAACGGTCCATAACCACGATACCATTGTATTTAAGGCCTTTTTATTCACAAATAACTTGCTCTGTTTACAATAATTAAACATTGAGCTCTCATACGGAACCTGAACTCTACAACAAACTACTGGTAGAGAATTAGGACCCACCTAGAATCACCTTTACAAGAAACTTGTACCGCACCAGTATATAATATATATATAATATAATATATATTATATATATAATCCAAAAGTCACACAAGAAATCTTCCTTACGATACAAGATTTTATTTTTTTTTAAACTGTCGCAGTTTGAGAGCTCAATGTGTGCTCTTAATGTTACGTCACAGAGCAAATATATAAGTAAAGAAATAACAAAAGACTTAGAGATTTAGCATTATAGTCTATTTCAGGAGCTTAGACAAAGTGTCTAACTCTCCCGACTCATCAGATGCAATGATGAGTCGGGAGAGTAGACTATTTGTGGCAAATGGCAAAATTTCAGAAAAATTGAAGGGGGTGGGTGACATGGCCTGAATGATTTGACATGGAATTACCCATATATAAGAATATTTATTTTAAACTGCCTAGTTTGGTAAAGTTAGATAAAAAGTTTTGATTTCTTGTTATTATTATTATTATTATTATTATTATTATTATTTCTCTGAATATTTGAGACGAGCTTGAAGATTAGTATTATCTGCGTTATTCGGACTACTCCTCATCTTCATGTTATCTGTACAACGTTTCGGCCGATATGCCCTTCGGCCTTCTTCGGTACTTCTTGTCGGACTCGGGAAAATTCTCGGACTCGGGAACTAACTCCTTTATCCACTAGGCCAATTGGACACATAGCCTAGTGGATAAAGGAGTTAGGTAAGACAGTTCTAAGTGACAGTTATCTCTGGACTGCAGGTTCAATCCTGGCCAAGGGCAGCAGTAACATAGAATAATAATTAACACAGCTTAACGCCTCTACCCCAGCTATGGTTAGCGGAATGAGAATAGGATACCTTCGTGGACTAAATAAAGGGTTAGGTTCAAAGTTCCGTGATGCCCCGATTATGACAAGAAGTTCCCGAGTTCGAAAGGTCCCGAGCCGGAAAGAAGGTTCCCGAGTCCGAAAAGTTCCTAGTCGACAAAAATACCTGAAGAAGGCCGGAGGGCACATCCGCCGAAACGCTGTACAAATAACAATGAAGATGGGGACAATATCCGAATAACGCAGATAAACTTATTATATTAGTTTTTTTGTTTGTTGTTTTTGTTTTTTGTTCTTTTTAGTATGCTAATTTTATGTTTCCCTGAGACATTAAAAAAATAAAATGTATTTTGTACGAAAACAAATAAAACGAATAAAAAAAATATACCCTTATTCTAATATTATTTTAATTTTCATATAAAATTATATATATCAATAAAAAATGGAATATAAAATGATTTCAAAACGCACGAATGTAGGAATGGCAAGCTAGGTAACGGTTAGAGACTTCGCTGTCAGCTTGACAGTCGAGGTTTCGAGTCACACACGGAGCAATCTCCCATGTCTTATAACCTTGCTGATGAGACCTAATAGGTCAAAATGTACATTCAGGGATTGACATTTTCTCGATTCGTTTAGCTTAATTTGAACATATATGCCCGCCTAAATTCATTAATTATTAACTAATTAATTTTTCAAAATTAGGTATGATTTCAATTAAGCACATATCCTCCAAAAATTGTCGGCTTAAAGCCATATAAAAATAACACAATTGTGTTTACTTAACCTCATAAAGTTATATATAGAATTTCTTTTAATAGATTTGAGAATAACATGGTTGTATTTGAAATCAGTACCTGCAAATAATTATCTATTAAATCCAGTTTGTTAAAATCATTATGCAAATTATTTCCAAACTTTATTTCTTAGAAATATATAACACATATTTCAGGATTTTAAATGCATTAATAATAGGGCATTTTGAGGCAAATCTAACTCATCTAAATAGAGACATGTTAATAAATAAGATGCTAATTAAGATTAGATAAGGACTATTATAATCGTTGAGCATGTGACTTAAATAACTAAGGAAGTCGTGACGTCAGTGGTGACGTTGTTTCGATTACGGACAGACAGTTACGTAATCACCATTTAATAAGATGACAGTGATTAAATCGTCGAATTTATTTTATCTTTCAGAACTACATGTACTGGAGATACATGAACACCTTCAACAGGGTTATGCCCTTCATGGAGAGGTCACTGTGCATGCGCAATGGTGGAAACCAATACTTCATGGGAGACCAGGTAAGTTCTTCTATTCATACATATATAAAGGGCAGTTGATATGTGTATGTCCATATTTCAGGATTTAAATGCATAGGGGGAATGCCGACGGGAACCACGAATTTTTGCACCCACCACCATGAGTTTCGGTTTGTGTGTGGTCCCACATTAATAGGGCCTTGTGCCTGACCCGTACACGTGGGTACGTGGTAAATATCATAATATGGGTAGTTTTGCGGCAAATCTAACTCAACAAGACCTTAATAGAGACATAATCAATAGATAAGATGCTAATTAAGATTAAATAATGACTATTTCAAAATCTTTGGGAATATAACTTCGTGACGTAGTTTCGGTTACTGACAGACAATTACATACTCTCTATCATAATAAGATATATTATATATATATATATATATATATTATATATATCACAATGCAGGGTAAATAATAAGGTAACAATGGTGTTGTTGTTAACCTGTATTTTATTCTGAATTTTCGAGATAAAATCTCTTTTCAGAAGACACTGAACGAAGTCATCTTGCTATGGCATTTCTAGTTAAATGAATTTTTTTTTTTAAATGATGGTATTTATAACTGTATTCTCGTGTTGCATGTTTACGTGAATGCGTTTTTTTTTTGTTGTTTTTTTGTTGTTTTTTGGGGGTTGTACGTGTGGTATTTGTCATGCGCGTGTGCATGAAAATGCGTGTAGGCTGTGACGTTATTACTGTATCCACGCGCGGCTGTGCATATAATAACCGTATCACGCTGCCTATGTTCGTATGAAAGAGCGTATTTGTGTTTGCCATGGTGATGTATAATATTTCGTTTTGGATGTAATATAAACAATTTAATCATTTATTATTATTATTATTATTATATATAATATATATATATATTGAAAGGATAAGAAATAAAGGAAAGAAAATGTTGAATGGATAAAAATGGTTTAATGAAATGCCAACACGTGTTTCAGCCGAGAGTTTGTTCATGTACACATTGTATATTCTCAGCCGTAAGCATCTAAAAAAAATTACAAAAAAATTCTTTTTTCGAACACTTCTAAATTCTCTTCATCGTTTTAACTTCAAATATCAAACATGTCTGAAAAGGCTGTTTTCTTTGTATACTTAAAAATGTTATATTTTTCTATTATTATTATTTTATTCATATCTGAAATAGTAAAAAAAAAAAATGGAACGCAATGTGTACAATACAAACTCTCGGCCCAAACACGTGTTGGCATTCATTAAACCATTTTTATCCATCAACATTGTCTTTCCTTTATTTGTTATCCTTTCAATATATTGTCGGATTCATTTCCATCATTCAACTTACATACACACCACACACACACACACACACACGCGCGCGCGCGCGCGCAATACGCACACACACACATACATATATTATATATATATATATATATATATATATATATATAATAAAGCAATCTGCAGACGCGCGTTTCGGGTTTACCCCTCATCAGTGCAGCTAGACTTATTTTCAGCAGCTACCTCTGGTCGGGATCGAGACCCGAACGAACTTTCGCTCGTCAAGTCTCTTACCGATGGATCCACAAGCAGCTCCTAGAATAGAAGGCAGAATAATCGCTATATTTCCTAAACCGGAAATAAACTCACCAGAGGTCTCTAACTTGTAAACAAGTGGGACTAGCATTTCGCCGAAGCGGTGAATTTTCGCAATTAGTCCCTTCTAGACAGAGTGCTCAACCTGAAAATTGGGAGGCGTATATATATATATATATATATATATATATATTGTGTGTGTGTGTGTGTGTGTGTGTGTGATATATATATATTATATATATATATATATATATTAGTAGTCATTGAACCATGGTTAACCCTGGCGTCACCGCCCACATCTGGTCTCTGAAAATCTCCTTGGTAACAGTCACGTAGTATTTTAGGTAGGGCACAAGAAGAAGAAGAGAAGAAGAAGAAGAAGAGAAGAAGAAGAGAAGAAGAAGAAGAAGAGAAGAAGAAGAAGAAGAAGAAGAATGAGGAAATAAGAAGAAAGAAGAAGAATGAGGAAAAAGAGAAAAGAAAAAAGAAGAAGAGAAGAAGAAGAGAAAGAAGAGAAAGAAGAAGAGAAGAAGAAGAAGAAGAGAAGAAGAAAGAAGAAGAAGAAGAAGAAGGAAGAGAGGAGAAAGAAGAGAGAAGAAGAAGAAGAAGAAGAAGAAGAAGAAGAAGAAGAGAAGTAGAAGAAGAAGAAAAGAAGAAGAAAGAAGAATGAAAGAAGAACAAGAAGACTGCAAAGAAGAAGACTGCAAAGAAGAAGAAGAGAAGAAGAAGAAGAAGAAGAAGAAGAAGAAGAAGAAGAAAAGAAGAAGAAGAAGAATGAGGAAAAGAGGAAGAAGAAGAAGAAGAAGAATAAGAATAGGGAAAGAAGAAGAAGAAGAAGAAGAAGAATGAGGAAAGAAGAACAAGAACAAGAACAAGAACAAGAACAAGAAGAAGAACGAGGAAAGAAGAAGAAGAAGAATGGGAAAGAAGAAGAAGAAGAAGAAGAAGAAGAAGAAGAAGAAGAAGAAGTTTGAACAGTATGATTAAGTGACAGAAATATTTCAGGTATACATCTATCACTAGCTCCATGCCCAAAACTAAAGAATGTGTCTTGGGATTGGGGTAAAAAGGAACCATCATTTTTACGCTGGGTGGTCACAAAAATAGCTTGACTTCAATTCATCGGTATTACTTTTAAGAACACGATTAATAATCGAACCTGTCTCTACCCACTTAAATATAATAGGGAGGTACTATATATATATTAGTTTAGTCGTCGGAGATGCATAAAGTTGTATCAGCCAGACAGTGAGGGAGTATATCCCCCCTTCTCTAGCGTTAGACAAAGGAGATTGTTTTAGCGTCTAGGGTGGAGCTACACGCCTACCATCAGCTTCTTACTTTACTGCACAGATCCCTGTGCTACTCGAACGCTGAGTTGCGTGGCCGGAATCTATCTATCTATCTATTGAATGTATATATATATATATATATATATATATATATATATATATATATATATTATATGGTATTGTGGATAAAGTGACTTACCGGTGAAAATGGTCACAGTGGTTGATCAAGTTTCACAATGATAAGACAGCGTATATAACAAATATAAAGTGCTCAATATGTTAGTAGAGCAATTTAATATCATAGAGTACACGGTAGTAACCTACTCGAGTCACCGAAAGGATCTTCAGAGCTAAATCCACTGGATTAATCAAGGGACCTATAATAAACAATTTATCGCGAAAAACACACACGTGAAATCGACTGCAATTAATCAATATCTTGATTAATCCAGTGGATCTAACCTTGAAGATCCTCATGGTGAAACTCGAGTAGGTTATTACGTGTACGTTTATGAATATATATATTATATATATATATATGTGTGTGTGTGTGTGTGTGTGTGTGTGTTGTGTGTGAATAAAAAGGCCTTAAATACCATGGGTATCGTGGTTATGGACCATTTCCACTCGTGAGTTGCCCACGAGCTTCTTCAGACCACTGATAAAAGATATCAGTGGTCTGAAGAAGCTCGTGGGCATACTCACAAGTGGAAATTGTCCATAACCACGATACCCGTGGTATTTAAGGCCTTTTTATTCACAAATAACTTTGCTCTGTTACAATAATTAAACATTGAGCTCTCATACGGAACCTGAACTCTACAACAAACTACTGGTAGAGAATTAGGACCCACCTAGAATCACCTTGTACCAAGAAACTTGGTACCGCACCAAAGTATATATATAATATATATATATATATATATATAATCCAAAAGTCCACAGAAGAAATCTTCCTTACAACAAGAGTTTTATTTTAAAAAAACCTGTCGCAGTTTGACAGCTCAATGTGTGCTCTTAATGTTAGAGTCACAGAGCAATATATAAGTAAAGAAATAACAAAAGACATAGAGATTTAGCGTATAGACTATTTCAGGGAGCTTAGACAAATAGTCTCTCCCGACTCATCATTATCGAATTTATGCGATATGCGCATTGTAATTGCCTTCAAGCAAAAATATAAATATTAATATATATACTTTATTCAACAACGCTTCTAAAAAATAAACAAACATCCAAAAAATCTTATTTCCTTCGCCGAAGAGCATAAGGCTCCGGATTTGTTTGTTATTATTCACTCAGCGCCCCTTGCCTCATGTGTAGAGAACGTCTCAGTATCATTGACAGGTTAATTTCGCAGGAATTTCTCGGTGCTGTATCGTGGCCGAAACAGTATAGTTTCTAACTATACTGCTGAAGTCCCGGTTTCGATTTCTGTCGGAGGGAAATCGTTTGTATATATCGCTGATGAGACTTAATAAAGTTGAAACAGTCTGTACGATATTCTACACACCGAGTAATTCTTTGCGAAATTCACTTGTCATTATTATCTCTATAATTATCGAATTCATGCAGATACGCATTGTAATTGCCTTCAAGCAAATATATATATATATATATATATAAAAGGGTTTGTAATTTGCTTGAAGCATTGCGTATATATTGGTTTGTTGGTGGTTTTGAAGGCTGTCACAATGCGAGTGTAAAGAAAAAAGAGTAACTATGATGTTTTTTGTTAACCCCATTTATTCTCAATATTTCGGGAAGAGATTCCCATCCTCAGAAGAATACTGGAACTGAAGTTGTCTTAGCGGCTGCTACATTCGTTCTGCCTTGGGTCTTCCAAATTCTGTGTGTGTATGTGTATGGTTGGGTGCTTGCTTATGTGTGTGTTGTGTGTGTAAGTGTGTGTGTGCGCGTGCTGTGTGTGTAAATGTAAGCGTATGTGTGTGTGCGTGGTGCTTATGTCTGTGTGTCTGATCATTTCTTTTATTTTATTTTATTACATTCCAGATTGTTTCGCCTCTAAGCAAGGATTATTTTATTTTATTTATTTATTTTTGTTTGTTTGCTTATTAACAGGATCATCTGATCTCTTTTTTATTGCTAGTGTCATATATATATATATATATATATATATATATATATTCAGGTTTTGTTGAACTCGACGGACACACCCACACGCACACGCCCACGCTCACGCACACACACACAAATATATATATATATATATATATATATATATATATATATATATATCCTAAAAATATTATTTTCTTCATAGGATCTATTCTAATCCCTAATTTCCTTTCCCTTGTTGTGTTGCACTTTAATGGGGTCGAAATACATTTGACAATTTGAGGTGAAGAAAACTAAAAAGCAATGACATGTCTTTCGTCTCTTATTCTACGAAACCAGAGTAGACATCCCATTTTGGTTTTAGTTCAAATCTCAACTAATTTGACTGGTATGGCGGAAGTGCAGTCAGCAGACACTAATTACCTCCCTTTGCCATAATGACCGGATGCTGCTAGATCGTGTTGGGGGAGGCTTATTTTACCACACGGACAAATCTCGTCTTTCTTGACGAGGACGAATAAAACAGGCGTGAGAAATAATAATATAATAATAATAATAATAATATATAAATATATTATATATATATATATATATATATATATATATATATACATATATATATATAAAATGGACTCTCCCGTCGATTTTCGACGTATGAGGGTTCATATACACAATGGACTCCCACACAGGGATTTGTTTATAGTGGTGAAGGCTTGTGTTGGACCATCCACACTTTTTGGCACAGTCGATAGGAAAGAATTGGTGCATCAACGACCGACCTCAGGAATTTTGAATTCAGAGTTATCCCTCTCCTAGACTGGTTACCTACCCAAGGCTGAAGAGCCCAGTCTGCCCTACTATTTAACCCATAGCTGGAGGGAATTTTGAATTCAGAGTTATCCTTCTCCTAGACTGGTTACCTACCCAAGGCTGAAGAGCCCAGTCCGCCCTACTATTTAACCCATAGCTGGAGGGAGAATGGATTCATACCTTTCCTAAAGGTATTAGCGCGATGGGAAATGCCAACAGCTTCGTCTAGGAATTGAACTCGAATATATATATTATATATATATATATATGTGTGTGTGTGTGTGTGTGTGTGTGTGTGTGTGTGAAAGGTAAAATGGATATGAATTCGACATACAGTCGAAACAGATTTCTGTCAGCAAAACTTTAAACATCTTGTTTTTTCTACAAAACTTTCTACACACACACACACACACACACACACACATATAATATATATATATATATATATATATATATATATATAGTTAAAAATTAATGGTAAAATGAATGAATGGATGAGATAAAAATGAATGAATTGAGGAGGATAAATGAAAATTCCTTTCCAAGGGACCCCTCTCAAAAGTATTAAAACACTTTTTGAGAGTGGGGTCCCTGATAGAAAGTTTTTCTCATCTATTATTAGACTCCTTTGAAGCATCAAATTAATATAATTATTCTATAAGTTATTAGAGAAGATAAAATCCGTCTCTTACCTTTGTAATATCTGTTGAGAATGGGTTTGAATTTTTTATATATATATATATATCTAATCTTGAAGAAACACACACAATCTATCAAATATCGGACATATTTTGCCAACATAATAATTCAATGCCTCAAGAAGACAACAGATCAGAAACACGTGTCGCATATGTAAGATAAAAATAATTTTTTTTAAATTTTCTGAGAACATAATACATTTTGCGGACCTTCTTTTTTATAAAATATCTAATCTTGTATATTGTATATAATACTAATAATATTATTATTAGAGGGAAAATAAAGGATCTACCATGGTTTCAATCAAATTAAAATGATTTCCTCGGGACCCTACTCTACGTTAACTAAGTCCTTGGTTTAATTCCTTAGTTAATTTGAAGATATTTATCGGATAATAAAGTTTGAGCGCTTCGTTATTTTTCTCTCAATCTTTGCGTGCAGGTCGCACGCGAAAATTGAGAAGAAAAAACAATGTATCGTTCCACACGTGTATTTATTCCTTAATTTTCATTTCTATATTGTTATCAATTTAATTCTAATTCTAAATAATAGCTAGTAAAAGCAGTTAAAATTTAATTCTAATTATATTTTAGGGGTTTAATATTACTCATTCATAGTTTTTATTGTTCTTTTTTGTATCTATCCTATTTAAAAGGAATATCTATTTAAGGGAAAAAAATTCATTTATTTAGTTAAATTTAGTAATGTAGTTCTAACAATATTTTAGCGGCAATTGGATACTACAACGGTCATATGCAATTGTGGAAAAAAATGTAAAAATATACGCGGCTTAAGAATACACCAGGCGCGCATGAAGTGTCAGGGGGAAATAAGCAAGACGCAGCGCACAGGAATTTCTCCTGGTGAGACGCAGGAGGTGCAGGGCCGGGAAGCCCACCACAGCGCCCATACCCCCCAAGCTGAGGCTCAAGATCCGCCTGACACAATAAAAACACTGGGAAAAATAAAATGGCCAGCAGCCGTGGACATCAAGGCGTGGCAAGAGTTCGATAAAGACATTTGCGGAATCTTAGAACAAACTGCAAATTGTTCTGTGGACAAGCGGATTATAACAACATCCAAGATAATTTACAGCTATGCCGCAGAACGCTACGGATACGAGGAGAGGAAAAGTAGGGGGGCAGGCAGGGAAAATCGAAGAGAGGAAAAAATCAAACATTATAGGAAAGAACTGAAAGCTTTAACGAATTCCTCTTTTAGCATGATTAAAGAAAATGTTTGACTTACCTCGTTACAAGCTTAGTATTCCGTACAAAAGAAAAAAGTGTTTTTGGCTACGTATCCCATTTAAATATGGAGTTCCGCGCGTCTGATTGGCTGGTTCTAACAACCAATCGGAAGCGCGGTGCTTTGTATTTGATTGGGATGAGGTCAACAAGCGTCCAGTATAAAAAAAAAAGATTTTCCCCATCATGTCTTTTTAGCGGTTAAGAAAAGGTGGTTGCACCAGAGTTAGATCGCCTCTGGTGGGGTCTGCAATGCGAGGGATGTATGATGTTGTAAGACCCGAAACATCCCAATGAACTTTGCATAAAAACATCACTGAAGACAAACCACCGGCGCCCAAAAAGAAATGAGCGTATGTTTAAAGTATATATATATATATATATATATATATATATATATATATATAATATATATTCATCAAAAAAGTTATATAGAATTTACGTTTATTGCTTACTGCAATCATCAGACGAGACGGTCAAAATTTTAAGATAAAAAAACGCCAGTAAACATGAAACTTTAGTTATGGGATATAAAATCCATAATATATAATATTTGATTGTGTGTGTATATATATATATATATATATATATATATATATATATATATATTAAATTTTTACTTGAAGGCACTTACAACGCATGTATCGCATAAAATTCGATACTTTTTCTTATAGAAAATGAAATTGACAAGTGTAATCCCGGCAAAGGATCGCTCGGTGTGTAGAATGTCGTACAGACTGTTTCGACTTTATTAAGTCTCATCAGCGACATATACTAACGATTTCCCTCCGACAGAAATCGAAACCGGGACCTCAGCGAGCATAGTGAACCACTATATCGCCTCGACCACAGTACACAGCTAACAATCCCCAGCGAATGTGTGTGTGTGTGAGAGAGAGAGAGAGAGGGGGGGGAATATGTTTTATTATCATATTATATTATATTTATATATATATATATATATATATATATATATATATATATATAAGGGCCAGTTTAGCTCAGTCGGTAGAGCATTCGTCTAGGAATCACAAGGTTCCTGATTCGATACCCGCCCTCGCCAACTCAACGTATGAGTAGCACAGGGTTCTATGTGGTAAAGTGAGGAGCTGATGGTAGGTGTGCCAATAATCTCCTTGGTCTAGCGCTAGTGAAAAGGAGATAGACTCCCTCGCCGACTGGCTGATACCGACATATATATATATATATATATATATATATATATATATATATATATTTATTTATAATTATAAAGTCGGTCCTACCATTGGTTTCTGAATAACACTTTTTCGGTGTTATTCGTCTTCAGAGGCGTTTGACTTTTGAAAAAAATGGACAGTTTTAAACTCCCGGCACGTGTCCACGCGATCCGTTAATCGCTCCTGCATTTTGGTTACGTCATTCAACGGCATCATTATTTGTCGTCATTGTTCTTATGGTGATTTTAAATTTTTTTTCGTTTTTATATTTATTTTAGTTAAATTAGGAAGTAAAGAATAAAATGACAGTTATTTTTTCTTGTTAATGGATTTCATTTAAGATTCATTGAAGAGATTTTTGCTTATATTCATTAAAATAAAACCAAACAGTTAGAAATCAATAATACTAAGCACATATTTAATAAAATCACATTTTTAATATCAATATGCAAATTAGCCTTCCCATTCACACTGCAAACCGCTATTTTTTTATATATAAATACAATTGCATGTTATTTGTATGTAGATATGGACAACACTAATAAAAAGGTGAAGAAATTTTATAATAATTGAGGTTTAAATATAAATAAAAATCATGGAGAATGTGATGTAAATAACTATGTTAATTGTGACTCGATTAGTAATATAGTTTCGGTTACAGACAGAAAAACACACAATCTCCATTATAATAAGATATATATATATATATATATATATATATTAATATAGGTCCAAGTGATAACCTACTCGAGTTTCACCATGTTGAGGATCTTCAGGGTTAACTCCACTGTGTAAATCAAGATGTTGGTTGGTTGTAGACAATTATATGTATGTCTTTTGCTAAAAGGCACATACATATAATAGCAAAAGACACATACATATAATTGTCTACAATCAACCAACATCTTGATTCACACAGTAGAGTTAACCCTGAAGACCCTCAACATGGTGAAACTCGAGTAGGTTATCACTTGGACCTATATTAAAATAAATTTGCTCTACCAACGTATTGAGCACTTTTTTATTTGTTATATCACTGCCTTACCTTTATGAACTTCACATCAACCACCGTGATCATATTCACCGGTAAATCATCTTTTCCATAATAAATATATACACATATATATATATATATATATATATATATATATATATATATATATATATGCAAAGCAGAATAAATAATGTTTCATACGATAGTAATACTTAAGACTATTTGTCTGAAGAAACTGAATATATATATATATATATATATATATATATATATATATATATATATATCACAGAATAACGAGAAAAGCGAGTGGTAGTCATTGTTATTCATCTGTTTAAAAAATTTTAAGGTTTGAAAAAAGGTGACGGTTTGAAATATGACGTCAAATATTCTCTTTTATGGCGTGAGTATGGGACGGTGTAGGTGTGTGTATCGAAAGGAAACATTGTGCATTTTGTGGTTGTGTGTGTGTATAAATTTTTTGCGATAAACGACAGCGGAAATAAACCTTAAGCTTGTGTGTGTGTGTGTGTGTGTGTGTGTGTGTGTGTGTGTGTGTGTGTGTGTGTGTAAGGTATCCAAAACTATTAGTAAGGGATGATTCTACATGGGATCTTCAAAATCTCACTGTATAATTATTGCATGTCTTAGTAGGTGCAAATACAAAGATTTTTTATAAATCCCTAAGAGAGCTCAATGTATAATAATCTATAATTTAGATTAAATGCAGAGCAATATTTACCCTTTGAAAGGAAGGAAAAACTCAATAAACCGTCATTCTGTAATAAATCTATTTCGACCAAAACTTAAAAGGATTTTAGAAATCTAAATAGATAATTTCCCAAAACTCCCTAGAAATTAAGTCTCATCTGACAGAAGGCACAGATAAAAATAATTTTATTTTAATCTTATTATAATGGAGATTGTGGGTTTGTCTGTCTGTAACCGAAACTACATTACTATACAATTCACAATTTCCTTTGTTATTGACATCACATTCTCAATGATTTTATTTTTATTTAAACCTCAATTATTAATAAAAATTGTTTTACATTATTAATACTGTTAACCATATCTACATACTAACAACATGCAATTGTATTTATATATACAACAAAATAGCAGTTTACAGTGTGAACGTGAAGGCTAATTTGCATATTGATATTAGAAATTTAATTTTAATAAATATGTGCTTAGTATTATTGATTTCTAACTGTTTGGTTTTATTTTAATGAATATAAGCAAAAATCTCTTCAATTAATCTTAAATGAAATCCATTAACAAGAAAAAACAAGTGTAATTTTATTCTTTATTTCCTAATTTAACTAAATAGTTAAATAAGTAAAATTCAGCAATGAAAGACGGCAGTGATGGAAGAGTAAGTTTCATTTCTATTTTTCTATTATACCCCCATTCTGTTCAAATCTTTTTATCTGCATTCTTATTTAGTTTTATTAGCCTTTCTAATCTAATCTAATATTTTATTACATTAAAACCTAAATACTTGCACCCGGAGGGTGCATATATTTGCTAGTATATATAATTATAATTATTTTTATCTGTTCCTTCTGTCGAATGAGACTGAACTTTTTGGGAGTTTTAGAAATTTATTTATTTAAATTTCTAAAAGCCTTTTAAGTTTTGGTAGAAATAAATTTATTACAGAATGACGATTTATTGAGTTTTCCCTTTATTTCAAAGCTATATATATATATATATATATATATATATATATATAATATATATAATATATAATATATGGTGATTGCCGCTTCTTCACAGAATAAGGCCATTTCTACAAGTATTTCAGTTGTGAGTAGTTTTGAGTAGTTGTGAGCACCCAGATGGCCCACGGTTCCACCTTGTTTTTATGTACCCTGTCACACATATGAGACCCCCGGCATACAAGCCCTGCCATACAGGTCAGATTTCAATGTGGGAAATGTTTCCACGGTGTGTCATGTGTTTCTTCAGGATGGAGGGCTCGAGTCACCTTACCTCGAACTTCTTACAGCTACCATCGGCCAGTCTTTCCATGATGATGTGTATCCAGCCCACTCTCTTCTATCAATTGGTCCTTATCGCTGAACGGACTTCTGCAAGGGCATCGATGTCGGCCCCATATAGAGATGCTCCCCTGTCATGATACCAGTACATAGTTAGGTGTTTCCCTATCTCTCAAGATTGATATATATATATATATATATATATATATATATACATATATATATATAATTAGACAGAGAGAGAGAGGGGGATATGTTTTAACCCTCATAGCACGCGTCCTAATTCCCATTGATATAATTTATTTTAACTTAACAAATAACTTCAATTTATATAACACAAGTACAATCAATGTCAGAATACATGTCTACGATGTCAAAGTATCGTTTTTATTAAAATCGCTTACATGCTTGACGAGATCGCCTTTAAAACAAATTTAACAAAAGAGAAAGAAATGGGCTACTGGTAATTTTCCATCAGCTGAAAACCAGTAGGAACCCAACCGCAAGCAATTCAATGAGTATGGATGAATCAGAAGCAGTGATCCATAGGTGGGATGGATTTGTTTGTCTTTCTTGTAATGACGACCACATACCACACAACCGATCCTTTTTTTACCCGGGAAATTCCCCGTAGCGTAGTGGCTAGTTAGTTCGTTGGGTTTTACAGCATGTCAACCTATTTGGCCATTTGTTTTATTCATTCCTGATGGGTACTCAGATTAGAATTATTAGAATTTTGGCCATTTTTTTTATTCATTCCTGATGGGTACTCAGATTAGAATTATTAGAATTTTGGCCATTTGTTTTATTCATTCCTGATGGGTACTCAGATTAGAATTATTAGAATTTTGGCCATTTGTTTTATTCATTCCTGATGGGTACTCAGATTAGAATTATTAGAATTTTGGCCATTTGTTTTATTTCATTCCTGATGGGTACTCAGATTAGAATTATTAGAATTTTGGCCATTTGTTTTATTCATTCCTGATGGGTACTCAGATTAGAATTATTAGAATTTTGGCCATTTTTTTTTCATTCCTGATGGGTACTCAGATTAGAATTATTAGAATTTTGGCCATTTGTTTTATTCATTCCTGATGGTACTCAGATTAGAATTATTAGAATTTTGGCCATTTTTTTTATTCATTCCTGATGGGTACTCAGATTAGAATTATTAGAATTTTGGCCATTTTTTTATTCATTCCTGATGGGTACTCAGATTAGAATTATTAGAATTTGGCCATTTGGATGATGGTACTCAGATTAGAATTATTAGAATTTTGGCCATTTGTTTTATTCATTCCTGATGGGTACTCAGATTAGAATTATTAGAATTTTGGCCATTTGTTTTATTCATTCTGATGGTACTCAGATTAGAATATTTGTTTTATTCATTCCTGATGGGTACTCAGATTAGAATTATTAGAATTTTGGCCATTTGTTTTATTCATTCCTGATGGGTACTCAGATTAGAATTATTAGAATTTTGGCCATTTGTTTTATTCATTCCTGATGGGTACTCAGATTAGAATTATTAGAATTTTGGCCATTTTTTTTATTCATTCCTGATGGGTACTCAGATTAGAATTATTAGAATTTTGGCCATTTGTTTTATTCATTCCTGATGGGTACTCAGATTAGAATT
Source organism: Doryteuthis pealeii (assembly GCA_023376005.1). Taxonomy (NCBI): domain Eukaryota; kingdom Metazoa; phylum Mollusca; class Cephalopoda; order Myopsida; family Loliginidae; genus Doryteuthis; species Doryteuthis pealeii. The sequence continues at coordinate 10,275,029 of CM042175.1, forward strand.
ATTAGAATTTTGGCCATTTGTTTTATTCATTCCTGATGGGTACTCAGATTAGAATTATTAGAATTTTGGCCATTTGTTTTATTCATTCCTGATGGGTACTCAGATTAGAATTATTAGAATTTTGGCCATTTGTTTTATTCATTCCTGATGGGTACTCAGATTAGAATTATTAGAATTTTGGCCATTTGTTTTATTCATTCCTGATGGGTACTCAGATTAGAATTATTAGAATTTTGGCCATTTGTTTTATTCATTCCTGATGGGTACTCAGATTAGAATTATTAGAATTTTGGCCATTTGTTTTATTCATTCCTGATGGGTACTCAGATTAGAATTATTAGAATTTTGGCCATTTTTTTTATTCATTCCTGATGGGTACTCAGATTAGAATTATTAGAATTTTGGCCATTTGTTTTATTCATTCCTGATGGGTACTCAGATTAGAATTATTAGAATTTTGGCCATTTGTTTTATTCATTCCTGATGGGTACTCAGATTAGAATTATTAGAATTTTGGCCATTTGTTTTATTCATTCCTGATGGGTACTCAGATTAGAATTATTAGAATTTTGGCCATTTGTTTTATTCATTCCTGATGGGTACTCAGATTAGAATTATTAGAATTTTGGCCATTTTTTTATTCATTCCTGATGGGTACTCAGATTAGAATTATTAGAATTTTGGCCATTTGTTTTATTCATTCCTGATGGGTACTCAGATTAGAATTATTAGAATTTTGGCCATTTGTTTTATTCATTCCTGATGGGTACTCAGATTAGAATTATTAGAATTTTGGCCATTTTTTTTATTCATTCCTGATGGGTACTCAGATTAGAATTATTAGAATTTTGGCCATTTGTTTTATTCATTCCTGATGGGTACTCAGATTAGAATTATTAGAATTTTGGCCATTTGTTTTATTCATTCCTGATGGGTACTCAGATTAGAATTATTAGAATTTTGGCCATTTGTTTTATTCATTCCTGATGGGTACTCAGATTAGAATTATTAGAATTTTGGCCATTTGTTTTATTCATTCCTGATGGGTACTCAGATTAGAATTATTAGAATTTTGGCCATTTTTTTATTCATTCCTGATGGGTACTCAGATTAGAATTATTAGAATTTTGGCCATTTGTTTTATTCATTCCTGATGGGTACTCAGATTAGAATTATTAGAATTTTGGCCATTTGTTTTATTCATTCCTGATGGGTACTCAGATTAGAATTATTAGAATTTTGGCCATTTTTTTTATTCATTCCTGATGGGTACTCAGATTAGAATTATTAGAATTTTGGCCATTTGTTTTATTCATTCCTGATGGGTACTCAGATTAGAATTATTAGAATTTTGGCCATTTGTTTTATTCATTCCTGATGGGTACTCAGATTAGAATTATTAGAATTTGGCCATTTTTTTTATTCATTCCTGATGGGTACTCAGATTAGAATTATTAGAATTTTGGCCATTTGTTTATTCATTCCTGATGGTACTCAGATTAGAATTATTAGAATTTTGGCCATTTGTTTTATTCATTCCTGATGGTACTCAGATTAGAATTATTAGAATTTTGGCCATTTGTTTTATTCATTCCTGATGGGTACTCAGATTAGAATTATTAGAATTTTGGCCATTTGTTTTATTCATTCCTGATGGGTACTCAGATTAGAATTATTAGAATTTTGGCCATTTGTTTTATTCATTCCTGATGGGTACTCAGATTAGAATTATTAGAATTTTGGCCATTTTTTTATTCATTCCTGATGGGTACTCAGATTAGAATTATTAGAATTTTGGCCATTTTTTTATTCATTCCTGATGGGTACTCAGATTAGAATTATTAGAATTTTGGCCATTTGTTTTATTCATTCCTGATGGGTACTCAGATTAGAATTATTAGAATTTTGGCCATTTGTTTTATTCATTCCTGATGGGTACTCAGATTAGAATTATTAGAATTTTGCCATTTGT
>CM042175.1:10282000-10319533 GCA_023376005.1 Doryteuthis pealeii
AAAACAATTAAAGATCGTACAGGGTTGTTACAAAGAAAATGAATGTTTATAAGGAACAGCTGACAGGTCTTAGACCGGTAATACTTTTTTTTTGGTACTACCGAACTGCCACTCGCTCGAGTTCTGCCGATGACATCAGCTTTAGACACGCCCACAAATGTTTATGAAAACAAAATCCTCTTCGCTTAACGAGTACAGCACTTCATTTTCACAACAGATGTTGATACTTATCCAGAATTTCCCTGCTGAGGAAATGTCTGCAGTATTGTACAGTGTGTCCACAAAGACTTGAAACAGTTTTAGAATTGAACATTTAATAACTCACATCAAATAATGATTCAAAAATCTTTTCATAAAAAACATATAAAAGTTCTAAATATATTAATAATTTGAAGGCAATTACAATGCGTATAAAAAATAAAAACAAAAAGATGTAAGAAAACTTTATCTTCAGAGACGAATATCATAAATGAACGTGCTTAAGTTTTTTTTGCGTGTTATAAAAGTTAAGTTTTTTTTGCGTGGTTATTAAGTTTATTTAAGTTTTTTTTGCGGTGGTTTAAAAGTTTTTTGTTCTTTTTTGCGTCGTATTAATTTTTTTTGCGTGGTATAAAAGTTCACTCTTAAAGGTTAATTTAAGGTATTTTTTTATTATTGCATTTCAATATGACTGTCATCTATAGGGATTGGCCCCTATATTTTTACGGCATGTGGAATTGACCAAATTAAAATAATTAAGTTTTCTCAAATAACTAGTTTTACAATGGTATGTCATGAGTTTTAGAATTAGGTAAACAAAAGAGAATCAAATAAATATTAGTTTAGAAATATTTTAACAATAGAAACAATGGTTTAAATTCATCCGATAATTTATGTCACCAGAATTCCACAGATCCAAAATCATTCGATATTGCATCATTGCAAATCACCTGATATTTGATGAATATTTTAGCTTAATGATCACGTAAACAATGATAAAAAGAAAATTATAAAAAGGCCATAGAGCTGAAAAACAACGGACAGTGGGAGCCTACGCTCTTTCCGACTCGACAGAGTTGGAGCTGATGCTCCTAACTCGACAGTAGGAGCGAAAGTTCTCCCCCCAACATCGACACAAAGGGGAGAAGTCACTGCCCGAAGACACAAAATGATATATCAGGTTGGTCTCGTATTTCGTTTCCAATTTTCTCTCTCTCTCTCTCTCGCTCAACAACAACAAATTTCAATCACAAGTTTCAATCACAGACAAAACTGCTACAATGTGACACAACCAATCGCACAAATAATAAACAATACATGTCACACTTGTCACACACAACTACGTACAGACACATAGTCTGCAACACCACTGAAAGAACAATAGAATATACCAATTGTAAATTAATGTATATAAGTTTGTTTCTTTTATCAATTTTGTCTTCTTCTTTGTTTCTACGGAAACTTCTTTCCGTAGTCTTATACATTTAAATTGTGGGGACCCATACTCGGATCTTCTTCAACTCCTCAACTAAACACTCACTAAAACGACTGGGTCCCTGCAACTCTTAAAGGTTTAATATTAAGGTATTTTTTTTTTTATTTGCACTTCAACATGACAGCCATCTTTGTTGATACATTTTCTTTCAACCTGTAGTAGTAGTAGTAGTAGTAAGTCGGGGTGGCCTGAAGTTGGTATCAGCCAATCAGCGAGGGTAGTCTATCCTCTTTCACTAGCGCTGTATCAGGAGGTTGGTTTTTTGCGTCTGAGGTGGAGAGTTACACCTACCATCAGCTCCTTACTTTACTGCACAGATCCCTGTGTCACTTATACACTGAGTTGTGAGGGCCGGTATCGAACTAGGAACTTGTGGTTTCTAGCCGAACGCTCTACCGACTGAGCTAACCCGGCCTTCAACCTGTAGCGGGACTTCATGGACTTTAAGGACACACTGTAATGGCCAACTTTGAGCAACTTTCAACGTGTCAATAAGCCAAGACCTACTTAGAAATGAAAGGATTATTTTACTTTTAAAACTTTTACTTTACTTACCTGAAAAGAAAAAGAAAAAGAATTAAAATCAAAAGAATCTACATAGATTAGAAATTATACATAAATATTCTGTAAACACAATAGAGAGAGGGGGGGAGAGAGAGAGTGAGTGGAAGAGAGAGGGGGAGAGAGGGTAGAGAGAGGGAGAGAGTGTGGGAGAGAATAGGGAGAGAGAGAAAGTGGGAGAGAGAGAGTGGGAGAGAGAGAGTGGGAAAGAGAGAGAGGGAGAGTAGGAGAGGAGTGGGAGAGAGAGGGAGGAGGAGAATGGGAGAAGAGTGAGAGATAGAGAGTGGAAGAGAGAGTAGTAGTGAGAGAGAGAGGGAGAGAGAGAGAGATTGGAGAGAGTGGGAGAGAGAGTGGAGAGAATAGAGAGAGAGTGGGAGAGAGTGTGTGGGAGAGAGAGTGGAGAGAGAGTGAGAGAGAGAGTGGGAAGAGAGAGGGGAGAGAGGGTTGAGAGAGAGAGTGGGAGAGAGGGGGGAAGATTAACTGTGATGTGTAAATTAGCATGGAAAAGTTTTTAGTGAGATATAAGATTTTGTGTAGATTAGAATGGAAAATTTTTAGACGAGTCAGCACAGCTCCACACGTGGTGTTTTTTTCTGTGGTCGTGTGGGGAAGTGCAGAGGAGTAAGAGTGAGATGCGAGAGTGTGGGAGAGAGTTTGGATCAAAGCATTGAGTGGGTGAGACATGGTCTCTTACTCAGTGCAATTTGGCTTGGGGGGGGGGAATAAAAATTTAAAGCTTAGAAAATTGAAAGTTTTAAATTAAAAAACAAAAAAAAAAACTTTGAATCATGTAAATTTATGGTATTTTTTTTTTAATGATGGACTGGGAAGATAGATATGATATGCTCTATATATAAGATAGATAAAAATACTCTTAATATGAGATAAGATAGATAAGATAGATAGATAGATAGATAGATAGTGTACGGTTGGACGTATTATATTTTTTAAACTTTCTTTTTGCAACCGGAGCATTTTCCTGAACTTTTTTATATTTATATACACCTTACTACAAACTCTTCTTTTTTTTTTAATCATAAAATGCTTATAATTTTTTTAAAATAAGATTAATTTTATTTTTAACATAAAATCGACGCATTTTAAAAAATTTGAAAATTCCGGTACTGATCGAGAGCGTTCTGTGCCTCGTGATTAATGATATATTTATTTCGTTTTCCGTTCACAATGTTGCTTTGATAAAGACCGCATACGGTCGAAACAGATTTTTGTCAGCAAACTTTAAACATCTTGTTGTTTTTTCTACAAAACTTTCTAACACATAGATAGATAGATAGATAAGATAGGATAGGATAGATTGATTGGTAATTGTAGTGTTGACTCTCTTATGGATTTAATTTTTTCTAGTTACGTGATTCTGCATTGTTTGTCTACATAGAGTGTGGCGTTACTCATTTTGCTCCTGGTGATTATCATGGATTTTGTTACTGGTTTTTGATAACCTTTTCGCGATCTTCAAGTCTTCAAGGAGAGAAGCAAATATTTGAGTGGAGATAGATAGATAGATAGATAGATAGATAAGATAAGCTCTGATGAGATAGATAGATAGATGATAGATAGATAGATAGATAGATAGATAGATATCGGCAGAAATAGATAGATAGATAGATAGATAGAAGATATGGGCATTGAAGATAGATAGATAGATAGATAGATAGATAGATAGATCAGAACTGCTGAGATAGATAGATAGATAGATAGATAGATAGATATGGGCAATTGAGATAGATAGATAGACAGATAGGTAGATGTATCAGATATATAGATAGATAGATAGTAGATAGATCAAAAATGCTGAGATAGATAGATAGATAGATAGATAGATAGATAGATAGATATGGAAAATTGAATATAGACAGATAAAGTAATGAGACTAGACTAATAATGACTAGATAGATAGATAGATAGATAGTATAAGATAGGAACTGAGATTAGATAGATAGACTAGATAGTATAGAGTATAGACTAGATGATAGATAGGAAGATAGTAGAAATAGATAGATAGAATATAGATAGTATAGATTGGGCAGAGATAGATAGAAGAATAGATAGATAGATAATAGATAGATAATCAGAACAGGCTGAAATAGATAATAGATAGATAATAGATAGATAGTAAAGCGAGTGGATGGATATGGGCAGATTGAGAGAGTAATGATTAGATAGTAGATAGGTAGATAGATAATATGGGCAGAGATAGACAGAAAGATGTATAGATATATGGGGGGGGGGGGGAGATAGATAGATAGATAGCAATCAGGCGAAATAAGATAGATAGATATGAAGATAGATACGATTAGATAGATGATAAGATCAGAAATAGATAGTAGTCAGAATGAGATAGATAGAAATAGATAGATAGGATAGAATTGAGATAGATAGATAGATAGATAGATAAGACAGATAGAAATAGATAGATAGATAGATAGATAGATAGATAGATACGAGATAGAATAGATAGATCACAACAGGCTGAAATAGATAGATAGATAGATAGATAGAAAACTAAAGATAGATAGTAGATAGATAGAACGCATGTTGGCAGAGATAGATAGATAGATAGAATAGGTAATAGATAGATAGATAGACAACATGGGTAATGAGATAGACTAGATTTAGATAGATAATATAGATATCGAAAAAAGATAATAGATAGAAGAAGATAGATCAGAACAGGCTGAAATAAGATAGATGTAGATAGATAGATAGATAGGGTTGAGTATAGATGATAGATAGAAATAGATAATAGATAGATAGATAGGCAGATAGATAGATAGAGATTAGATAGATAGATAGTAGATGAAGGCTGATGAGATCTATTAGATAGATAGATAGATAGATAGATAGATAGATGATCACAAAGGCTGAAATAGATAGATAGATATAGGCAGAAATGATGATAGATAGATAGATAGATAGATAGATAGATAGATATGAACAGATTTGATAATACTTGTAGAGATAAAGTTGGCCTATAGTAATAAATTTTGTTTGATAATATGACCAGACCTGATGGTTGGTGGTTGGTTGGTTGGTTTGTTTTTACGGCTCGTCAAACCCTGTGTTGGGTTATTTTAATGCCTATGACGCTTTTGTTTTATTGCATTCTGATGGATACTCTTGTTTAAAACACATTTGTTCTATTTAACCCATAGAATGGGACCCTAAACAGTACTAACCCACTCCAGTCAAAGTGGACCGCAGGAGCATGGTGATAAGAGAGCTGCCCCTCATTCCCCAGAGCCCAAACTGGACAGCGTTATCGACATCATCTTAGGCATGAAATAACCCAACAAGGGTTACATGCCGTAAATCCAACAACGCAATAAACTAATTTCAGCGACTTTTTATCGTTGTTTTTTTAACGGCGCATATGCAATCCTTTTTCGGGTGCATTTAATGCCGAAATCAAGTCATTTTGATAAACAACGGATTCAGGTTACCTTACAGTACCTGCTGTTGTTAGTTGGTCCTCAATTAAGTATTGAGCAGGCTTTATCGCCTGATTAACTTCGGTTTTTGGATTGTTTTGGTTTGGTTTGGTTTTACGGCATATCAACTCAGTGGTCATTTTAATGCGATAAAGCTTTGAATAAAGTCTTTATTAATGGATACTCAATGTTTTTAAAACACATTTTTCTATTTACCCATAGATAGGACCTAACAGGTACTACCACTCCGGGTCAGAGTGGACCAGAGAGGCAAATGGTGGATGAATGGGGTGCTCCACCATTCACCTAAAGCTCCCAAAAACTGGAACCCTCACCATCAAGATAAGGTTTAACGTCATTTCCCAGGTATGAAGACCTCAGCATCAACCTTCCTTGCACATGTTAGATAAAATATTTGGGATTGTCATAAAAGCAATATGGTTGGGACAATCATAATAGGTGCTAGGGCTTTGACGTGACCAGCCGAATTAGATTGGAGGGAGCACTCCATCGACAGCCGTCTAGGCTAAGTAAGGCACTAAGTGAAAGTGTTTGCCACGTCATGGACTGCTGCATCCACCAGAATTCGTCCATAGGCATCACAGAGTTGGCACCCACGCCAGACTGAGATAGACACTAATATATATATTATGACCAAACCCCTCGCACGAGCAGATGCACACAAGGTCAATTTCTTAAGCGAGTGTTTAACAGGTTGAATTCAGAGTTTTCCTCTGCTAGACTAGTTACCTAGCCATTGTTAAAGAGTCAGTCTGCCCTGCTATTTACCCATAGCTGGAGGAGATTTGGATTCATACCTTTTCCAAAAGCGGTATTAAGCGCCATGTGAAATTCAACAGCTTCAATCCAGGAAATGAACTCGCGTTTGACGAGTCGCATTTCCCACGACTCTTAATACCATTAGACACGCGCCTGAATTAGACATATAGGCTCGCGAAATACGTAATGTCAATGGTTAACGGCTGAATGAATATGAACACGGCGAGACGAGTTCAAATCCCTGGTCGATACTGTTTTGCATTTCACATACGCGTAATACTCTTGGGAAAGGTGACATCCAACTCATTTCTCCTCAGCTATGGGTAAACAAGTAAGAGCAAAAAAGTACATTTCCCTAGACTACCCACCAAAACCTATCCCCTTTTCCCCCCCCCACGCCATTTACTTTTCACTATATAAACAGACTATATACAAGCTGTTAAATCAAAATACATTTCTGGGAAGCCTCAACGCAATAATGAGGTCGAAATATCAATTGAAACAAGTCGTTTGGTGTTAGTATGCCACATTTTCCTTCTACTCTCAACCATATATAGTATAATATATATATATATAATATATTATATATATATATATATAGTTATATTATGAGGAAGAATGAATAAAAAAGAAAGAAATAGAATGGATATAAAAAGATGAATTTATCAATATCAACTTACACAATGTTGTTTGCTCGTCAGTTCATCTGCTGGGAAATATTTCGCACACAGAGAAGATTCGACTTCATCAGAGTGAATTTTATTTTGAATTCATTCAAAAAAATTTTTTGCTCTGATTGAATGAATAGATAGAATTAGATAGATACTCAAAGATAGATAGATCTAAAGCGGCTACCTCCGTAGGTAGAGGAAAAGGTATTCAGTCCATTGATGATTTAAGTCACGAGCGCAAGTATCGATAGAGTAGATAGAATACCCTAGATGTAGAATGAACTACTGGAGAAGTACATAGACGTAAAGATAGATAGATAGAATAGACAGATAGATAAAGAGATAGATAGATAGATAGATGATAGAAGAAAAAGAAGAGAATAGAGGGAACATACTGAGATAGATAGATATAAGATAGATGACTACTGAGATTAGATAGATAGATAGTAGATATAGATCTCTTATGATGTATAAATATACGTCCGATATAACTGAATATGTTAATTTCTTATTTATATAATTCATTTTTACATTAACAAAGTTTTATAATTGAGCATTCACCTTGACACTACATAGATATATAGCAGTAATAAAAGCAGGGATTGTGAGCCAAATTAATATATTTATATAATATATATATATTATTAGTGTGTGTGAGTGTGTGTGTGTGTGGTGTGTGTGTGTTGTAATTCAGTCTTTAAAAAAGAAAAAGGAAAAGAAAGCTTCAATTTACGTTAGCTATTTTTTACATCACCTTTTAATGCATTGTTTACGAGTTGTACTTTAACTGCACTGAGAACATTTCTGTGTTTAATACACACACACACCAAATATATAATATATAATTTATATATATACTATTGGGTTCATCCACAAGGACACGTGTATATATATATATATATATATATATATCTATATATATATATATATAAAAGTTAATTGTATTTTGGCTTGATAGCATTGTTAAGATGTTTATATATATATAATAAATTTAATGGCAATTACAATGCGTATAAAAAAAATAAAAAAAAGATGTATTTTTGTTTTATGATTTCGAAGTATAAACTTCTCATTCAGAGGATTCGTATCAGAAATGGACTATTATGTTTTTCTTTGTGTGGTTATAATTTCTCTTCTGTTTCTTTTTACTCTCTATTGAAGTATATGCTTTCGAATCGATAAGAGCAAAAAAATAACATCTTTTTTGTTTTTATTTTTCATACGCAATTGTAATTGCCTTCAAATTATTAATATATATAGTATATATTGTAAATACAGGTACAGTAAATAACCGCTACCATTCGATTTCACATAAGGAATGCTTCGGGTTAAATACACTGGATTAATCAGATACTGATTAATTGCAGTCGATTACACTGTTGTCTTTTCGCGCGATAAACGGTTCGAACCGTTTAATTCAATATATTGATTAATCCAGTGGATTTAACCCTGAAGATCCTTATGGTGAAACATCGAGTAGGTTATCACTTGTACCTGTATTACAATAATTTGCCTGCTAACTAAGTAATTGAGCAACTTTATTTGTTTATATCGCCTGTCCATACCTTTGCTGCATTTTTGCATCAAACTAACCATTGTGAGCCATCTTCACCGGTAAGTCACCTTTTTCAAATATAACAAACACATATATATATATATTATATATATATATATATATATATATATCTAATATATTACTTGGTAATTTGCTTGAAGCATTTTTAAGTATGTTATTATATATTGATGATTTTGAAGGCAGAGTAGCAATGCATATAAAAAATAAAAACAAAAAGATGTTTTTTTGTCTTAATCGATTTCAAAAGTAAAGCCTTTATCTCAGAGACAGTTATCAGAAATGGTACGCGCGTTCTTTTTTTGTGTCGTTATATTTTTTTTCTTATCTTTTTTCTGCCTCTTCTCTCTTTTTTCTTTTCTTTTCTTTTTTCTTATGTTATGAATGAAATATGGGGCGGAAAATTGTTAATTTCTTATTTTTTGAATTATCTGTTTGAGAATGGGTTTTGAATTTAAATGTACAATGTATGCAATTGTCTGGGTAATTTCGCGGGTGAATATTGGCAACATTTGTAGCTATATTGAATTCAAAATTAAAAACGGTCACATAGAAGAATTTATTTACTTAGCTTTTAATTTTTTCAGTCGTAAAAATAAAATAAAATGTATTAATTTAATTAGATAGATCAGTAATAGAATAAATAAAAGATATCTTTAATTATATATTAGAAGGAATTGATGAATAATTTAAGAATAACTGTTTTTTAATGAGTATTTTTTAAAAATTTCAAATAGATGTAAATAATTATATAATTAAATATTTAGTTACAAAAGGCTAAGTGTTTTTTTATGTTTTTTTTAAATTCTATATTAATAAGTTTTTCTAGACTGACCGCGGTAATCTTAAGAGGTATTATGGTTTAAAGAATTAACAGTCATTTAAAAAGAAGGTAAGCATTGTATTGCCTTGCAAATCATTAATGTTATAATAATATAATATATATATATATATATTATATATATATATAAATATATAATATATATATGAGAAGTAATCACAAGCGATGTGTTTATGAATATGGCTTTTTTTTTAGCCGACAATTTTGGGAGAATATGTGCCTTAATTTGAAGTTCGCTCACTGAATTTTGAAAGTTAATTAATTAATAAATTAATTTAAGGCGGGCATAGCTAATCAAATGTAAGGGCTAAACGCACAAGGCGGTCTTTCCTATCTATAGCTCTGCTGATGAGGCTAATAGGCGCGAATGTTAAGCATACAGAGATTGCTTTTCTCGATTTGTTTAAACCTTACATTTAAATAGGTATGGCCCGCCTAATAATTAATTATTAATTAATTAACTTTCAAAATTAAGTACGACTTCAATTAGGCACATATTCTCAAAATATAATATATATATATATAGGGAGGGAGAGAGGAAAGAGGAGGGAGAAAGGAGGGGAGTAAAAGACTTAGACAGCAGATGAGAGACGAGTGTTTTGCTTGGTCCCTGTGTGTGAGACAGACAGACAGACAAAAATGCCGGGAGAGGGGAAGAGAGAATATACATGCACACAAGACAGACTGGCAGCTAGACAGTACAGGTGAGAGAGCAGACAGAGTATGTGTTGTTGTGTGTGTGTGTCAGAGAGAGAGAGAGAGGGGGGGCAGACTAAGGAGAGAGAGTGAGAGAAGGCGAAAGAGACAAATGTGTGTATCTGTGAGAGGGGAGAGAGAAGAGCTAATGAGAGACTGACTAGACCGGGAGAAGAGAAAAAAGAGAGAGAAAAAAGAGAGGAGATGGGCTAATGGGAGACAGACTGGCGTCGGGTGAGAGAGAGGGATATGCCACGGATGAAGAAGAGAGGGGGCTAATGGAGACGAGACAGATAGACAGATAGACAGAGCGCGAGGAGTTTTAGCACAGAATGCGACAAGACCGGGTGAGAGAGAGAGAGGGTGAGAGGAGCTAAATGACGAGAGAGATAAAGACATACTGCCAAGACAGACAGACGCAGTGAGTAGAGAGAGAGGGGGGGAAGAGAGCTATGAGATAGAGCATCAGGCGTGAGAGAGAGACAAAGCACAGACAGACAAGACAGACAGACCAGACAGACTGGGTTATGAAGAGAGAGAGAGGTGGGAAGAGAGCGCTACCTGGGAGACAAGACACACCGATGAGAAGAGAGAGAGAGAGAGAGAGAGAGAGCTCATGGAGACGATCACACCGGATGAGAGAGAGATGAGAGAGCTTAATGGGAGACGCAAGCCGTGTGTGAGAGAGAGGGAGACAGACAGACGGGTGAGAGGAGAGAGTGGAGTGAGAGAGAGAGAGGCTAATTGGAGAAGACACGTCAGGTGAGAGAAAAAGGACATACTCACAACAGACCTGATGAGAGAGAGAGAGAGAGAGAGAGAGAGAGAGAGAGAGAGAGAGAGAGTTAATGAGACAGAACGTGGAGAGAATGGGAGAGAGAGAGAGCTAAATGGGAGACAGTCCGTGAGAGAAAGAAGAGAGAGAGAGAGAAAGAAATGATAATGGGAAGACCAGTCGCGTAGAGAGAGAGAGAGAGAGAGAGAGAGCTAATGGGAACAGTAACTGAGAGAAAGGGAGAGAGGAGAGAGAAGAGAAGATAATGGGAGACCGAGTCCGCGAGAGAGAGAGAGAGAGAGAGAGAGAGAGAGAGCTAATGGAGACAGTCGGCGTGAGAGAAAGAGAGAGAGAAAGATAGATGGAGACAGGCCGTGAGAGTAGAGAAAGAGAGAGAGAGAGAGAGCTATGAGGACAGTACAACACCGGATAAGAGAGAGAGAGAGAGCTAATGGGAGACAGACCGTGAGGAGAGAGAGAGAGAGAGAGAGTTAGAGAGAGTGTGTGTGAGATTAAACAATTTTTTTGTGAATTTTTTTTTTAGCTGAACTGATGAGTCCAATTACGCAAAATGTTAAAAAAATTTTTTTTTTTTTCCCCCTTTTTTTTCGTTTTTTTTTTTTTTTTTTTTTTTGAACATGCTCAAGTTCCCTGCAATCTAAAAAAAAAAATAAAAAACAATGTCTGCTGCTTGTTCCCACCATGACACAGCAAAAAAAAAATAAAANGAACAGAGAGAGATGTCAGCACATTGTCAACACACAACTATGTACAGACACAGACAGTCTGCAACACCACTGAAAGAACAATTGAATATACCAATTGTAAATTAATGAATATAAAGTTTGTTTCCTTTATCAATTTTGTTTTCTTCTTTTGTTACCTACGGAAACTTCATTTCCGTAGTCTTATACATTTAAATTGTGGGGATCAAAACTCGGATCTTCTTCAACTCCTCAACTAAACAGACACCAAACAACAACGGTCCCTACAACTCTTAAAGGTTTAGTATTAAGGTATTTTTTTTATTATTGCACTTCAACATGACTGCCATCTTTGTTGATACACTTTCTTTCACTGTGTCACTCATCCACTGAGTTGGTGAGGGCCGGTATCTAACTGGGAACCTCGTGGTTTCTAACCGAACGCTCTACCGACTGAGCTAACCCGGCCCTCAACCTGTTGCGGGACTTTATGGACTTTAAGGACACACTGTATAATGGCCAACTTTGAGCAACTTTCAATGCGTCAAGGAGCCAAGACCTACTTAGAAATGAAAGGATTATTTTAATTTTGGGCCGGGTTAGCTCAGTCGGTAGAGCGTTCGGCTAGAAACCACAAGGTTCCTAGTTCGATACCGGTCCCCGCCAACTCAGCGTATGAGTAGCACAGGGCGGTAAAGTAAGGAGCTGATGGTAGGTGTGGCGCTCCACCTCAGATGCTAAAACAATCTCCTTGGTCTAGCTGAAAAGGGGATAGACTCCCTCGCTGACTGGCTGATACCGACTTTAGGCTGCCCCGTCGACTTTACTTTTTTTACCTGAAAAGATAAAAGAAAAAAGAATTAAAATCAAAAGAATCTACATAGATTAGATATTCATACATAAATATTCTGTAAATACAATAGAGAGAGAGGGGGGGAGAGAGAGAGTGAGTGGAAGAGAGAGGGGGAGAGAGGGTAGAGAGAGGGGGAGAGAGAGAGAGAGTGGGAGAGAGTTAGGGGAGAGAGGGGTGGGAGCGAGAGAGTGGGAGAGAAAGAGAGGGTGAGAGAGAGTGGGAGAGAGAGTGGGAGCGTGGGAGAGAGAGAGAGAGTTGGGGAGGGCTAAGAATTTAACAGTGATGTGTAAATTAGCATGGAAAAGTTTTTAGGAGGAATATAAGAATTTTGTGTAGATTAGAATGGAAAATTTTTAGCACAGCTCCACGTGGTGTTTTTCTGTTGGTCGTGTGGGGAAGTGCAGAAGAGTAAGAGTGAGATGTGAGAGTATGGAGAGAGTTTGGATCAAAGCATTGAGTGAGTGAGATGTGAGAGTGTGGAGAGAGTTTGGATCAAAGCATTGACTGAGTGAGACATGGTCTCTTACTCAGTGCAATTTGGCTTGGAGGGGGGGGGGAGAAAAAAAAATTTAAAGCTTAGAAATTGAAAGTTTTAAATTTAAAAAAAAAACTTTGAATCATGTAAATTTATGGTTCTACAAGTATTTTTTTTTTTTAAATGAAGAGACTGGGATAGATTGATATGCTCTATATATAAGATAGATGCAAAATACTCTTAATATGATATAGATAGATAGATAGATAGATAGATAGATAGATAGATAGATATTGTACGGTTGGACGTATTATATTTTTTAAACTTTCTTTTGTAACCGGAACATTTTCCTGAACTTTTTTATATTTATATACACCTTTACTGCAAACTCTTTTTTTTTTTTAATCATAAAAATGCTTATAATTTTTTTTAAATAAAATTAATTTTATTTTTAACATAAAATACGCATTTTAAAAAATTTGAAAATTCCGGTACTGATCGAGAGTGTTCTGTGCCTCGTGATTAATGATATATTTATTTCGTTTTTCCGTTTACAATGTTGCTTTGATAAAGACCGCATACGGTCGAAACAGATTTCTGTCAGCAAAACTTTAAACATCTTGTTGTTTTTTCTACAAAACTTTCTACACATAGATAGATAGATAGATAGATAGATAGATAGATAGATAGATAGATAGGATTGATTGATTGTAATTGTAATGTTGACTCTCTTATGGATTTAATTTTTTCCTAGTTACGTGATTCTGCATTGTTTGTCTACATAGAGTGTGGCGTACTCATTTTGCTCCTGGTGATTATCATGGATTTTGTTACTGGTTTTTGATAACCTTTCGCGATCAAGGTCTTCAAGGAGAGTAGCAAATATTTGAGTGGTAGATAGATAGATAGATAGATAGATAGATAGATAGATAGATAGATAGATAAGCTCTGAATGAGATAGATAGATAGATAGATAGATAGATAGATAGATAGATAGATAGATAGATAGAAAGATAGATATCGGCAGAAATAGATAGATAGATAGATAGATAGATAGATAGATAGATATGGGCAGATTGAGATAGATAGATAGATAGATAGATAGATAGATCAGAACAGGCTGAAATAGATAGATAGATAGATAGATAGATAGATAGATAGATATGGGCAAATTGAGATAGATAGATAGACAGATAGGTAGATGTATAGATAGATAGATAGATAGACAGATATGGGTAGAAATAGATAGATAGATAGATAGATAGATAGATAGATATGGGCAGAGATAGATAGATAGATAGATAGATAGATAGATAGATAGATAGATAGATAGATCAGAACAGGCTGAAATAGATATATAGATAGATAGATGGGTGGATGGATATGGGCAGATTGAGATATATAGATAGATAGATAGATGGGCAGAGATAGACAGACAGATGATAGATAGATAGATAGATAGATAGATAGATAGATATCGCAGAAATAGATAGATAGATAGATAGATAGATAGATAGATAGATAGATAGATAGATATCGGCAGAAATAGATAGATAGATAGATAGATAGATAGATAGATAGATAGATAGATAGATATGGGCAGATTGAGATAGATAGATAGATAGATAGATAGATAGATAGATAGATAGATAGATATGATTGAGATAGATAGATAGATAGATAGATAGATAGATAGATAGATGAAATAGATAGATAGATAGATAGATAGATAGATCAGAACAGGCTGAAATAGATAGATAGATAGATAGATAGATAGATAGATAGATAGATATGGGCAAATTGAGATAGATAGATAGATAGACAGATAGGTAGATGTATAGATAGATAGACAGATATGGGTAGAAATAGATAGATAGATAGATAGATAGATAGATAGATATGGGCAGAGATAGATAGATAGATAGATAGATAGATAGATAGATCAGAACAGGCTGAAATAGATAGATAGATAGATAGATAGATAGATAGATATGGGCAGATTGAGATAGATAGATAGATAGATAGATAGATAGATAGATAGATATGGGCAGAAATAGATAGATAGATAGATAGATAGATAGATAGGTAGATCTATAGATAGATAGATAGATAGATAGATAGATAGATAGATCACAACAGGCTGAAATAGATAGATAGATATAGGCAGAAATAGATAGATAGATAGATAGATAGATAGATAGATAGATAGATATGAACAGTTTTATATACTTTATGAGATAAAGTTGCCTATAGATAAATTTGTTTGATGAATATGACCATACTGTTGGTTGGTTGGTTGGTTGGTTGGTTGGTTTTTACGGCTCGTCAACCCTTGTTGGGTTATTTTATGCCTATGACGCTTTTGTTTTATTCATTCTTGATGGGTACTCAATTTGTTTAAAACACATTTGTTCTATTTAACCCATAGATGGGACCCTAACAGGTACTACCACTCCAAGTCAAAGTGGACCCAGGAGCAATGGTGATAAAGGAGAGCTCCTCATTCCCCAGAGCCCCAGAACTGGAACCTCATCTTTAGCATGAAATAACCCAACAAGGATTGACATGCCGTAAAATCCAACCAACCAAATAAACTAATTTCAGCGACTTTTTATCGTTGTTTTTTTAACGGCATATCAAACCTTTTCGGGTCATTTAATGCCGAATCAAGTCATTTTGATAAACAACGGATTCAGGTTGCTTACAGTACCTGCTGTTGCTTAAGTGGTCACTCAATTAAGTATTGAGCAGGCTTATCGCTGATTAACTTCGGTTTTTGGTTTTGGTTTGGTTTGGTTTGGTTTTACGGCATATCAACCTCAGTGGGTCATTTAATGCCGATAAAGCTTTGAAATAAAGTCTTTATTAATGGATACTCAATGTTTTTATAAACACATTTTTCTATTTAACCCATAGATAGGACCCTAACAGGTACTACCACTCCGGGCCAGAGTGGACCAGAGAGCAATGGTGATGAATGGGTGCTCCACATTCCCCAAAGCTCCAAAACTGGAACCTCACCATCAGATTGAGTTTAACGTCATTCCCAGGTTATGAAGACCCTCAGTCATCACCTTCTAGCACATGTATAATAAAAATGATTGGGGATTGTCATAAAAGCAATATGGTTGGGACAATCGTATAGGTGCTAGGGCTTGACGTGACCAGCCGATTAATTGGAGGGAGCCTCCTCGACCACCGGTCTAGCCTAAGTAAGAGCCTAAGTGAAGTGTTGCACGTCATGGACTGCTCATCCACCAGGATTCTGTCCATAAGCATCACGAGTTGGCACCCACTGACCAGACTGAGATAGACACATATATATTTACCAACCCCTCCGCACGAGCAGGATGCGACACAAGGTCAATTTCTTAAGCGAAGTTTAACAGGTTTGAATTCAGAGTTTTCCTTCTCCTAGACTAGTTACCTAGCCATAGTTAAAGAGTCCAGTCTGCCCTGCTATTTACCCATAGCTGGAGGGAGAATTGGATTCATACCTTTCCAAAGGGTATTAGCGCCATGTGAAATTCCAACAGCTTCATCCAGGAATTGAACTCGCGTTGACGAGTCCATTTCCCACGACTCTAACCATTAGACCACGCGCCTGAGATAGACATATAGGCTCCAAATACGTAGTGTAATGGTTAACGCTGAATGAAATGAACACGGCGAGACGAGTTCAAATCCTGGTCGATACTGTTTGCATTTCACATAGCGCTAATACTCTTGGGAAAGGTATGCATCCAACTATTCTCCCTCCAGCTATGGGTAAACAGTAGAGCAAAAAAAGTACATTTCCCTAGACTACCCACCAATAACCTATCCCCTTTTCTCTCCCTCCCCCACCCATTTACCTTTTCACTATATAAAAACAGATTATACAAGCTGTTAAATCAATAAACTTCTGGGGAAGCCTCAACCAATAATGAGGTGAAATATCAATTGAACATAGTCGTTTGTGTTGTTATATCCACATTTTCCTCTACTCTCAACCATATATATATATATATATATATATATATATATATATATATATATATATATATATATATATATGAGGAAGAATGAATAAAGAAAAGAAAGAAATAGAATGGATAATAAAAGATGAATTTAATCAATATCACTTACACATGTGTTTCGGTCAGTTCATCTGTGTGAAAATATTTCGCACACAGAGAAGATTCGACCTTCATCAGAGTGAAATTTTATTTTGAATCATTCAAAAGAAATTTTTTTGCTCTGATTGAGATAGATAGATAGATAGATAGATAGATATACTCTCAAAAAGATAGATAGATACTAGAAGCGGCTACCTAGCGTTGCCAGGGTAGAGCGGGGATAATAAATAAAAGGTTATTCTCGCAGATCCATTGATTTAAGTTTTAATCACGAACGCAACCAAGTATTTTCGATAGATAGATAGATAGATAGATAGATAGAAGCACACTCAGATAGATAGATAGATGGGAACATACTGAGATAGATAGATACATAGATAGATAGATAGATAGATAGATAGATAGATATGAACAGAATGAGATAAATAGATAGATAGATAGATAGATAGAAGCACACTCTGATAGATAGATAGATAGATAGATAGATAGATAGATAGATAGATGGGAACATACTGAGATAGATAGATAGATAGATAGATAGATGGGAACATACTGAGATAGATAGATAGATAGATAGATAGATAGATATGACTACATTTAACTAGATAGATAGATAGATATAATTAGACTGATTCCGATATAACTGAATATCATTGTAATTTCTTATTATATAATTCATTTTTACATAACAAAAGTTTTAAATTGACATCACCTGACACTAACATAGATATATAGATAATAAAACAGGGATTGTGACCAAATTATATATATATATATATATATATATATATATAATATATGTGTGTGTGTGTGTGTGTGTGTGTGTGTGTGTGTGTAATTCAGTCTTTAAAAAAAAGAAAAAGGAAAAAAAGCTTCAATTTCGTTAGCTATTTTTACACACCTTTTATGCATTGTTTACGGTTTGTACTTTAACTCACTGAGAACATTTCTGTGTTTTATACACACACACACAAATATATATATATAGGGTCATCCACAGACACGTGTATATATATATATATATATATATATATATATATATAAAAAGTAATTGGTAATTTGCTTGAAGCATTGTTAAGTATGTTATAATATATTAATAATTTGATGGCAATTACAATGCGTATAAAAAATAAAAACAAAAAGATGTTATTTTTGTCTTATGTATTTCGAAGTATAAACTTCATCATCAGAGGTTCGTATCAGAAATGGACGTAATTATGTTTTTCTTTGTGTGGTTATAATTTCTCTTCTTGTTTCTTTTTACTCTCCTATGAAGTTTATGCTTCGAAATCGATAAGACAAAAATAACATCTTTCATTTTTCATACGCATTGTAATTGCCTTCAAATTATTAATATATTATAATATATTATATATATATATATATTGTAATACAGGTACAAGTAATAACCTACTAGAGTTTCACCATAAGGATCTTCAGGGTTAAATACACTGGATTAATAAAGATATTGATTAATTGCTGTCGATTACACGTGTGTGTCTTTCGCGATAAACGGTTCCTTTTATTGTGATTTCTACACAAAAGTATGAGAATTAGATACACAAGCGATGTATTTATGATATGGCTTTTTTTAGCCGACAATTTTTTGGAGAATGTGTGCGTAATTGAAGTCGTACCTAATTTTGAAAGTTAATTAATTAATAATTAATTAGGCGGGCATACCTATTTAAATGTAAGGCTAAACAAATTGTCGGCTAAAAAAAGGCCATATCATAAACACATCGCTTGTGTCTCCCAATTTCGGTTGAGCACTTTATTTAGTAGGGATATAATTGTAGATTCACCGTATTGCGCGCTCAGCTAAATCTCACTTTGTTTACAAAGTTTGAAAACTCTAGGTGAAGTTCATTTCCGCTTAGAAATGTAGCGATTAAATAGCCTGCTATACTTGGCGACTGACTGTGGATGTGTGGGTAAGAGGTTTGGTGAGCGTAAGTTCGTTCGGGTCTCGAACCCAGCCAGAGGCAGCTGCTAAAAATCGTATAACTATACTGATGAGAGGTGATGCCTCGAAACACGTGTCTATAGTTTACTCTCTCTCTATATATATATATATATATATATATATATAATGTGATTATGATGTGTAAGTGTGTAAGTGTTTATGTGTGGATGTCTATCCACACACACATGAACACACACATACACATACACATACATACATAAACACATCCACACTTACACACATACACACACATAATAATTTCGGAGGAAGATATCGCCAGACACACAACAGTGTGGGCAGGTCATTCAAGGTAACAGCTTCAGAACTTAACTTTCAGAAATCTTCTGACGAAGGGATTCTTATCCCGAAATATTAAGAAAATAAATCAAAGGTAGATGAACAATATCATAGTTTCTCATTTTTCGTAACACTTGCATCATTGTGATAGCCTTCAATATATATATATATATATATATATATATATATATATATATATATGTAAAAATGGAAAAGGATTGAATCCGACAATATGAGGAAAAATGAGTAAAGAAAAGAAATGTAGATGGATAAAATGAATTTAATCGATATCACATTAATCGATATCACTTACACATGTGTTTCGGTCAGTTTATGTGTGTGAAAATATTTCGCACACATAGAAGAATCGACCTTCATCAGAGTGAACATTTATTTTTCATTCAAAATATATGTTCACTCTGATGAAGGTCGATTCTTCTATGTGTGCGAAATATTTTTCACACACATAAACTGACCGAAACACATGTGTAAGTGATATCGATTAATGTGATATCGATTGAATTCATTTTATCCATCTACATTTCTTTTCTTTACTCATTTTTCCTCATATATAAAAAGTCGTCGGGGCAGCCTAAAGTCGGTATCAGCCAGTCAGCGAGGGAGTCTATCCCCTTTTCAATAGCGCTAGACCAAGGAGATTGTTTTTAGCATCTGAGGTGGAGCGCCACACCTACCATCAGCTCCTTACTTTACCGCACAGATCCCTGTGCTACTCATACGCTGAGTTGGCGAGGACCGGTTATCGAAACTAGGAACCTTGTGGTTTCTAGCCGAACGCTCTCTCTCTCTCTCTCTCTCTCTCTATATATATATATATATATATATATATATATATATATATATATATATATATATGAGTGTAAGTAAACAAACAATGTGTTTATTTGATATGGCTTTTTAGCCGACAATTTTTGGAAGTTATGTGCTTAATTGAAGTCAAACCTAATTTTGAAAATTAAGTAGTTAATAATTAATGAATATAGGCGGGCATATATGTTCAAATGTAAGGCTCTCGATTTGTTTAGCTTTATATTTGAACATATATGCCTGCCTATATTCATTAATTATTAACTAATTAATTTTCAAAATTAGGTATGACTTCAATTAAGCACATATCCTAAAAAAATATACATATATATATATATATATATAGGGAGGGAGAGAGACGGAGAAGGATAGAGACAGGATGAGAGACAGTGTTTGCTTGTCTGTGTGTGAGACAAACTTGCCGGGAGAGAGAAAGGGAGATATACATGCACACACCCAAACAGGCAGACAGACAGGGTGAGAGACAGACAGAGTATGTGTGTGTGTGTGTGTGTGTGTGTGAGAGAGAGAGAGAGAGAGAGAGAGAGAGAGCTAATGGGAGACAGACACACCGGATAAGAGAGAGAGAGAGAGAGAGAGAGAGCTAGATGGAGACAGAGAGAGAGAGAGAGAGAGAGAGAGAGAGAGAGAGAGAGCTAATGGGAGACAGACCGTGAGAGAGAGAGAGAGAGAGAGAAATGGGAGGACAGGCAGAGAGAGAGAGAGAGAGCTAATGGGAGACAGACTGTGAGAGAGAGAGAGAGAGAGAGAGGTGAGAGACAGCTAATGGGAGACAGACCGTGAGAGAGAGAGAGAGAGAGAGAGCTATGGGAGACAGACGTGAGAGAGAGAGAGAGAGAGAGAGAGCTAGGGAGACAGACCGTGAGAGAGAGAGGGGGAGAGAGAGCTAATGGGAGACAGACTGTGAGAGAGAGAGAGAGAGAGAGGAGAGAGAGAGAGAGAGAGCTAATGGGAGACAGACCGTGAGAGAAAGAGAGAAAAAGGGAGAGAGAGAGAGCTATGAGAGACAGGCCGTGAGAGAGACAGAGAGAGAGCTAATGGGAGACAGACCGTGTGAGAGAGAGAGAGAGAGAGAGAGAGAGAGCGCTAATGGAGACAGACAACCGGCTGAGAGAGAGAGAGAGAGAGAGTTAGAGAGAGTGTGTGTGAGATAAACAATTTTTTGTGAATTTTTTTTAGCTGAACTGATGAGTCATTACCAAAATGTTAAAAAAATTTTTTCTTTTCGTTTTTTTTTGTTTTTTTTTTTGAAAATCTCAAGTTCCCTCATCTAAAAAAAAACACAAAAAAACATGTCTGCTCTTGTTCCCACCATGACACAGCAAAAAAAAAAAAATAATAATAAAAATAAGCCTATCAATGAACGCCTTACTATGGCCACCGTAAAATAACAAAAATAAAAAAAATAATAAAGAAATAAAAAGTATAAAAAAAACAATTATCAAAAAAAAAAAAGAAGGGAAAATAACGCGAGGGAGGGAGGGTTGTCTATAAAGGTCACATATTTTCTTTCTTTCTTTCTTTCTTTTTTTTCACTTGGTTTCCTTCCCCTATCAGACAACTCCCACCTCCTCACCGTCGGAATAGTATATAAAGAGCTCAGTATGAGAACGACTCGTCACATTTAGCTTTGCAGCGGGAATAAAGAAGCAGCCCAACTTAGACAGCGAACAACTCCCAACAACTACAAAAATGAAATACACCCTTCACTATTTTTCCTTAAAGGGTAGGGCTGAATTGTGCCGTTTCTTGTTAGCGGCCAACGGTGAAGAATTTAAGGACCACAGGATTGAATTCTCAGAATGGCCTAGCGTAAAAGCAAGTAAGTAAAAAACATTGTCGGTAAAAAAGAACTTTTTTCACATGTATTCCTACCATAAAATAAATTGAACTTCATTTTATGTCCGTGTTTTTGCAATAATGTTTTATTTTTCTTGCACCCGTTATTTTACAATACTAAATATATTTTATTTATTTATTTTAATATTCACTTCAATGTTTATATTCTAAAAGTTTTTATTTTGTGAGAATGGTGAGTTTTAAAGTAGGGGTTCGTTTTTACATTTCAACTTTTTACTCGTAAATTCCTTCCATAAAATGCCCAAGCTTAATTTTATGGTAGAAATTTACGAGTAAAAAGTTGAATATTACCTTTTGTTGTTGTTATTTCTTCTTTTTCTTTTTTTTTACTTAAAAAACGTCAGATTTTAATCATCGTCGACGAAAAACAAAAATTACGGTCATAAAAGGAGGATCCAATTTATGCCTAAATTGTAAAACTAAACATTCTCACAAAATAAAAACTTTTAGAATATACACATTGAAGTGAATATTAAAATAAATAAAGAAAATATATTTAGTATTGTAAAATAACGGGTGCAAGAAAAATAAAACATTTATTGCAAAAACATGAACATAAAATGAGGGTTCAGTTTATTTTATGGTAGGAATAAACGAGAAAACTGTTTTTCTTTACCACATTGTCTTTATACAACTTTTTAAAAATAATCTTAGTATGATAGAGATTCGGCACCTGTCTGTCTATAACCGAAAATTCGGCACCTGTCTAAACGTGAAAACCGTTCTTCTTTACCACATTGTCTTTACACAACTTTTTTTAAATAATCTTATTATAATAGA
The DNA here is from genome assembly GCA_023376005.1 of Doryteuthis pealeii. NCBI lineage: Eukaryota > Metazoa > Mollusca > Cephalopoda > Myopsida > Loliginidae > Doryteuthis > Doryteuthis pealeii. The sequence goes on from CM042175.1 coordinate 10,304,723, forward strand.
GATTCGGCACCTGTCTATCTATAACCGAAAATTCGGCACCTGTCTGTCTATAACCAAAAATCAAATCAGTATACCCCTAGGAATTACAGACCGTATTTGACGGCATATAAGACCAGACCCCATTTCAGCAGGTCAGAGTCAGGAAAAAAAGTTCTTGGTGTGTTTATTTTTTTCTTCGCCACCATACGCCCCTGTTAACCTTGATTATAACAATACCAGCAATAAAATAAGAATGCATGGAGTTTAGGGTAGGTAAAAGTACTGAGCGTAAGCTGCTGGGTTAGTGAGCATCATAGGGAATATTAGCCTAGGCTTACGGAAGGTCTCAAACTGCACCTATAATGTATAAGACACGGGGCAATTTTTTGAGCCAAAATCTTTTTTTAATTTCTATGAAAAATCAATTAATGGTCCGGTTTTCCCGAAAATTTCCATAATTATTTACCTTTTGATGAAAATATATTTGAAATAGGGTTTTCCTAAAACGTATTTTGGTGGTACCTAATATACTCTCATTTTATCAATGAGTATTTGGTTTATAGTAAAAAAAATTTTTTAAAGAATAATTATTATTTATCGATGATGTATCTTTGAAAATCTGAGTTAGATTTGCCTCAAAACAGCCCATGTTATTAGTGCGTTTAAAATCCTGTAATTTGTCGTATATATCACTAAGAAATAAAGGTTTACATAATATATGGTGTGGTTAATTTACATACTGGTTTTAACAAAACCGGGTTTAATAAATAATTACTTGGTGTTATTGAAGTAATATTATTGTTTTATTCTCCAACGTATAAAAATCAATCCTATAAATGATTTTATAAAGAAACCAATTAAAATATAATTAGAATAAGAGTAATCTTTTTATGTGTGTTCTTATTTAATTTCGTTAGTCTTTCTAATTTAATATATTTCATTATATTAAAACTTAAATACTTACGCCCACCATAACCACACCATATATTATGTAAACCTATTTCTTTGTGTTATATAAGAGGTAATAAAGGACTATTTGCTCGCAAATCCATACCATAAAATAAACTGAACCCTCATTTATGTCCGTGTTTTTGCAATAAATGTTTTATTTTTCTTGCACCCGTTATGTTACAATACAAAATATATTTTCTTTATTCATTTTAATATTCACTTCAATGTGTATATTCTAAAAGTTTTTATTTTGTGAGAATTGTTAGTTTTAAAGTGGGGGCTCGTTTTACAATTTAGGCATAAATTGGATCCTCCTTTTATGACCGTAATTTTGTTTTTTCTTCGACGAGGATTAATTAATGAAGATACATTACAGGATTTTAAATGCACTAATCACATGGGCTGTTTTGAGGCAAATCGAACTCAGATTTTCATAGAGACATCGTTAATGAATAAGATTATTTTATGTTCAGGATTTTGACTATAAATCAAATACTCATTGATAAACTTACACAATTTCTGGGGCTATTATGACGTAAGCAGTGACTTAGTTTTGGTTACAGGTAGACACCGAATCTCCATTATAATAAGATGAAGTATATACTGAGTAAATACATAAATGAATATATTTGACCTGGTTCTTTTAAAAGTAGGTCGGAGCCGAAAGAATGTGGGTTGCCATGGTTTCAGAGAACTTCCTTCTCTTAAACCATGGGAACCCACATTTTGAAGGAAGAAAAAGTAACCCAACCCCCATGAATATTTCTTAATTGGCGCATGTGAACCCGTCTAGGGTTATTTTACGCTGAGACGTGAGAAAATCTTATTCATTCTAAATTCTAGGTACCACCAATTTTCCCTGTGAAATTTACCCGCTCTCTATATTTAACACAATGAAACATAAATTTTAATATTATCTTGATTTTTTTTGTCCATTCGAAAGAAGAAACATTACACAAACCCTTGATGATTTTTTAAAAAATTTTCAGCTCACGAAATAATAAAAAATTATAAACGAAAAACAAGTTTTACATTTTTGCACCGTTAAATCAATTGAAATTTAACGTAGCCAAAAACAAGTTATGGCTAGAGGCTTTTTTTTTTTAATTCTATGAAAAATCAATTAATGGTCCGATTTTCACGAAAATTTCCATAATTACTTACCTTTAGATAAAAAATCTGTCTAAAATAGTTTTTTTTTTTAATATATTAGGGGAAATATTTTTTACGAGTCTACCCCACCCCTATTTTATTTATGAAATATGAAAAAATGAACAGGCAAAAAACGATTTTTACTCTTTTTTTTTAAAGATAAGAGTCTGAATAATTATATCAGAAGATTTTTATAAGTCTCAACGCGAGAGCTTTTTAGTAAGAGAACCATGAATACAGAATTCTGCGAAAAAAATATCAATAAATAAACTGACCGTGTTGTAAATAAACGGACTGTTTTACTTATTTTTCACGATAACGATGAGTAATTTTTCCCAATCGGATAATTTGATCTTTGAATAAACAGTTTTTTCTTTGTAACAACTCTTTTATGTTCGTTATTTCTTTTTTTTGCGAGGTTTAAAAAATAAAAAGTTAATTAATATTTACGTTTCTTCCTTCAATATGGCCTAAACTGATCACGTGACCTATTTTAGTGGTACCTAGTGAATTCATATTTACCTTCATGTGTTGCTGTTTTTAAGATGATTTTTTTTCACACGGTCCTGACTATTATCCTCATCTTCGTTGTTATCTGTACAACGTTTCGTCCGATGTGTCCTCCGGCCTTCTTCAGGTAATTTCTTGTCAGATCTATTTTACCCATAGAAGGGGCGGTACCATTATAGTATTTGGCCTACCTTTTGAATGTGGCCTACGAAATCACGTCTCTCTCATAGTATGTGGCCTACCATAAAACGCATAGGTTAAAGTTTAACCAAAGCATATTATAAGGTTATAATAACAATGAAGATGAGGACAATAGTCCGAATAATCCAAATAATACTAATAAAAAAAAACTTCGACAAAAATGAATTGGGAATTAAGAACGAAATTAAGGAATTAAAAAATAAAATGTAAATTTAAAAAAAATAAAGAAATAGAAAAAAGACCCATACAAAATGGAATTGAAAGAGGACACATTCAAAAGGTAGGACACATACTATAATGGGTACCATTATAGTATGTGTCCTACCTTTTGAATGTGTCCTACGAAATCATGTCTCTCTTATATTATGTAGTAGTAAAGTAAAGTCGATGGGGCGGCCTAAAGTCGGTATCAGCCAGCCAGCGAGGGAGTCTACCATAAAAAGCATATTATAAGGTTATAATAATAACTGCTTACCCTAACTCTAACCCTAACCCTTGCCCTATTTCAGAATTCTAGAATATTTTAGAATTAAATAGATCTCTGATTCATGTAAATTATGGATAAATTCTTTTTTTAAAACTATTCTTAATTACTATATACAGCTTATGATTGAATTGCATTTCTTGAAATTGAATATATGTGAAAAATAATTAGTTTCAATAAATTGCCTACTACTTATATCTATAAATATACTCTTACTGAGGTAGGACACATTCAAACCGGGTAGGCCACATACTATAAAAGAATCAAAAAGGTAGGCCACATACTATAACGGCACCGAAGGTTCAAATTCTGGAGATCTGGAAAATGTGAAGTACCCCTACATCCCCATTACTCCTATGTCCACTCTGACCTGGAGTGGTAGTATATTCCAGTGTTAGTTTTTTTTTGTTTTTGTTGTTGGGTTTTTTTTTTTTGGGGGGGGGTAATAAAACGTGCACTTTTAAATTCTACACTCCATTGCAAAATGAATATGCTACCCCCATTCATTATGTAACATTTTCCCATTAATGGCAGTCACTTATTCTGCAATTAAACTTTAAATTCTACACTCCATTACAAAATGAATATGCTACCCATTCATTCATTTTCCCTTTACAGTCACTTATTCTGCAATTAAACTTTAAAATTCTACACTCCATTACAAAATGAATATGCTACCCCATTCATTATGTAACATTTTCCCTTTAATGGGCAGTCACTCATTCTGCAATTAAACTTTAAAATTCTACACTCCATTACAAAATGAATATGCTACCCCCATTCATTATGTAACATTTTCCCTTTAATGTGCAGTCACTTATTCTGCAATTAAACTTTAAAATTCTACACTCTATTACAAATGAATATGCTATTCATTATGTAACATTTTCCATTTAAAAGGCAGTCACTTATTCTGCAATTAAACTTTAAAATTCTACACTCCATTACAAAATGAATATGCTACCCCCATTCATTATGTAACATTTTCCCTTTAATGTGCAGTCACTCATTCTGCAATTAAACTTTAAAATTCTACACTTTACAAAATGAATATGCTACATTCATTATGTAACATTAATGGGCAGTCACTCATTCTGCAATTACACATATATTCACAGTCTTTTATTCTTCTTTTTACTTATAGGTACGTACAGCCAAGCTCTGCCTGTTCTGGAAGTCGCCGGTGGCATTAAACTGTCCCAGAGTATGGCCATAAGCCGCTATCTTGCAGACCAATTCGGTGAGTATATATATATATATTTTTTTTTTGGGGGGGGGAGAATATGTGCTTAATTGAAGTCGTACCTAATTTTGAAAATTAATTAATTAATAATTAATGAATTAGGCGGGCATGCCTATTCGAATGTAAGGCTAAACAACTCGAGGTATGCCCGCCTAATTCATTAATTATCAATTAATTAATTGATTTTCAAAATTAGGTACGACTTCAACTAAGCGCATATTCTCCCAAAAATTGTCGGCTAAAAGCCATATCAAAACACATTGTTTGTTTGTTTACTTCTCATATATATATATGTATATATATATATGAGATGAAATATGAATAATTTTGATATTTCGGACTTGTGTTCACATCTTTATTGTGGTGTGTATAAACACAATGTTCAGACCACTGTAACCTCGGGCTTTGTTTAGGTGTTTTTTAATTACCTTAGAATAGGACATCAGACGATAACATTGAATTCAAACGTAGTTTCGTTGCTGAAATCGTTACCATAAATGCCACTTGATTTATTGACAGTAATGTGATTAGATATAGAATCTATCAATAATGGAGATTCGCTTCCGGTTTTTGTCTGTAACGAAAACTGCGTCACTGCTTACGTCACATTACCCAACACACAATCCAACGTCATAACATAGAATAAATATACTCAAAATGTGAGCATGCAACGTTAGACAATCCTCATTGTTTCAATAAATAGATGCCCGGCGTTATATATTTATATATAGATTGTTTTATTCTAATATAATATTTAAAGTTATCGGAACTGTTTCCATTTCAAATTGTCTTTCTTTCTTTTTTTACTCCTTTAATAAATTTGACGATTTTACATACTTATGGTACACACTCTATGACATTGAATTTTCAGCTCCCATCTCCTCAGGCAATATATTTCAAAAAAATATTTTTACATCGCCCAGAAGGTGTCTTTTTATTTTGGTAGTAAATAGAATGGAAGAAAATCACATATTCTAAATTCGAAATTTCAAAATATCATAAATAACACTATTACTTACCGAACTGTTTTAATCTGACTTGGAACTTGAAATGAGAAGGGCCCAAAATACAGTATTGTATCTTACTATTTAATAAGATAATTCTATGAAAACTTGGGACCTCCAATTTGACGTGTCAAAGTTACTCCCCTTATATTTAACACAATGAAACTTGCATAAAGGTTAATATTGTCTTCAAAATTTGTTGTCCATTCGAAAGAAAAACATTAAAAAAAAACTCCTGATGATTTTTTTTAATTTCTAACTTACGAAAATAATGAAAATTATGAACGAAAACAATGTTTACATTTTCGCACCGTTAAATCAATTGAAATTTAACGTAGCCAAAAAGTTATGACTAGAGGCTTTTTTTTTTTTAAATCCTATGAAAATGAAAATTTCCATAATTACTTACCTTTAGATAAAAATCTGTCTAAAATAGTTTTTTTTTAAAATACATTAGGGGAAATATTTTTACGAGGTCTACCCCACCCCTATTTTATTTTATGAAATATGAAAAAATGAACCGGCAAAAAACGATTTTTTTTCTATAAAGATAAGAGTCTGAATAATTATAGCAGAAGATTTTTATAAGTCTCAATGCGAGAGCTTTTTAGTAAAAGAACCATGAATACAGAATTCTGCAAAAAAAAATATCAATAAATAAACTTACCGCGTTGAAAATAAACGGACTGTTTTACTTATTTTTCACGATAACGATGAGTAATTTTTCCCAATCGGATAATTTGATCTTTGAATAAACATTTTTTCTTTGTAACAACTCTTTAAATTTAACGTAGCCAAAAACAAGTTATGACAAACCGCCTTTTAAAAAATGATATGAAAAAATCAACTACCTGTCAAATTTGTACGAAAATGTTGGTAATTATTTACCTGTTGATTAAATGTCAGATTTCAAATTTTAATTTTTTTCTTCTTTTAGAGGTGGGGGGGGATAAAAATTTTCTCTTGATTTTTCTCATATTCAATAAAGATGAGAACAACAGTCCGAAATATCAAAAGTATTCATATTTTTTTGGATTATTGACTTTAAATTATTGTTTATTATAGTTGTTTGCGAACTTATCGGGGCCTTTTCTACTATTGGGTTGTGTCATGAATAATTTCTGTTTAAGTAAAATATAATTTATTAATGAATAATTTAAAAATCAATATATTAATACTCGTGTTCCTTATTTGTACAACCGTTATCATCTTGCACGGAAGTTTCACGGGACACTAGTGTGCCGCGGCAGACCGGTTTTACATCTCTGTATTAAACGTTGTAATGATCAAATTATCATACTGTGGTATATCCATAGGTCCTGCTAGTAATCATATAATCTTATATTACTACTTTAAACATTTCACTTGGCGCTAATACCATTGGGAAAGGTATGAATCCTACTCTCCCTCCAGCTATGGGTTAATAGTAGGGCAGACTGGGCTCTTTAACCATGCCTAGGTAACTAGTCTAGGAGAAGGAAAACTCTGAATTCAAACCTGTTAAACTCCGCTTAAGAAATTGACCTTGTGTCGCATCCTGCTCGTGCGGAGGGGTTGGTAAATATATATATATTACTAAAACAGAATTTAAAAAAAAAACATTTTGGGGGTTCCTCCTGTCGTAAAACAAAACAAATATCTCAGTGGGGTGGAGTGAATATGAGGCTTTTTAAGTAAGTAATTTTTTTTTTTCAACTAAACATTTTATTTCATTTATCTAATTTTCCCATCTCTCAGGCATTATTATTAGTTAATATTATTGTTTAATGTAAAGTTGTCGGAGTAGCCTAAATTCGGCTGAATCAGCCAGACAGCGAGGGAGTCTTTTCACTAGCGCCATACAAAGGAGATTGTTTTTTAACGTCTGAGGTGGAACTCCACACCTACCATCAGCTCCCTACTTTACTGTGAATTTAGACTATCAACTATATATCAAACTATCTGCATCTCTCTCTCCTGTACTCCCATAAAAAAGGTAAAATCGTCGGGGCGGCCTAAAGTCGGTATCAGCCAGACAGCGAGGGAGTCTATTCCCTTTTCAATAGCGCTAGACCAAGGAGATTGTTTTTGGCGTCTGAGGTGGAGCGCCACACCTACCATCAGCTCCTTACTTTACCGCACAGATCCCTGTGCTACTCATACGCTGAGTTGGCGGGGACCGGTATCGAACTAGGAACCTTGTGGTTTCTAGCGAACGCTCTACCGACTGAGCTAACCTGGGACATCTTATTATAATGGAGATTGTGAGTTTGTCTGTAACCGAAACTATATTACTATACAAGTCACAATTCCCTTTGTTATTTACATCACATTCTCCATGATTTTATTTTTATTTAAACCTCAATTATTAATAAAATTGTTTTACATTATTAATACTGTTGACCATAATTATATACTAAGAACATGCAATTGTATTTATATATACAACAAAATAGCGGTTTACAGTATGAATGGGAATGCTAATTTTGCATATTGATCTTAAAAATTTGATTTTAATAAATATATGCTTAGTATTATTGATTTCTAATTGTTTGGTTTTATATCAATGAATATGAGCAAAAATCTCGGGGATAAATCTTAAAAGAAATTCATTAAACAGAAGAAATAACTGTAATTTCATTCTTTACTTCTTATTTTAACTAAATAGTTAATTTAGGAAAATTTACCAATGAAAGACGGGAGTAATGGAAAAGGATGGAAGAGTTAGTTTCAAAGTTGTTCTATTTTTCAATTATACCCCCTCTGTTCCAAATCTTTTTATCTGCATTCTTATTCAGTTTCATTAGCCTTTCTAATTTAATACAATATTTTATTACATTAAAACTTAAATACTTGCACCCGGAGGGGCATATATTTGCTAGTTTATTTAATGTAATCAAAGTAAAGTTGTCGGAGTAGCCTAAATTCGGCTAAATCAGCCAGACACCTTTTAAAAGGTCACCAATCCAGTTACGCCTAGCACAACTGGTATGATATTGACTCTTTCAATGACCTAGTTGTTTTTAGGTCATTCTTGAGATCTTGAATATTTATATTTTTTTCGCACTTAACCTATTGAGGCCATAATCATTTAGGACAGCTACATCAATAATAAGAGCAGTTTCTTTTAATGTTTTTGCCTGTTTGGATTACTTTATCATAGAACACAGTCACCTTTCCATTTGATGTTATCGGCGGACAAGTATTTAAGTTTTAATACAATTAGATACTGTATTGAATTAGAAAGACTAATGAAATCAAATACGAATACAAAAAAAATACTATACTTATTCCTACTTTATTTTAATTGATTTCAATATAAAATTATTCATAGAATTGCTCTACGTTTTTTTACTATAAAAATGGAAATGATTTTTACTATAAAAAATGCATTAGAAATGACCTTTACTATAAAAATGCATTGGACAATGATTTTTAGTATAAAAATGTATTAGAAATTATTTTTACTATAAAAATGCATTGGAAATGATTTTTACTATGAAAATGCATTAGAAATGAGTTTTACTATAAAAATGCATTGGACAATGATTTTTACTATAAAAATGCATTGGGCAATGATTTTTACTATAAAAATGCATTGGAAATGATTTTTACTATAAAAATGCATTGGCAATTATTTTTACAATAAAAAATCAATGGAAATGATTTTTACTATAAAAATGCATTGGCAATGATTTTTACAATAAAAAATCAATGGAAATGATTTTTACAATAAAAAATCAATGGAAATGATTTTTACTATAAAAATGTATTAGAAATGATTTTTACTATAAAAATGCATTAGAAATGAGTTTTACAATAAAAAAAATGCATTGGACAATGATTTTTACTATAAAAATGCATTGGAAATGACCTTTACTATAAAAATGCACTGGACAATGATTTTTACTATAAAAATGCATTGGAAATTGTGTGGAAGTTCAACGAACACTAACGAATTAGTTCAACGATATTCTTTTCTCCTTGATATGTAAACCCTGTAAGTTAATCCCATGTTATCATGACCCATTTACTTGTTCCCTTATCATTGGGAATTCTTAGTCATAAAATCGCTTCAGTGCACATTGATAATATTCTGAATGAAATAATTCAATATAGAAAGACGTTTTCTTTTCGGACGACAAAGAAAGCAAATCCCAATATATCTTATTATAATGGAGATTGTGTGTTTTTCTGTCTGTAACCGAAACTATATTACTACTTATGTCACAATTCCCTTAGTTATTGACATCGCATTCTCCATGAGTGTATTTTTTTTTAAACTCAATTATTAATAAAATTGTTTAACATTATTAATACTGTTGACCATATCTACATACTAACAACATGCAATTATATTTATATATACAACAAATTGGCGGTTTACAGTGTGAACGGGAAGGTTAATTTGCATATTGATATTAAAAATATGATTTTAATAAATATGTGCTTAGTATTATTGATTTCTAACTGTTTGGTTTTATTTTAATGAATATAAGCAAAAATTTCTTCAATGAATCTTAAATGAAATCCATTAACAAGAAAAAATAACTGTCATTTTATTCTTTACTTCCTCTTTTAACTAAATAATTAAATTAGAAAAAAATAACAATGAAAGACGAGTGTGATGGAAGAGTAAGTTTCAGTTGTTATATTTTTCGATTATACACCCCCTCTCTGTTTCAAATATATTTATCTGCATTCCTATTTAGTTTCATTAGCCTTTCTAATTTAATATAATATTTTATTACATTAAAACTTAAATACTTGCACCCGGAGGGTGCATATATTTGCTAGTACTGATAATAATTCTTAGTAAAAAAAAAGTTATAGCTTCAGTAAGTATTCTTAATCTTATTATAATGGAGATTCAGTGTTTGTCTGTCTGTAACCGAAACAACGTCTCAGCACCCTCAGGAATTGCGTAAGTTTATCAATGATATTTAATTTATAGTCAAAATCATTAATGAATAAAATAAGTTTCATTTATTAATAAGGTCTCTATGAAGAATTGTGTCCGATCTGCCCCCAAACAGGCCATTCCACTTATGCATGCGTGACACAAGGACATTTTTATGTGGGCTCACCCACGAGCCGAGACTCATGAGTGGCGGGTGCAAGAAATACGTTGATCCCGTCGGCATTCTCCTCTCAAGAAAGGCGCTTCAGGCACTGGGCAATAAACCCAGGCCTGCCTCTTTAAATTAAGGGGACAGGTATTGCCTGCAGGGATGCCCCCCCCCCCTGGGATCAACTATGTTAACTTGTAAGGTCCAGGGCCGAAGCCACTGAACCCCCCCCGCCCGGTGGGGGGGGGGGAGCTCAGTGTGCATTGATAATACTTTCAATGAAATAAACAATTCAATATGGACGACAAAGAAAGCAAATCCTATTATCTGCTGATAATAATTCTTCCCTTTTTTCTTTTTCATTTTTCTTCCCTTTTTTTCTTTTTCATTTTTCCTTTTCATCTTTCTTCTCTTTTTTCTTTCGTTTTTTCCTCTTTTTTTCTTTCCTTTTTTCTTATTCATTTTTCTTCCCTTTTTTATTTTTCATTTTTCTTCCCATTTTTCTTTTCATTTTTCTTCTCTTTTTTCTTTCTTTTTCCTCTTTTTTTCTTTCCTTTTTTCTTATTCATTTTTCTTCCCTTTTTTATTTTTCATTTTTTTCTCTTTTTTTCTTTCCTTTTTTCTTATTCATTTTTCTTCCCTTTTTATTTTTCATTTTTCTTCTCTTTTTTCTTTCCCTTTTTTCTTATTCATTTTTCTTCTCTTTTCTTCCCTTTTTTATTTTTCATTTTGCCTCTCTTTTTTCTTCCCTTTTTCTTTTTTTCCCTTTTTTATTTTTCATTTTTCTTCACTTTTTTCTTTCCTTTTTTCTTCTCTTTTTTTCTTTCCTTTTTTTCTTATTCATTTATCTTTTATCTTTTTTTTTTCATTTTTCTTTATTTTTTCCCATTTTTCAGGAATGGCCGGCAAGACACCAACCGAGCGAGCCCGTGTGGATGAAGTAGTCGAAGGTTTCCAGGATGTCTTTAAACGATATGGTCAAAATTAAATTCGCCCCGGACGCTTCAAAGGTGCGTCATTTTGATTTTCCCTTTAACACTTTTTTATGATGCATAATATAGACATTCAAAATGGCATGATTGTTACTTGCTGGTGAGCAGGTAGGCATGAGATCCATTTTCCCTGTGCACTGTTTGCATACCGAAAAAAAAGAGTGGACATTTGGACCGGTCATTTTAATTAAATCATAAATCTCACTCTCTCTCTCTCTCTCTCTCTCTCTCTCTCTCTCTCTCTCTCTCTCTCTCTCTCTCTCTCTCTATCTATCTATCTATCTCTATCTTTATCTCTTTCTCTTTCATTCTCACTCTTTCATTCTCTCTCTTTCTCTCTCTCTCCCTCTCTGTCTCTATCGCTTTCTCTCTCTCTCTCTCTCTCTCTCTCGTCTCTCTCTCTCTCTCTCTCTCTCTCTATACATATATATATATATGAATTTAACATTTTGAAAAAACAATTAGTAATTATTATCTGCTGACAGAATTCTGTTTCGACGCCTTAGTAGAAGGGTCATCATCAACGAGCAAAAAAAAAATATGAAAGAGAGAAGGGATGAATAACCGTTGGAAGAGAATAGGGGGTACAAACACACGCTGGAATGCTTTACACTTTTTTATATATTTACACCAAACTCTTTTTGAGTTTATTTTTTGGATTAAAAAATGCTTCTGTTTTTTTTTTGTTTTTTTTAAATAAAAATAAAATTTATTTTATTTTTGAAACAGTATGCGCATTTAAAATTCAAGCATTCCAGCGTGTGTTTGTACCCCTATTCTCTTCCAAACGGTTATTCATCCCTTCTCTCTTTCATATTTTTTTTTTTTTTTTTTTTTTGCTCGTTGATGATGACCCTTCTACTAAGGCGTCGAAACAGAATTCTGTCAGCAGATAATAATTACTAATTGTTTTTTCAAAATGTTAAATTATTTCTGTCGGATTAATTTCCATTTATTTACACACACACACACACACACATATATATATATATATATATATATATATATATATATATATATATTATTTCCCTCCATTCAAGTTTTTCACCCGCCTGCCGTAGTTCACTGAGGCTGAGTGACAGCAAGTCTCCTCAGGTCTCCAGGACTCTTCTGAGTATTCCAGTCGATCGCAATAATGCTGTAGTCTGGATGGTATCGATTCTTCCTCTGATTTCCAATTCATCCAGACTCTTTTCCAACCGCCAGGGTGATTGTTCCAAGGTCCCCAATTACAATTGGAACGAACTTCACCCTCATGATCCACAGTTGTCTCAGTTCTCTGGCAAGGTCCAAGTATTTGTCGATCTTTTCACTTTCTTTCATTTTTACTCTGTGATTGGCCGGGACGGCAAAATCCACGAGATGACGAGTCTTCCTCTTCTTGTCAATCAAAACTAGGTCTGGTGTCCTGGCCAGGATTATTATTATTATTATTATTATTATTATTATTATTATTATTTGCTCCTTTTGAGTTTTCACATCAGCATTAGCTGATGGTCTTTCACTGGAGTCTGAGTGACAGCAATTCTCCTCAGGTCTCCAGGACTCTTCTGAGTATTCTGGCTGATTGCAGATTATTATTATTATTATTACTATTATTATTATTATTATTATTATTATTATTATTATTTATACTAAATTATTCCTTAGATTTAAGATTAAGTTATGTTTGAAAAAAATTCCATTTTAATTGGTTTTAATTAGTCGTAATTTGCAATTAAGTCAAAAACTGATCCGTCTCTAACTTCACAATATGCCTGTCACTTTCCCGCTCTCTATGTATATCTTGATTACCTCCTCATTATATATGTTAGTTTATCAGTGAGTGTAGAGAGAGAGAGAGATATGGGAGAGTGTGAAACGTATTTGTATGTTGAATTTCATAAACAGCTAGCCCGACCAACATCTTGGCTTTTAATAAATTTAGATAAGATCAGACTTTCCCTTTCTTAGAAATCTTACAAAATGATTTTTTTTAAATCTCCGGCCGTATTCATTTTTTTAAGCTTTAATATCGGTACTTTTTGACACACCTTGTATTCTGGAAAATTAACGTTCCCTTCATTGTTCTTTTCTATCTTGGTAAATACAGCTTCAACCTTAGAACTTTTATGACACAACTTGTATTCTGAAAAAATTAACGTTCCCTTCATTGTTCATATCTATCTTGGTAAATACAGCTTCAAACTTGGCACTTTTATGATACACCTTTTATTCTGAAAAAAAAATTAATGTTCCATTCATTGTTCATTTCTCTCTTGGTAAATACAGCTTCAAACTCGGCACTTCTAGGACACACCTTGCATATATATGTATGCAATTTTATGTGATTCATGTGATTATGTGATTAAGTTTTACGGTTGTAGAGTTTGGTCATAGATATTATCTGATAATGTCCATTAGTTTGTATGGTGTGCCACATGGAAAAAGATCAGAGTGTTAGTTTTTTGAGTGCATGTGATAGCGTTATTATTTCTCTGATATTTGAGATGCCGGCTTGAATAATTAGTATTTTTGGATTAATTTGGACTAATTGGCTTTTGGTTTGAAACTTGTGAGGATTTTCCTTTAAAGAGTAGATCAAAAACAGTTTATATATTGTTTGTAATTTTTCTAACAAAAAAATAATGATCTTTTTCCAATGTTGGAACACCATACAACTAAATGGATATTAATCAGAGTAATTCTATGTACATTCTACCACCGGTAAAAGTAATCACATAATACATGATCACATAAAAATTGCATACAATATATGCAAGGTGGTTCTTGAAGTGTGCCGAGATTTTGAAGCCTGTATTTACCGAAGAGAGAAATGAACATTGATGGAACATTAATTTTTTTTTCATGAATAAAAGGTGTATCATAAAGTGCAAGTTTGAAGCTGTATTTACCAAGAGGGTGATATTACAATGAAGGGACGTTAATTTTTTCAGAATACAAGTTTGTGTCATAAAAGTTCTAAGGTTTGAAGCTGTATTTACCAAGATAGACAGAACAATGAAGGGAACGGTTAATTTTCCCCCAGAATAATCTATGGTGTGTCAAAAAGTAGCGATATTACAAGCTTAAATGAATACGGCCGAGATTGTAAAATCATTTTGTAATGATTTCTAAGAAGGGAAAGTCCTGATCTTATTAAACTTTATTAGCAAGATGTTGGTCGGGCTCTGCTTTTTGTTTTTTGAATTCAACATAAAATACGTTCATTAACTCTGCCATAGTCTCTCTCGTCTCTCTACACTCA
>CM042175.1:10319633-10327133 GCA_023376005.1 Doryteuthis pealeii
TAAATCAATGATCTACAGGGACTAAATTTTTATTAATACCCGCTTTCTACCCTGGCAACGCTAGGTAGCGCGCTCTGATTTAATAAAAACAGTATGGAGCCATTGTTTATCGATTATTTATTAATAGTTGACCATTCACATACATCGGCAGGCAACATCTCATTTCTACTGAAAAAGTGATGCAATAATTCTTACTATGTTAGTATTATCAATCTTATCTCGAAGTTGAAACAAACACCCGTCTGGACCGGTATTTGATTAAACCTGTGCCTTATCTTGTCCACTCGTTACTAAATTTCTAAGCATTATGCAAATAATACCGATACGGTCACTTAAAGTTGAGCAACAGCCAATCAGAAACGAGACCAGTAAAAACTTATCTATCATTTTCAAGGAATGACATATGCTGTACACAGTGAACACTATCACCCACAAATAAAGTTACCGTTTTTTCTTAAAAGTAATTAACAACCCTGAAGAAAGGCTACTAAAAATCTGAAACACATTGTAGGGCTAGACAAATTTTATGTGATTCATATGCTATATATGAGTGATTAAAGTTTTACTCGGTTTATGAGTATTGGTACAGATAATAATATGCTGAATAAATAATCCATTTAGTTTGTATGGTGTATCTCCTACAAAATAAGGCACAATTAAAGATTCATTTGTTTGAATTATTCTGAAGAAATAAAATATAAATCGTTTGTTATATCTTTAAAAGAGATATCTACCAATTTCAACATAAAAGCAATAGTTCCAATATCATAATAATACTAAATTAATCAAGCCGCATCCATAATATCAGAGAATTATAATTATCTTTAGTAGTGTACTAACTTTCACATATCTTGCGTCAACCCTCTTACATATAGTATATCTTGACTACTTCCTCGTTATATATTAATGTTATGATATTATCATATGAGCGTTGAGAGAAGAGTAGAGAGATAGAGGAGAGAGAGAGATGAGAGAGAGAATGGGAGAGTTGAAATTGATCTCTTAAATATTATTCTTCACAACGTACATATAAAATCAATCTTATGTAAATAATTTTTACATATAAATAAACGCAATTAGTATAAGATTTATTAATTTGAAAGTAAAATGTAAATCTTTTTATAATGCTCGTTTTTATCTTTTCAATTCAATAACAGTCTTTTCTATTTTCTTTGATTTTTCTTATATACGAGTGTATAAAAACTAATAAATGTAACATCCTATGCCCCGGAAGAGTGACATATTTGAGTGCTGGTTCTCACAATCAATTATATTATCTTTAGGATGAGAATGATTTATTACCTACTCGATCAATTTATTAATGATGTCTATTAAATTCAAGCTGCGAGATAGATTGCCTCTAAGATCAGCCACATGTTATCTATCAATTGACAATTTAAAAACCTGTATAATATTATAATTGTGACTTATATCTAACTATGTAAATAAACTGACTATTACTAACTAATCAACTAGTTTTCTGACCCGGCATTCGCACACAGACAAAACTTACAAGAAACACATGTGACAGAACTTTTACTCAATCCTTGAAGAAATTCTTATCATTCAAATAGGTGATTGGAGTGACTCATAATGGTTATCTTATGAATTGGTCAAAATAAATTGCCTTGAGTAAGACCGATTGTTCTTGTTATAATTCCGAGTTCCATATAGTTTATTTTTAACCAATAATAAATTAAAATAATTTCGTGAGTATAAGGCCTAATAATATAACAATTGATACTTATAAAATAAATTAAAGAAACTATAATATATAATAATAGATTGATTTTATTATATATATATTATTGATCTATATCATAATTACGATTATTTTTACATAAATAATGCGAATCATTATTATATCGTATCTCAACGCAGACCGATTTATCTCAGTATATATAATATAAATAATATAAATTATTATTCTAGTAATACGGTATTACTCTCATCCATGATATGATATTAATAGACTTATATCCGACCTCTATGAAAATATCCCTAGATTATAATAATATCAATTAATTATAAATAAACATAATCTTATATTAGTTACTCTCATTATTACTCATTTTATATATGGATCTAATTTATTACCATATATAATATGTGATATATATTTAGCTATCTATTATATATATTAGTAATATTTTATTTAATTATTTAATATGAATTAACATTATGAAAAAACATATGATGTTTTATGTTTTTCTTAATGTTAAATTTCATACAGTCGGATTAATTTCCATCTATTTTTCATATATATATATATATATATATATATCACTAAAAGTGTAGGAATTATATGTAATTAAGGAGTAATATTTTATTATGGAATAAAATATAAATAAAGAGGGATACACGAAGGCCTTTTCGACCGGTACTTTTCAAGTATATACACCGGCGACGAATAAAAGTCAGTTGTATAAGAAATTCATAAGAACGAATGGGGGTGAGCCAGAGGGGACAAATAAAAAAAAAAATTATTTGTCCCCCATTCGTTCTTATGAATTTCTATACAATCTGACTTTTATTCGTCGCCGGTGTATACACTTGAAAAGTACCGGTCGAAAAGGCCTTCGTGTATCCCCTCTTTATTTTATATTTTATTCCATAATAAAATATTACCTCCCTAATCACATATAATTCTCCACTTTTAGTGAGATATATATATATATATATATATATATAATATATATATATATATATATATATATATATATATGGAGGATATGTGCTTAATTGAAGTCTACCTAAATTTTTTTAATTAATTATATAATGAATTTTAGGCGGGCATATATGTTCAAATGTAAGGCTAAACAAATCGAGAAAATGTCAATAGGTCGAAATGTACATTGAGGGATTGACATTTTCTCGATTTGTTTAGCCTTATATTTGAACATATATGCCCGCCTAAATTTCATTAATTATTGACTAATTAATTTTCAAAATTAGTGTATGACTTCAATTAAGCACATATCCTCCATATATATAATATATATATATATATATATATATATTATATATTATAAATAATAAAATTCGAAGGCAATACAATGCGTAAAAAATAAAGACAAAAAGATGTTTATATGTCTAATCGATTTCAAAGCGAAGCTTTATCGTCAGAGACGGATTTCAGAAAAATTTTTTCTGAAATCGTCTCTGACGATAAAGCTTCGCTTTGAAATCGATTAGACATATAAACATCTTTTTGTCTTTATTTTTTACGCATTGTATTGCCTTCGAATTTTATTATTTTATAACATACTTAACAATGCTTCAAGCAAATTACCAATTACTTTTATATATATATATATATGTGTGTGTGTGTGTGTGTGTAATGGTAAATAATATGTATATATATTTTTATGTGTATATATGTATGTATTTTCCAAAAAAGATTGCGCTTGGAAGGTTCATTTTCCTAAAAAAGAATATTTTGAGATAGATTTTTCATAAATTCTACACTATATATATATATATATATATATATATATATATATATATATATATATATATATATATATATATATTAAGAAATAAGGTCTTCAAAAAGGTTTTAATTTTTTCTTTTTTTTTCAAAAAACTTTTTTATTTTATTTTTGCTACATGTGTTTCAGATTTTAGTAGCTTCTTCAGGGTTGTTTAATTACTTTTAGAAAACGTAACTATATATTTGTGGGTGATAGTGTATCACTGTGTACAGCATATGTCAATTCCCTTGAAAATGATAGATAAAGTTTTTACTGGTCTCGTTTCTGATTGGCTGTTAGCTCAACTTTAAGTGACCGTATCGGTAATATATTTGCATAATCTTAAAATTTAGTACGAGTGACAAGATAAGGCACAGGTTTAATCAATACCCGGTCCAGACGGTGTTTGTTCAACTTCGAGATAAGATTTGATAAATACTACACTAGTAAGAATTATTGCCATCACTTTCAGTAGATGAGATGTTGCTGCCGATGTATGTGAAATGGTCTACTAATTAATAAATAAATCAGATAAACAATGGCTCATACTGTTTTTATTAAAATACTAGAAGCGGCTACCTAGCGTTGCCAGGGTAGAGCGGGGATAATAAATAAAAATTTAGTCTCGTAGATCCATTGATTTAAGTTTTAATCACGAACGCAACCAAGTATTTTCGATAGATAGATAGATAGATAGATAGATAGATAGAAGCACACTCAGATAGATAGATAGATGGGAACATACTGAGATAGATAGATAGATAGATAGATAGATAGATAGATAGAAGCACACTCAAATAGATAGATAGATGGGAACATACTGAGATAGATAGATAGATAGATAGATAGATAGATAGATAGATGGGAACATACTGAGATAGATAGATAGATAGATAGATAGATAGATAGATAGATGGGAACATACTGAGATAGATAGAAAGATAGATAGATAGATGGCGACATACTGAGATAGATAGATATATAGATAGATAGATAGATAGATAGATAGATAGATAGATGGCGACATACTGAAATATATATATATAGATAGATAGATAGATAGATAGATAGATAGATAGATGGGATACTGAGATAGATAGATAGATAGATAGATAGATAGATAGATGGAACATACTGCGATAGATAGATAGATAGATAGATAGGAACATACTGAGATAGATAGATAGATAGATAGATAGATAGAGATAGATAGATAGATGGGAACATACTGAGATAGATAGATAGATAATAGATGAACATACTGAGATAGATAGATAGATAGATAGATAGATAGATAGATAGATAGATAGATGGGAACATACTGACATAGATAGATAGATAGATAGATGGGAACATACTGAGATAGATAGATAGATAGATAGATAGATAGATAGATAGATAGATAGATGGGAACATACTGCGATAGATAGATAGATAGATGGGAACATACTGAGATAGATAGATAGATAGATAGATAGATAGATAGATAGATAGATGGGAACATACTGACATAGATAGATAGATAGATAGATGGGAACATACTGCGATAGATAGATAGATAGATAGATAGGAAATACTAGATAGATAGAATAGATAGATAGATAGATAGATAGATAGAGATAGATGGGAACATACTGAGATAGATAGATAGATAGATGGGAACATACTGAGATAGATAGATAAATAGATAGATGGTGACATACTGAGATAGATAGATAGATAGATAGATAGATAGATAGATAGATAGATAGATAGATAGCGACATACTTAGATAGATAGATAGATAGACATGAACAGAATGATAGATAGATAGATAGATAGATGGGAACATACTGAGATAGATAGATAGATAGATAGATGGGAACATACTGACATAGATAGATAGATAGATAGATAGATAGATAGATAGATAGATAGATAGATAGATAGATGGGAACATACTGAGATAGATAGATAGAGATAGATAGATAGATAGATAGATAGATATAGATAGATAGATAGATGGGAACATACTGAGATGGATAGATAGATAGATAGATAGAAACATACTGAGATAGATAGATAGATAGATAGATAGATAGATAGATAGATAGATAGATAGATAGATAGATAGATAGATAGATAGATAGATAGATAGATAGATAGATAGATAGAAGATGGGAACATACTGCGATAGATAGATAGATAGATAGATGGAACATACTAGAGATAGATAGATAGATAGATAGATAAAGCACACTAGATAGATAGATAGATAGATAGATAGATAGATAGGAACATACTGAGATAGATAGATAGATAGATAGATTGTCTAATCCAATGTGTAACAGGACAGTTAATAACACATTTTTTTCTTTATCTTTTTTTCTTTATCTTTTTTTCTTTATCTTTTTTAGATGACAATGGCCGATTTGCATTGTTACGTGGCTTTGGAAACTCCCGTCAGCAATGACGCAGCTCTCTTAAAGGATTGTCCAAAGATTGCCGGACTGCGCAAAAGAGTGGAAGAAACACCGAAAATCGCTGAATATTTAAAGAAACGTCCAGCTTCGGACTTTTAGACACTGTTAACCCCAACGCAAGAATTGACCAAATTCGTTCGCTGTATTTTCATATTCGTTTTTATTCATGACAAACGCTCACACCCGTTGCAAGTAATAAAAAATCTTACACTATATTTTTTGTGTCCCTGTCTGTCTATCTATCTATCTATCTATCTATCTGTCTGTTGATTGTTTTGTTTGATGTGATTTTTTTTTTCGAAATCCGACGCAAATGGGATACTATGATTGAAGACGAACATGGTCAGAATAAATAAATAAATAAATGAATAAGAAAAAGAATAGGTTAAAGCCAGGCATAAGTAAACAGGGTGGGTTGTTGACCTTTTTATGAATCCAAAGATTAGGCCGTAAAGTTTGAGAGACTTGTACGACCACCATGAAGTTAGGCCACTTAGTGATAATATCTTATGCACCCAGGTATTAAAAGCAAAGAGGCTATTTTTTATGAGGAATTCTCTTTTGAAAAAAAATTAGTGTTCGAAATATTGGAGACATTAAGTCTGGAAAAATATTCAATGGCTTTAATTTTAAGGGTTAATGACGACTAGAAGTCGGCGAATCGATTTAAGTACTGGTCATCTGTGTGGTCCGGAGAAGATAGGTGGGGAAGGAGATTTTTACATAAATATAGCTAAACTCTAGCACTGGGCAGTTAGAACTCGGGCCGTTGAGGTGTTAAGGTCGCCGGTAGGGATAGCCAGTAGCAGCCAGTTGGATAGACAGCGAAGTCTCACACACACACCTTTTTGCATCCACGTCTTGTTTACAAACACTTGTAGTTGTTGTTTGTTTGTTTTTAATCCTTGTGAGCCTGTCTCTAACTCGTGCCCTTCAACTCGACCAGCGCAGAATTTCACAACGTTTGGGGATCTAGACATCGTGCATCGAAGGTGCAGAGCGCAGAACAGGTAGTCTCACACAAAGCAGAAAATATATCGGTGTAAATCAGGTGTCCTCAAAGTGGTCGATATCGACCCATTGGGGTCGATGAGAGCTCTCTGGGGGTCGATTAAATATAGGACGATCAAATGGAGGTCGAAGCTTAAGACAGCAGCTGAGCCTTTCTTGCATTCTCTTGGGGTCGATGAGAGCTCTCTGGCAGT
Source organism: Doryteuthis pealeii (assembly GCA_023376005.1). Lineage (NCBI taxonomy): Eukaryota > Metazoa > Mollusca > Cephalopoda > Myopsida > Loliginidae > Doryteuthis > Doryteuthis pealeii. The sequence goes on from CM042175.1 coordinate 10,326,774, forward strand.
CGATTAATTATAGGAGGATCAAATAGAGTTCCACTTATGCTAAGGAAAAATGGAACCAGACATCAAATAGCTAGAATATTTATTTAGATTCTAACTTATATTTATTAATATATATAATATATATATATATATATATATATATATATATATATATTTAAAAATTTTCCGGGATGAAACAAAGAAATCACAGGGCTCAACCACAAGTTGTAGGAGCTTTATTTATTTATAAAATTTTCAAATATAACTGTTTTTTATAGGCAACTACCCAGGGTTTCAAGCTTATTTTTGCTATCTTCAGGTTGCCATTAATTCTTCTGGTGTTAATGCAAAGACATTTCTTGCTGTCATGTTTTTGGACAT
>CM042175.1:10332133-10352977 GCA_023376005.1 Doryteuthis pealeii
CTTAATAATTATAAAAATATATCTAAGATAGGTGAGTTGTCGTCCTTGGTCTACGAGCCTCTTTTTGAATCAACCGATCACCGGCCTGCAAACTTTAGCGGCAAAATTGAAGATAGGATTTCTTCCTCTTTGGTAACCTACTTCTATAGAAGTTGGACGAGAAAAAAAAACATTGTCCCTTATATTCAGAGAGAAACAGAGAGCCGTAGTAGGTACTTTGATAACTTACTAACATCAAGGACTTCAGTTAAATGGACTGTATTATTATATTTACTTGCAAAATAAAAAAACACCCTTTTTTCTTTTACTTTATATATATATATATATATATATATATATATATATATATATATAGATAGATAGATAGATAGATAGATAGATAGATAGATATAATCATTATTCCTACAAAACAAAACGGTCGATAAAGTTCAAGTGCACCCATCTGTTTTATCACCGAACGTAAAAATCAATTATCCATACTTCATTATTATCTTCGCAGGGTTTTTTTTGTTGTTTTTTTTTCAACCGACAAATAAGATAAGCTTGTGAAAGTGTCTGTAATGACAAACGATAACACCGATAGATTTTGGAAAGCTTTATTCTACTTAGAATAATTGGTACACTTACTCAGAGTTTATATAGTTTAGTATTCCCTAGAGAGTTCTCGAAAGTGGAGGTAATCATAAAATGGAGAGGCTTTGGGAAGATAGACTTTGGGAAGCTTTAAACTACTTAGAATAATTGGTACACTAATTGAGAGTTTATATAGTCTAGTATTCACTAGAGAGTTCTCCAAATGAGAGGTAATCATAAAATAGGGGAGGATAACACCGATAGACTTTGGAAAGCTTTATTCTACTTAGAATAATTAGTACACTTATCGAGAGTTTATATAGTCTAGTATTCACTAGAGAGTTCTCCAATGGGGAGGTAATCATGAAATAGGGGAGGCTAACACTGATAGACTTTGGAAAGCTTTATTCTACTTAGAATAATTGGTACACTAATTGAGAGTTTATATAGTCTAGTATTCACTAGAGAGTTCCCCAAATGGTAAGTAATCATAAAATAGGGGAGGTAACTCTTAATCTTATCACAGTGCTGTAAAAAGAGGAGCTGATGGTAGATGTGGCGCTTCGCAACAGACTCCAAAAATCTCCTTGGTCTAGCACAAGTGAAAAGGGATAGACTCCCTCTGACTCGCTGATAGGGTCACCCCGACAACTTTTACTTGAGACTAAGACACTGTAATAAGTTAATGAGATTTACTTCCCCTATTTTATGATTACCCTAAACCCTACCCCCCACCCTAGTTGAGTAACATGATATTACAGGGTGACCCAGAAAAAATAGAACCCACACATTTTGTAATAAAACTGTTAATTTTAACTAGGGGGTTTAGGGTAAGGGTTTATGGTTAGGGCTAGGATTTGGGTTTGGGTTAGTTTAATGGGAAAATAGATATATAATTTGGGTTCTGTTTTTTCTGGGTTTTGGGGTTTAGGGTTAGTTTAATGGGAAAATAAATATATAATTTGGGTTCTGTTTTTTCTGGGTCTTGGGGTTTAGGGTTAGTTTAATGGGAAAATAAATATATAATTTGGGTTCTGTTTTTTGGCTGGGTCACACTATAATTGAACTTTCCCGCTCCGTTTTAATTTTGAGTATGATTTGAAAGTTTTACCCTTTTTTTAATTCCCACTCTACCCAGGAAACACCGGATAGCAGCTTCTAGTTATTCATAAGTTTGATTTTCTGATGAAATAAAACGGAGATTCTTCCAATCTGTAACCGTGTGAGTATTACTGTATGGTTGCACCACTCGCACTTTAACGAAAATACCGGCAGAAAAATCTAGATGGGAACTACACAGATGTTAGGCGTTAATTCATGTTCAAAATTTAATTTGTGGTTTGTACTTATTATCTTTGACCCAGATAAAGCTCCAGATACCATATACTGACTTATCTTTGACCCAGATAAAGTTCCAGATACCATATACTGACTTGAAACCTAAAATTAATAGATTCCTTCATACAAAATTAATAGATTCCTTCATACAAAATGGCAGCAACACTGGAATAACTGTATCCACAATAAACTCTTCCTAATCAAGCCGACTTTGGGAGGCTGCAGACCATCTTTAAGGAAGTCTAGAAAGGAACAAGTCATTATGTCCCGATTATGCATTGGTCATACAAAACTAGCACACTCTTATATACTCAAACAAGCACAACAGCCACAATGTGAAACATGTCAAACACCCCTGACAGTTAAACACTTATTGATGGAATGCAGATTTTTTGCTCCCATCAGAAACCATTATTTTAAAGCAAACAATATGAAGGATCTGTTTGAAAATGTTGACATTGGGGATATTTTCTCCTTTTTAAGGGAAATAAAATTATACCATAGAATATAGACATGAAACAAATCAATGCCATACAATATAATTCCCAATAATGCTAACACATTGTTAAAACCAATTACTAAAAGTATATAGATGAATACACAATATGTAAACACCCCAACCGCTAGGTATAATATAACCCTGGACGGGTTGATGTGCCGTTAAAATCAATAAACCAAACCAAACCAACCAGATAAAGCACCTGTCTCAGTCGCCATGAGTATCTTTGATGTTTGCCACTCAAAATATGGAGGAGTGTAAAGATAACAGATTCACTTAACCACAAGACACACACACAAGTGCACACACACACACACACACACACACACACACACACACACACACACATATATAAGTGATTACCAAGTACTGTAGGGGTTAACTTCTATTTTTTCGATTTTGTATGTACGAAGTGTTCGTAGTCACTGCACCAGAGATTGCCATTCAAAAATTGGGACGCTTACCATCGTCACCTTATACAAGAACAAAGGAGATCGGAGCGACTGCAACAATTACCGGGCATTTCCCTCCTCAGGACAGTTTGAAAAGTCTTGTGCGTGTTACACTGGCGCGTCTGCAGACTCTTGCATCTCGCACCTATCCAAAATAACAGTGTGGTTTCCGAGCAAACCGGGCAACCGTGGACATGAGTTTCTCACTACGCCAGCTGCAGGAAAAGTGCCGGGAGAGCAGATGCCACTCTACACCGTATTCCTAGACCTAACGAAGGCATTCGACCTGGCCAACCGAAGTGTTCGCAGTCACTGCACCAGAGATTGCCATTCAAAAATTGGGCTGTTCAGCCACTCATACAGTTGCAGATGAGAGAAAAAAACCAAAAAAGTGGACACTACGTCATCGTCTTTAGTAGAGGGAAGGATGCCAACAATGAACTTTAACGACTGGTTTGTTTTGTAGCAGTGGTGTTTAGTTTGTGGTTTGTACTTATTATCTTTGACCCAGATAAAGCACCTGTCTCAGTCGCCATGAGTGTCTTTGATGTTTGCCACCCAAAATATAGAGCAATGTAAAGATAACAGATTCACTTAACCACAAGACACACGTCCATGTGGAATTAACTTAAAGGGCCGGGTTAGCTCAGTCGGTAGAGCGTTCGGCTAAAAACCACAAGGTTCCTAGTCCGAAACCGGTCCTCGCCAACTCAGCGTACGAGTAGCACAGGGATATGTGCGGTAAAGTAAGGAGCTGATGGTAGGTGTGGCGCACCACCTAAAATGCTAAAACAATCTCCTTGGTCTAGCGCTACTGAAAAGGGGATGGACTCCCTCGCTGACTGGCTGATACCGACTTTAGGCCACCCCGTCGACTTAAAAAAAAAAAAGAAACAACTAATTCCAATGCATCTTTATAGTAAAAATCATTTCCAATGCATTTTTATTGTAAAAATCATTTCCAATGCATTTTTATTGTAAAAATCATTTCCAATGCATTTTTATAGTAAAAATCATTTCCAATGCATTTTCATAGTAAAAATCATTTCCAATGCATTTTTATTTGTAAAAATCATTTCCAATGCATTATTGCAATGCATTTTATAGTAAAAATCATTGTCCAATGCATTTTTATTGTAAACATCATTTCCAATGCATTTTTATAGTAAAAATCATTTCCAATGCATTTTCATAGTAAAAATCATTATCCAATGCATTTTTATAGTAAAAATCATTGTCCAATGCATTTTTATAGTAAAAAATCATTGTCCAGTGCATTTTTATATTAAAAATCAAATTGGACACTCACAAAATATAAACAATACATACGCACTTGTCACACACAACTATGTACAGACACATACAGTCGGTAACATCGCTAAAAGAACAATTGAATATACCAATTGTAAATTGATGTATATAAAGTTGTTTCTTTTATAAATTTGATCTTCTTCTTTTGTTTTCTACGGAAACTACATTTCCGTAGTCTTATACATTCAAATTGTGGGATACAACACTCGGATATTCTTCAACCACTCAAACACCGAGTAAACAAGGCCCCCACAGTACGCAGAAAACTTGGAAGAAGCTCTAAACTTGACATGTTCTAAGACTGATTCACAGCTTCTTATGATGTATTATTCATTATTTCTATAGTAAAACTAGACAAAACGTGGAACCAGTTAAAGTGGAATTTTTTTCAAGCATAATGCAATCCTTAAACTGAGGAATGATTTAGTATAACTTTTGTGTAATTAAACTAAACAGTAAAAAAGCCTTCAGGGGATAAAAGTTGATTTGCTCAGCATTAGTATAATAGGAGATTCCTTGGCCAATTAATCTTTATAGTAAAAATCATTGTCCAATGCATTTTTATAGTAAAATCATTGTCATCATTTCCAATGCATTTTTATAGTAAAAATCATTTATTTATGCATTATTTATAGTAAAAATCATTTCCAATGCATTTTTATAGTAAAATCATTGTCCAATGCATTTTTATAGTAAAAATCATTTCCAATGCATCTTTATTGTAAAAATCATTTCCAATGCATCTTTATTGTAAAAATCATTTCCAATGCATTTTTATAGTAAAAATAATTTCTAATGCATTTTTATAGTAAAAATCATTTCCAATGAATTTATATAGTAAAAATCATTTCTAATGCATTTTTATAGTAAAGATCATAGTCCAAAGCATTTTGTAGTAAAAATCATTACCAATGCATTTTTATGGTAAAAATCATTTTCAACACATTTTTAAAGTAAAAAAAAATTACACATGCATTTTTGTAGTAAAATAATTTCTAATACACCTGAATAATTCAATACAAGTTATTATTGGCCAGATAAATTTCTCCTACACAGGTGCACTTGACAACCACTGTCTCCTCAGCTAAAACCTGACAGACTTTCAGTAAATTGACCTTTACGAATGGCAACGCACTAAATGTCAATTGAAAAATCATCAATTCCTAAAAAACCTGTGACCATTATTCAAAGACAGAATCCATTATTCTTTCTTCTTTTTTTTTTGTTGGTATTTCTATTCCAGTCCGAGAGTTTTCTTTTATTTCATCGATAAAAACAAAAAAAATCAATCTTAACAAGAGAATAAAATGTGAATAAATTTAATAGAATATTTCTTTCTCCAGACCAGAACGACCAGCAGTCAATCGTGAAATAAGGTGAGTAAAAATCGTCTTAACTTTTCCTTAGGCTTAAAATGATTCACGTAGCGGTTCATTTTCTTTTTCTTTTTTGAATATTTTCAATTTTGTATAGATATCATTTTTTTGGTTTTTCAGACTATTATCCTGATCTTTATTGTGGTAGTTATTAACACAATGTTTTGGCTGCTGTATCCTCCGGCCTTACTCAGTGCATTTTATAGTAAAAACCATTTCCAATGCATTTTTATAGTAAAAATTATTTCCAATGCATTTTTATAATAAAAATCATTTTCAATGCATTTTTATAGTAAAAATCATTGTCCAATGCATTTTTATAGTAAAAATTATTTCCAATGCATTTTTATCATAAAAATCATTGTCCAATGCATTTTTATAGTAAAAAGTCATTGTCCAATGCATTTTTATAGTAAAATCATTGTCCAATACATTTTTACTATAAAAATGCATTGGACAATGATTTTTACTATAAAAATGCATTGGAAATGATTTTTATGAAAATGCATTGGAAATGATTTTTGCTATAAAAATTTATTGGAAATATATATATATAATGAATAGAGAGTGAAAAAATGAGAAAAGTATTGGCATGATGATTGGACTACCATGAAACTTCAAGTTATGAGTGTAAATCCATAATATTACCATTGATTATATATATATATATATATATATATATATATATATATATATATAATATATATATTTGTCAGATCAAATTTTATCATCTGATACAATGGGAAGGATGTCCTTCCTATGTCATATTTGCATCAAACTTTGTGGATCTGCATCGGGTTTGATGAGTCATTTGAGGGCTCATGAGAGGAAAGGTTCTGGTGGTTGGTTATAGGATTGTGAGGGACGGCAGTGATCTGTAAAGATTATGCTATTGCTATAATATATATATATATATATATATATATATATATAATTATATATATGTAATATATCATATATATATAATTAATTAGATCATCTTCAGGGCATAAGATAAGAAATTATTTATCACAGAATAATGAGAAAAGCGAGTGGTAATCCTTGTCATTCAGTCTGTTTAAAAATGTTTTTGAAGTTTGAAAAAAGGAGACGGTTTTGAAATATGACATCAAATATTCTATTTTATGGCATGAGAATTACCTATACACACACACACACACACACACACACAACCTTGAGTTTCACTTCCGCTGTCGTTTATCGCAACAGAAAAAATTTATACACACACACACACCCAACCACATACCTAAAAAATGCACAATGTTTCCTTTCAATACACACATTTACAGCGCCACATACTCACGCCATAAAATAGAATATTTGATGTCATATTTCAAAACCGTCTCCTTTTTTCAAACTTCAAAAACATTTTTAAACAGACTGAATGACAAGGATTACCACTCGCTTTTCTCATTATTCTGTGATAAATAATTTCTTATCTTATGCCCTGAAGATCATCTAATTAATAGATCGAAAAACTGCAGCGTCGGCCAATAAACTCACCACTTAACCCATTTAAACCTGTGTTTTTTCATTTTTCTTGATATATTACATACCGTCGGATTCACTTCCTTTCTTCACACACACACACACACACACACACACATATATATATATATTATATATATATATATATATATATATATATTACCTTTTCTTGTTTGCTATGTGTATGCGTGTTTGTTGGATATGTGTGTGAGCTGTGCACATATGCGTTTGTGTGTGCGTATGTGTGTGTTGGATTAAAAAAAAAAAGGTTAGAATTAATTATCTAATTTTAATGGTGAGATTTATCAACAAGCAAATTTCTTCGGCATAAAATAACCCAACAAGGGTGTACATGCCGTAAAATCGAACGAAGCCATCTAAAAATATAAATACAAAAAAATGGAAATATTCTATTTATGTGTTCCCTTGCAACTGTCACATATGGTATTAAGTTAGCATGAACACTAAGTCGAGTTTTTCTTAGATGACGTCTTGAAATATGGGGTTCCAACGCAGTGGTACACACTGACTGTATCTCTGTGTTTTCAATTAACAGCTTCCATGGTGCTGGGGGAAGGGTTGACACCCAGAAAAGACTTATTCTTAGTTCTTTTTGGTTTTGGCAATTCCATTTGCAGTTTCTTTCTAACGATGATGACATCAACAAATAATCTTTGTAGTTGCGTCATTTTACGAGAGAAAAAAAATTAAGTGACTAATTATATGTTGGCTTCGTGACTTGTAAAAGCAACCAAAACCCAATTCCAATGCATTTTTATAGTAAAAATCATTGTCCAATGCATTTTTATAGTAAAAATCATTTCCAATGCATTTTTATACTAAAAATCATTTCCAATGCATTTTTATTGTAAAAATCATTGTCCAATGCATTTTTATAGTAAACATCATTGTCCAATGCATTTTTATAGTAAAAATCATTGTCCAATGTATTTTTATAGTAAAAATCATTGTTCAATGATTTTTATAGTAAAAATCATTTCCAATGTGATCAATGCATTTTTATAGTAAAAATCATTGATCAATGCATTGCCATTTTTATAGTAAAAATCATTTCAATGCATTTTATAGTAAAAATCATTTGATCAATGCATTTTTTATAGTAAAAATCATTGTCCAATGCATTTTTATAGTAAAAATCATTTCCAATGCATTTTTATTGTAAAAATCATTTCCAATGCATTTTTATAGTAAAAATCATTTCAATGCATTTTTATGTAAAAATCAATCAATGCATTTTTATAGTAAAAATCATTTCCAATGCATTTTTATAGAAAATCATTTCCAATGCATTTTTATAGAAAAATCATTTCCAATGCATTTTTATAGAAAAATCATTTCTTTTCGAAAAGAAGGTTCCCGAATCCGAGAAGGTCTTAAGTCCGACAAGAAATACCTGAAGAAGGCCGGAGGGCATATCGGCCGAAACGTTGTACAAGTAACAATTAAGATGGAGACAATAGTCCGAATAACGCAGATAATAGTAAATTTAATAATACGACATTCGACCCAAAATATTCAAACCTCATCTAAATTCTGTTCGTGCTTGTGTGTGCTTGTGTGTCTAGAGGTCTAGGATCTATTGAGGTGACCCAGACATTGGGTGGTAAACATCAAAGATTCTAGTGGCGCCTAAGGCAGGTGCTTCACCTGCGTCACTATCATTTGTCAAGTATTGTTTGTGGAAACCATCACAGGTGCAAAGAATTGATTAAAAAACATAGACGAATGTTAAAGTCCTTCTTATCTGTATATTAATACACGTGTTCCTTAATTGTACGACCGTTATTATCTTGCAACACCCTCCTGGTTGAAAATGAGACCGTCCAAATCGTCCATGATGAAATGCAAGAAATGTAATTCCTGATTATCTGGTGTTGCTCATCTACCGAATTTTTATTTTTTTTATGAGTGTCATCAACCCCAGCTAAATAATGGACCATTTCGTTTTTATTAAAAAGAAAGTAAGGTTTGGTTTGGTTTGTTTTGTTTTACGGCATATCAACCTCAGTGGGTCATTTAATGCCGATAAAGTTTTGAAATAAATCAATTCTTAATGGATAATACAATTTTTTTTATAAATACATTTTTCTATTTAACCCATAGATGGGACCCTAACAGGTACTACCACTCCGGGTCAGAGTGGACCAGGGAGCAATGGTGATGAATGGGGTGCTCCACATTCCCCAAACCTCCAAAACTGGAACCTCACCATCAGATAGAGTTTAACGTCATTCCCAGGACATGTAGACCCTCAGCCACCGCCTTCTAGCACCCATATGATAAAAAGGGGTTGGGGCTTGCCATAAGGGCAATAGGGTTGGGGCAATCATATAGGTGCTAGGGCTTGACGCGATCAGCCGATTGATCGGAGGGGGCCGCTCCGACCGTCCGTCTAGCCCAAGATAGGGCCAAAGTGGAGTATTGCATGTCATGAACTGCTCATCCACCTGGGCTCTATCCTTAAGCATCACGGGTCGCCACTCTTTGATTGGTAATGAGGGAAGTGAAGGGTGATGGCCACAGGGCATTAGAGATTTTAAGGTCCCATTTTTTGTCATCTCTCTCTCTCTCTCTCTCTCTCTCTCTCTCTCTCTCTCTCTCTCTTCTCTCTCTCTCTCTCTCTCATTCCCTTTCTCCCTCAGTCTCTTTGCCTTTCTCTCTCTCACACTCCCTCCCTCCATCCCTCTCAACTTTATGTATATTTCTCTTTCTGCCTCTCTTATTACCTCTTCCTTCTCCCTCTCTCTCTCTCTCTCTCTCCCTCTCTCACTGTCTCCCTCACACTCTCTCTCTTTCTCTCCCTCCTCTCTCTCTCTCACACACACACTCACTCACTCTCTTTCTCCCCCCCTTTCTCCCCTTTCTCCCTCTTCCTTCTCTCTCTCTCTTCTCTCTCCCTCTCTCACTCTCATTGCCCCTCCCTCCCTCCTCCCTCAGTCTCTTTGCATTTCTCCCTCTCACACTTTCTGTCTCTCCCTTTCTGCCTATCTCCCCTCTCTTACTACCTCTTCCTCTCTTTCCCCCTCTCTCTCTCCCTCTCTCACTGTCGCTCTCACACCCTCTCTCTCTTTCTCTCCCCTCTCTCTCTCACACACACACTCACTCAGTCCTTCTCTCTCTCACTCCCTCTCTCTCTCACTCTTTCTCTCTCTCTCATTCCCTCTCTCCCTCAGTCTCTTTGCCTTTCTCTCTCTCACACTCCCTCCCTCCATCCCTCTCACACTTTCCGTCTCTTTCTCTTTCTGCCTATCTCTCTCTCTCTCTCTCTCTCTCTCTCTCCCTCTCCCTCTCTCTCTATCTATCTATCTATCTATCTTGTTATAATGGCATCTCTCGAAGGCAATAGACAGTGCAAAAGCAAAACGTTTGACAGACAAATTATTTACTTGGACGAACAATGAAAGCTGACTTTTGCCATTATCCTAACTGACTGTCACCGCCGCCGACGACGACGACGACAAAGCTAGATTTTGCTTCTATTTTTTTTTGGGGGGGGGTACCTTCGTCCCCCTCCCCGACCCCCGCTACGGATAAACGAGTCTCACCACTAAAAGGACACTCTTTCACAGTGACATAAATGACAAAAAAAAAACAACGTGACATTTTTAAGAGAGTCATTTAAATAATGAACTATAAATAACTGACCTGACTCCAATGAACGTGCAGAACAACAGGCACAATTGGCTCAGTGGTTACAGGCATGGGCGCCTTATTAAGAGTTGTTGGTTGGTTGGTTGGTTGGTTGGTTTGTTAAAACAGTTTAAAAAGATAAATCAAAAGACTACTATATATATATATATATATATATATATATATATATATATATAATATTAATTAATATACCAAGCGTGTTGGTAGATCCTTGCGGAGAGAAAAACCCGGCAGAGAGTTTGATTGTAAAAAAATATACTACCAAACATCAACCAGGAAGAAAACATTTTTTGAAAAAAAGAAAAGACCAAGATATTCGTACCAACAAAAAATAATCTATTGGTACAGTATTTGGCCAAAAGAAAAAACAATTTATATGTATATATATGTATATAAGATATATATATATATTCATATAACCGCAGATTTTAGCCCTGAAGAGCTTTATGCGAAACTAATAGTAGGTTCGTCTGACTCAGTAGATTATCTTATTATATATATATATATATATATATATATATATATTTGGGAGAATATGTGCTTAATTGAAGTCGTACCTAATTTTGACTATAAGAGGAATAGGAACCTACTTCTAAGCAAAACGAAAAATCCAAGAAGGTCCGTTTGGTGTAGGGGTAAGATGCTCGCTTGTCAGCTTGACAGTCGGGTTTCGAATCACGCACAGGGCGGTCTTTCTATCTATAGCTCTGCTGATGAGGCCTAATAGGCCGAAATGTACATACAAATTTTTCTCGATTCGTTTAACCTTACATTTAATAGGTATACCCGCCTAATTAATTAATTAATTAATTAATTATTAATTAATTAACTTTCAAAATTAGGTACGACTTCAATTAAGCACATATTCTCCCCAAAATTGTTGGCTAAAAAAAGCCATATCATAAATACATCGCTTGTGTATCTACTTCTCATATATATATATATATATATATATATATATATATATGCATTTTTTTTTCTATTTACAACTTCGGTCTTTTATCTTTTTATCTCTACTGTAATTAGTATCAATCAAGGACCAACTCGCCAATATTTTACACTCCCAAAGTAAGGAGGTTCAAAATTAAGTGACCTGAAAAAAATGTGAAAGTTTTGAAATAAAATAAATAATGCATTATAAAGATCATTTATTGATAAATAAACACTGAAAATTTCATTAAAATCCGATAATTCCCTGATTTTTGGTAAATTATGGTAAAGTCATTTTGTCAAAAACGCATTTTAGGCCAATTTTTGGACTACCTATTATATACTGATGGTGTACCCCGATATAAATTTATTACCCAGCTCACTGTGCCGTGAGATGAAAAAAGTTGAATAACAACTCCTCAGTCATAGATCATACTAAAAACGTTTTAATTTTGCTTCCATCTTGTTTAGGGTGGCAAGGGGGTAGCAGGGCTTCCTCCTTGACAAAAGGTTAAACTGTTTGTGCAAGTCAAATGGGGGGGTGATCTGAAATGTGATTAAGCGACACCAGATAATTTGGAATTAGATTTTTGCATTGCATCTTGACAGTTTGGACGGTCTCATTTTTAACCAAGGGGTGATGCAGGATGATAACGGACGGAAGATTTAGGAACACGCGTATTAATATATCGATTGTAAGATAGTATAGAGCCTAGTTGCCTAAAAGTGTTAACCATTTTTGTTTCAATGTTTCAACTTCCTCTCAGTCATAAATCAGACTAAAAATGTTTTAATTTCGCTTCCATCTTGTTGAGGGTGACAGGGGGGTAGCAGGGCTTCCTCCTTGACAAAAGGTTAAACTGTTTGTGCAATCGTAAAAAAAAAATCGCTTATCGGAAGAAAAGACAAATTCTGTGTGTGAGACGACAATTAATGGTTCGGCAATAAACATGAGTGGGACAAAAAGTCATGTCGACCCAATTGACACTGATAAGACCACGTGACCTGTGAAGAAGAAAAGAAGAAGAAGAAGAAGAAGAAGAAGAAGAAGAAGAAGAAGGGAGGAGGAGGAGGAGGAGGAGGAGGGAGCAGGAGGAGGAGGAATGAATGAATCAGCAATTACTTGTTAATAAGAGTTATTTGATTACAGTTAGTTGGTTAATATCTTGATGGAGATAGCTTTAAAGTAAAGAAAGAAAGAGAAAGAAAGAAAGAAAAAGAGAAAGCAGAGTTTTTTAAGAAAGAAAGAAAGAAAGAGTTTAATTTTAAAGAAAAGAAAGAAAGAAAGAAAGAAAGAAAGAAAGAAAGAGAAGAAAAAAGAAAGAAAAAAGCTGGTTTTTGAAAGAAAGAAAGAAAAGAAAAGAAAGAAAGAAAGAAAGAAAGAAGGGAAAGAGTTTTAAAGAAAAAAGAAAAAAAAGAAAAGAAGAAAGTTGTTTGAAAAAAAAGAAAGACGTTTTGTTTTTAAAGAAAAGAAAGAAAGAAAGAAAAAGAAAGTGTGCGTGTTATTTGTTTGTTGTTTAAAGTGTGTGCTTGTGTGTGTAAGTGTAAGTGTGTATATGTATGCGTACGTGCTTATGTCCGTGTGTCCGATCATTTTCTTTTATTTTATTTTAATTATTATTCCAGATTTGGTTCGCCTCTAAGTAAGGTTTTTTGTTTATTAACAGGACCATCTGATCTCTTTTTTATTTTTTATCCTGAAATATTAAGAATAAAATGACAGGTTAACAAACAACACCACAGTTACCTTCTTTTTTCTTTACACTTGCATTGTGACAGCCTTCAAAACCAACCACCAAACCAATATAAACACAATGCTTCAAGCAAATTACAAAACTCTTTATATATATATATATATATATATATATATATATATATATATTGGAGGATATGTGCTTAATTGAAGTCATACCTAATTTTGAAAATTAATTAGTTAATAATTAATGAATTTAGGGGGGCATATATGTTCAAATGTAAGGCTAAACAAATCGAGAAAATGTCAATACCTGAATGTACATTTCGACCTATTAGGTCTCATCAGCAAGGTTATAGACATGGGAGACTGCTCCGTATGTGACTCGAAACATCGACTGTCAAGCTGACAGGCGAAGTCTCTAACCGTTACACTAGCTTAAAGCCATATAAAAATAAACACATTTGTTTGTTTACTTAACCTCATATATATATATATATATTCAAACATTGGACTTCATAGTCACAGGAGGCGCTGTAACTTCAGTTTTGGTTTGTTTTGTTTTGTTTTACGGCATATCAACCTCAGTGGGTCATTTAATGCCGATAAAGTTTTGAAATAAATCAATTCTTAATGGATAATACAATTTTTTTATAAATACATGTTTCTATTTAACCCATAGATGGGACCCTAACAGGTACTACCACTCCGGGTCAGAGTGGACCAGGGAGCAATGGTGATGAATGGGTGCTCCACATTCCCCAAACCTCCAGAACTGGAACCTCACCATCAGATAGAGTTTAACGTCATTCCCAGGACATGTAGACCCGCAGCCACCGCCTTCTAGAACCAATATGTTAAAAAGGGGTTGGGGCTTGCCATAAGGGCAATAGGGTTGGGAAAATCATATAGGTGCTAGGGCTTGACGTGACCAGTTGATTGATCGGAGGGGCCTCTCCGACCGCCTGTCTAGCCCAAGATAGGGCCAAAGTGAGTATTTGTCATGAACTGCTCATCCACCTGGGCTCTATCCTTAAGCATCACGGGTCGCCACCTACGGCAAACAGGTGGCCCCATTGGGGAGTCTTACCTCTCTGCAGAGGTGCAGTCGGTGCATTCTAACGCCCCAGCCGACAGGGCGGTGTAACTTCAGGGGCACAAAAACTTTATTATAGTCTTCCGAGACTGAAATGCCAATATATATACATGTGTGTGTGTGTGTATCTGTGTGTGTGTGTGTGTGTGTGTGTGTGTGCGTGTGTACTGTAATTAAGTGAAATAATCGTCTTTCTTTGATTATTATCACTGACAAAAGATGTTATTCAGCGTTTTGTAACCACGTGAATGTTTATTTCCATTCAACTCCAGGTTATCTCCCCTTTCCTTTAATGGTTTGTCGCACCACGTGATCGTCATTGAACAATGGGCGGGGGGGGGGCAGAGCACCGACCGGTTTTTGTACAATAGATAAGTTGAAGAACCCACTCACGAGTTTCCCCTCGAAACGGACGGCTGGTTTTTGCAAACCACGAACAACATATCCTATTATAATGGAGATTCTGTGTCTCTCTCTGTAACCGAAACTACGTCAAAGTTCTTCAGGAACTCATGGGTAAAAAAAAATTTTGATTCCTCAAACAATTATCTCTTTGCTCGGCTACGAATCATAAGGTTCTTGGTTCGATACCGACCCTCGCCAACTCAGCGTATGAGTAGCACAGGGATCTGTGCGGTAAAGTAAGGAGCGGATGTTAGGTGTGGCCCCACCTCAGACGCTAAAATAATCTCCTTGGTCTAGCGCAATTGAAAAGGGGATAGACTCCCTCGCTGATTGGCTGATACCGACTTTAGGCCGCCTCGATGACTTTACTTTACTTATAATGGAGATTCGGCGTCAGTCTGTCTGTAACCGAAACTAAGTCACTACTTATGTCACAATACTCTCAGGAACTGCGTAAGTTTATTCAATGCTTATTTAATTTATTGTTAAAATCCTTAATGTTGATACATAGAATAAATCTTATTCATTAACGATGAAAATCTGAGTTAGATTTGCCTCAAAACAGCCCATGTTGTTAGTGCGTATAAAAATCCTGTAATGTGTCTTATATATATTTACCAACCCCTCCGCACGAGCAGGATGCGACACAAGGTCAATTTCTTAAGCGGAGTTTAACAGGTTTGAATTCAGAGTTTTCCTTCTCCTAGACTGGTTACCTAGCCATGGTTAAAGAGTCCAGTCTGCCCTGCTATTTACCCATAGCGGAGGGAGAATTGGATTCATACCTTTCCCAAGGGTATTAGCGCCATGTGAAATTCCAACAGCTTCGTCCAGGAATTGAACTCGCGTTGACGAGTCCATTTCCTACGACTCTAACCATTAGACCACGCGCCTCCATGTAATGTGTCTTATATATCAATAAGAATTGAGGTTTACATAATATATGAAGTGGTTAATTTCCATACTGGTTTTAACAACACCGGGGTTAATAAATAATTATTTGGTATTACTGATCTCTAATATTATTGTTTCATTTTAACGTATTAAAAGCAATCCTATGTATATTTTTTATTATATTGAAATCAATTAGAATAAAGTAAAAATAAGGGTAATCTTTTTTGTGTTCATATTTAATTTCATTAGTCTTTCTAATTCAATATTTAATTATATTAAAGCTTAAATACTTGTGCCCGGAGCGCGCATATTATTACTAGTAACAAAATATATATATATAAGATTTTTGGAAGTTTGTTTATTTTAGAAGCATTGTTGAATAAAGTATATATTATTATTTATATTTTTGCTTGAAGGCAATTACAATGCGTATATTGCATAACATTCGATAATTATAGAAGATAATAATGACAATTGAATTTCGGTAAAGAATATCGTACAGACTGTTTCAACTTTATTAAGTCTCATCAGCGATGTATACTAACGATTTCCCTCCGATAGAAATCGAAACCGGGACTTCAGCAGGATAGTCAGAAACCATACTGTTTCGTCCACGATACAGCACGGGAAAATACTTGCGAAATTAACCTGTCAATGATACTGATACGCCTCTACCATATGAGGTAAGGGGACGTTGAGTGAATAATAACAAACCCGGGTCTTATGCTCTTCGGCAAGGAAAAATAAGATTTTTGGATGTTTGTTTATTTAGAAGCATTGTTTGAATAAAGTATATATTATTATTTATATTTTTGCTTGAAGGCAATTACAATTATATGCCGTATACGCATTGTAATGGCCTCAAGCAAAAATATAAATAAATATATATATATAATATATATATATAATTATATTATATAATAAGGAGTTCGGTGTTTGTCTGTAACCTAAACTACGTCGCTGGTTACGTCACAATACCCTCAGTAATTAGTATAAAAACGTGTCTTAGGTTTGTTTGAAATTCTAATTGCAAAAAAATCGTCTGTTGATTTTGTTTACGAACGACCGGAAGTTAACGGTGAAAAGCAAAATTCCGTTCGTTGAAAACAGCTCGCAGCTGGGGTGCCTATTGGTGACTTGATCCAAATGTTTTTTAGATATCAAACGTTTTATTTAATTTATTTTATTTTTTTTCGCACCCGTTCAGGCTATGTCCTTTTAAAAATCAATTTTACACCGTCTTTTTTTTAGCTAGTAGTTATAACAATTTATTTTCAAACTTCAATTAAATTGATTATAGAAGGTTATCTTGAGGTTATAAAATACCAAGTGTAAATACCACGGAACGAAAAGAAAAAATAAGAGGAGCTAAAGGGTGATTTACAATTCTATTATATATAAATCAAACTGTTACCCTTGTTCATACAATAACAATCTATATAATACTTAATACATATATCATTTCTTTCTTCCTTTATTCCATTTCTTTAAAGCAGACAATAGGCATATGATGTATAGCACTATCACGTTCTTCCCCTTCCCTTTCTTTCTCTGTTTTTAGGGGGGTTCTATATCTGCTTTGTCCTTTATACGTGTAGCCCGTTCTTTTTTTTCTTTTCCTTTTCTTTCACATATAATGTCTTTCTTCCTTCATTCCGTTTCTTTAAAGCAGAAAATAGGCATCTGATGTATAGCACTATCACGTTCTTCCTCTTCCTTTTCTTTCTTTGTTTTTTTAGGGGGTTCTTACTATATCTGCTTTGTGCTTTATACATGTAGCCCGTTCTTTTTTTTTCTTTCCTTTTCTTTCACATATAATTTCTTTCTTCCCTCATTCCATTTATTTAAAGCAGAAAATAGGCATCTGATGTATAGCATTTTACTATATCTGCTTTGTCCTTTATATGTGTAACCCGCTCTTTTTTGTTTCTTTCCTTTTCTTTCACATATAATTTCTTTCTTCCTTTCTTCCATTTCTTTAAAGCAGACAATAGGCATCTGATGTATAGCACTATCACGTTCTTCCCCTTCCCTTTCTTTCTCTGTTTTTAGGGGGTTCTATATCTGCTTTGTCCTTTATACGTGTAGCCCGTTCTTTTTTTCTTTTCCTTTTCTTTCACATATTATTTCTTTCTTCCCTCATTCCATTTCTTTAAAGCAGACAATAGGCATCTGATGTATAGCACTATCACGTTCTTCCCCTTCCCTTTCTTTCTCTGTTTTTAGGGGGTTCTATATCTGCTTTGTCCTTTATACGTGTAGCCGTTCTTTTTTCTTTTCCTTTTCTTTCACATATAATTTCTTTCTTCCTTTATTCCATTTCTTTAAAGCAGACAATAGGCATCTGATGTATAGCACTATCACGTTCTTCCCCTTCCCTTTCTTTCTCTGTTTTTAGGGGGGTTCTACATCTCTGCTTTGTCCTTTATACGTGTAGCCCGTTCTTTTTTTTTCTTTTCCTTTTCTTTCACATATAATTTCTTTCTTCCTTCATTCCATTTCTTTAAAGCAGACAATAGGCATCTGATGTATAGAATCTTACTATATCTGCTTTGTCCTTTATATGTGTAGCCCGTTCTTTTTTTTTCTTTTCCTTTTCTTTCACATATTATTTCTTTCTTCCTTCATTCCATTTCTTTAAAGCAGAAAATAGGCATCTGATGTATAGCACTATCACGTTCTTCCTCTTCCCTTTCTTTCTCGTTTTTTAGGGGGTTCTTACTATATCTGCTTTGTCCTTTATACGTGTAGCCCGTTTTTTTTTCTTTTCCTTTTCTTTCACATATCATTTCTTTCTTCCTTCATTCCATATCTTTAAAGCAGACAATAAGCATCTGATGTATAGCACTATCACGTTCTTCATCTTTCTTTCTTTGTTTTGTTTTGGCTTTTTGTTGTTTTTTGGGGGGGTACTATATCTGCTTTCTTTGTCCTTTATAAGTGTAGTCTACTTTTTTTTTCTTTTCTTTCCTGACAGAGAAAACGGAATAGACTATTATTGGTCTGAGGGGCTGACAGGATATAACATTTGAACACTAGTAGGATCTGTGCGAAAAAAAACTGGAATTTTTCAATTCAATAAATAAGACAAAATATACAATAACAATCTATATAATACTTAATACATATATCATTTCTTTCTTCCTTTATTCCATTTCTTTAAAGCAGACAATAAGCATCTGAGGTATAGCATTATCACTTTCTTCCTCTTCCCTTTCTTTTTTTCTTTCTTTCTTTCTTTCTTTGTTTTATTGGGGGGGTTCTTCCTATATATGCTTTTTTGTCATTTATATGTGTAAAGTAATGTAAAGTGGTCAGGGTGGCCTAAAGTCGGTACCAGCCAATCGCGAGGGAGTCTATCCCCTTTTCAACTAGCGCTAGACAAGAAGATTGTTTTTGCGTCTGAGGTGGAACGCCACACCTACCTATCAGCTCCTTAGTTTACTGTGCTGCTCATACACTGAGTTGGCCAGGGCCAGTATCGAACTAAGAACCTTGTGTTTCTAGCCGAACGCTCTACCGACTGAGCTAACCCTGCCATTTATATGTATAGTCTGTTCTTTTTCTTTTCTTTTCTTTCAAATGTCATTTCTTTCTTCTTTTATTCCATTTCTTTAAAGCAGACAATAAGCCTCTGATTTATAGTACTATCACTTTCTTCCTGTTCCCTTTCTTTCTTTCTTTGTTTTTGTTTTTTTGGGGGGGATTGAATTTTCGTTTTCTTTGTCCTTTATATGTGTAGCTTGTTCATTTTTTTTCCTTTTTAACATATCATTTCTTTCTTCCGTCATTCCATTTCTTTAAAGCAGAAAATAAGCCTCTGATTTATAGCACTATCACTTTCTTCCTCTTCCCTTTCTTTCTTTCTTTCTTTGTTTTTTTTGGGGGGGGCATGCAATATCTGCTTTCTTTGTCCTTTATATGTGTAGCTTGTTCTTTTTTTTTCCTTTTCTTAACATATCATTTCTTTTCTTCCGTCATTCCATTTCTTTAAAGCAGAAAATAAGCCTCTGATTTATAGCACTATCACTTTCTTCCTCTTCCCTTTCTTTCTTTGTTTATTCATTTTATTTTTCTTACTATATCTGCTTTCTTTGTCCTTTATATGTGTAGCTTGTTCTTGTTTTCCTTTTCTTTCCTGACAGAGAAAACGGAATAGACCATTATTGGTCTGAGGGGCTGACAGGATATAACATTCGAACACTAGTAGGATCTGTGCGAAAAAAACCTCGAATGGTAATAACTATCTATTTTCTAATTTCAATTAAATTGACCGCCCTGTCGGTGGGGCGTTAGAATGCACCGACTGCACCTCTGCAGAGGGGTAAGACTCCCCCAATGGGGCCACCTGTTGGCCGTGGAGGCGACCCGTGATGCTTAAGGATAGAGCCCAGGTGGATGAGCAGTTCATGACATGCAATACTCCACTTTGGCCCTATCTTGGGCTAGACGGGCGGTCGGAGAGTCCCCCTCCGATTAATCAGCTGGTCACGTCAAGCCCTAGCACCTATATGATTTTCCCAACCCTATTGCCCTTATGGCAAGCCCCAACCCCTTTTTATCATATGGGTGCTAGAAGGCGGTGGCTGCGGGTCTACATGTTCTGGGAATGACGTTAAACTCTATCTGATGGTGAGGTTCCAGTTCTGGAGGTTTGGGGAATGTGGAGCACCCCTTCGTCACCATTGCTCCCTGGTCCACCCTGACCCGGAGTGGGAGTACCTGTTAGGGTCCCATCTATGGGTTAAATAGAAAAATGTATTTATAAAAAAAATTGTATTATCTATTAAGAATTGATTTATTTCAAAACTTTATCGGCATTAAATGACCCACTGAGGTTGATATGCCGTAAAACAAAACAAACCAAACCAAATCAATTAAATTGATTATAGAAGGTTATCTTGAAGCTACTGGGATAAGACAAAAGATAACGGTCACGTGGTTATGAATCGTGCCTATCTTTCAAATAACCTAGATACTGAGAACACAACCCTCTCCACCACCCACCCTGCTACTTACAAACACAATATCTTGAAAAGTGGGTCAGGGTTGGATAGCCGTCTTGCTATCTTCTTCGAGTCTCCGGTTCTTCTATGACGGTGCAGTTCCATCTCTCG
>CM042175.1:10353077-10365577 GCA_023376005.1 Doryteuthis pealeii
AGGCTGTGCATTTGGTTTATGGTGAAATTCGAGTAAAATGTTGAATGGTCAATATATCTGAACCCCCCACTTTTAAAAACTAAGCATTCTCACAAATAAAAACTTTTAGAATATACATATTGAAGTGAATATTAAAATAAATAAAGGAAATATATTTAGTATTGTAACATAACGGGTGCAAGAAAAATAAAACATTTATTGCAAAAACACGGACATAAAATGAGGGTTCAGTTTATTTTATGGTATGAATTTGCGAGCAAATAGTCTTTTATTACCCCGATTATATAATATTTCTCTGAATGTTTGAGATGACGCTTGATGATTAGTATTATCTGCGTTATTCGGACTATTGCCCTCATCTTCATTGTTATACAGATATACAGACATACAATAGTCCGAATAACGCTGATAATACTAATCATCAAGCCTCATCTCAAACATTCAGAGAAATAGATTTATTTTTATTTTTTTAACTTTTTAAATCCCGGGCAATGTCGGGTAGGTCTGCTAGTATGTAATAACATTCCTAACCCCTTTTTTTTAAATATGTCGTTTGCATTTTCCCAGAATGTTTGCTGTTGTCGAAATAGTTAAAATTCGTTCTTATCATTTCTTATTTGTTTATATATTCTCATGAGTCAGGAGATATTTAAAGTTAGTTCATCAGATCGCCGCTAGAGAGCGTATCAAAAATGGCGTCTTAGCAAATAAGATGGAATCAGACACCTTCGTTGAAAGTTACATACTTCCTCCCCCCTCTTCCTCCTCTTCCTCCTCCTCGACGCTACCAATTCCTGACGGCAAAGAATTCCTCTGAGAGTGGCAGAAGGGTAAAAACAAAAATTCAAATAATAAAAAAATGGTCCCATTGAAATATATCTGGTTAGGAACACTGAAAAAAAATGGGTGGGGGGGAATTCCTCTGAGGGTGGCAGAAGGGGAGAAAAAATTCAAATAAAATAAAAATTCAAATAAAATAAAAATTCAAATAAAATAAAAATTCATAAATAAAAAATTCGAATAAAAAAAATTCAAATAAAATAAAATTCAATAAATAAATTCAAATAAAAAATTCAAATAAAAAAAAATTCAAATAAAAATAATTCAAATAAAAAAATTCAAATAAAACAAAATTCAAATAAAAAAAAATTCAATAAAAAAAAAAAAAAAATTCAAATAAAAAAAAAATTCAATAAAATAAAAATTCAAATAAAATAAAAATTCAAATAAAAAAAAATTCAAATAAATAAATAAATTCAAAAAAAAAAAAAAAAATTCAAATAAAAAAAAAATTCAAATAAAAAAAAAATTCAAATAAATAAATATAAAATAAAATAAAAATTCAATAAAATAAAAATTCAAAAAAAATTCAAATAAAAAAATAAAAAAAAAAATTCAAATAAAAAAAAAAATCAAATAAAAAATTCAAAATAAAAAATCAAATAAAAAAAAATTCAAATAAAATAAAAAATTCAAATAAAAAAAAATTCAAATAAAAAAAATTCAAAAAAAAAAAATTCAAATAAAAAAAATTCAAATAAAAAAAAAAATTCAAATAAAATAAAATTCAAAATAAAAAAAAATTCAAAATAAAAAAAATTCAAATAAAAAAAATTCAAATAAAAAAAATTCAAATAAAAAAAAATTCAAATAAAAAAAAAAATAAAAAAAAATTCAAATAAAAAAAAAAAAAAAAAAAAAATTCAAATAAAAAAAAAAAAAATAAAATAAAAATTCAAAAAAAATTCAAAAAATTCAAATAAAAAAAATTCAAATAAAAAAAAAAAAATAAAAAAATTCAAATAAAAAAAAAATTCAAATAAAAAAAAATTCAAATAAAAAAAAATTCAAATTCAAATAAATAAAAATTCATAAAAAAATGGTCCCATATATCTAAGTAGAAGAAAAAAATTTGGGGTGGGAAAATAATTAAAACGCAAAGTTTTTTGGTGGTCCCTCATGACAGTTTAACTACAGTATATGAATGAACTTTTTACGAATTGGCTTACGGTTTAGGGGTTTGGGGATTAAGGTTGTTTTTAATTACGTATTGCTTAAAACAACAACAAAAAAAACAAAATTTAATTAACCATTGAAATTAATTATTGAATCCAACGGTAGACACATTAGTCTCAGTTGTTTGTGTTAGTATTGCGAAGTATAATTTCAATTAAACTTGGTTTAAAAAAATATTTTTTTCAACATTAAATGTATAGTAATTTGGGGGGGGGGGGTATAAATGTTTTTTTGTAATAAAAAAACAACCTTAATCCCCAAACCCCTAAACTAAATTCGCAAATATGTTCATTCATACACTGTAGTTAAACTGTTATGGGGACCACCAAAAAACTTTCCGTTTTCATTTCCGACCAATTTGCAAGTATAGCCAAAAAAAAAAATTTCAAATAAAAAAAAATGGCCCCATTGAAATATATCTGGGTAAGAACACTGAAAAAAAAAATTGGGGTTCTGGGAAAATAATTTCTTCACCCCAGTCACTAAGGGAAAGATTCTTATCATTATCAGGTCGCGTTGACAGCTGGATTCCCACGACTCTCTCTTTCACCACCCGATCCAATCAGTCATCATCCCCGTCTTCTGCAGGTCTTCTGCACGGCATCCCGAATCCGACCAAAATCTGCGTTTTAATGCACTATAGCGCGCAAGAGATAATATCATTGGATTATGTATAAAAATCATAACATTTCACGGAAATTACCGAAAACCTTTGAGACGCAAGGGGTTAGGGTTAGTTAATGTTTAGGGTTAGTGTTAGTATTAGGTAGGGACTGGCAAACTGAGCCTAAAATGCGTTTTTGGCAAAATGACTTTAGCCCCCCTACAGAAAATAATTTACCAAAAATCAGGGAATTATCGCATTTTAATGAAATTTTCAGTGTTTATTTATCAATGAATGATCTTTATAATGCATTATTTATTTTATTTCAAAACTTTCTTATTTTTTTCAGGTCACTTAATTTTGACTCCCCTTATGTTGGGGGCGTAAAATGTTTTGCAAGTTGATCATTTTCGATACTAATTACAGTATAAATAATGAGATAAAAGACCGAACTTATGAATAGAAACAAACAAAATTTTTTACGGTTGCGCTTCTATGAGAAAATAAGTACAGAAAATCGAAAAATAAAAAGTAAAAAAATAATAAATAATTAATTTTTTGGAGATTTCTTTTTTACCCATTTCGATAATTATTTAATTGGCTATTATTTTATACTTAACATCAGGATTTTCATATTTTAAATGAATTTTATATATTAATTTTTCATAGCAAAAATACTAAATTAAAGTTTTGAAATAAAATAACTGATGCCTTATAAAATTCATTAATTATTGATAAATCAATAGTGAAAATTTCATTAAAATCGGATAATTACCTGATTTTTGGTAATTTTTTTTTTTTTTTGCAATCGCGAATGTTACAGTAAAATTGTAAACAAGCACTTAAAAACATCGAAAAAGAGGCTGAATGGCGGATATCGTCGAAATTGACCAAAACAAATAGTTTTAAATCTTTTTAAAATAAATTGCATATGTAATTATATTTTTCTTTTTTTAATGTTGGTTATTATGCTACTACTTATCGATTTAGACAAAGTTTAACCTTAAATAATAGATTTAATTATTCTTAATTCGCTTTTAAAACTCGTAGTATCCGATTTTTTTTTTTGGTACACCCTAGTGTTAGGTTTAGTATTAGAGCCAGTTTTGGGGTTAATGTTAGGATTAGTTTTGGTTAGGCTACCTCGGAAGTTTCCGACATCTAATGCTATTTACATGTAAAATGCGATTCTAATCAAATCTATTGCTCGCTATTCTGTCATCATCCCCGTGACAAGTCTTCCGCACGGCATCCCGAATCTGTACAAAAGCTGCGTATTAATGCATTATAGCACGCAAGAGATAATACGTGATGTAGTGTACTAACATCTCGAACTGGCGAGATTAGGGGAAATCTCAATAGGGCGAGATCCCGAAAAATAGGGACTTCACTACTACTAGGACTACTAATCGTCACCCTCTGGGGCTTCTAACGATATGGAACAAGTGTAGCTAGCCAATGCTAGAGGCAAAAAAGGCCGAATTCTTCGGTGCCCCCTCTTTTATAGTTGGTATCATGTGACCCTAATGCATCATGTGACCGGTGAAACAGGATTACATCCCCGTAATAATTATCACAATTGGTAGTTGGCCAATTAACAGCATTGGTAAATTTGGTCATATGGGATAGTAAGAGGTTTAGGTGGTTTTAAAGGTTTACAGGTAGCTGGATACTCTTCTCGTGTGTTCTTAGGGTTCCCGCTTTTAAATTTAGTAGTCGCGCTGAAAAGGAAGGAATTCAGTAAACGAAAAGGAAAAGAGACAAAGGCAGAAGGTGGTTTTATGACTTAGGCTTTATTGACCGGTTATAGTCGCCTGTGCCAAGGGAATATCTCCCTGGCCAGTAAGAGCGACTAGACCCGGTTAAGGCCTAACTTGAATGGCCGAGATATTCTTTTGGGGTCAGAAGTCTATCCTTTTACTCGCACATGCGCGGAGGGTTTTCCGGTGAAGGCTCATGGAAGTTTTTTGTTTGTTTTTTTTTGTTTTGTTTTTTTAATTTTAATTTTTGGGGGGGAGAATGTTTGAACCATCTATTTTTCAACTTTCCAGTGGGTCAAAGGTGTCTAGACACAGTTAGAAAAATTATAGATAGTTGAAAATAGGGAGTTACTTTTCAATCAGCCTGTATATTAAGGAACATACATTAAAGAATTGAGAAAATATTTAACTGCATATAAAAACAATTATAAATAGTTTAAAATTAGGAGTTACTTTTCAATCAGCCTGTATATTAAGGAACATATATTAAAGAATTGAGAAAATATTTAACTGCATATAAAAGAATTATAAATAGTTGAAAATTGGGAGTTACTTTTCAATCAGCCTGTATATTAAGGAATATATATTAAAGAACTGAAAAAAAAATGTAACTGCATATAAAAATTATGAATAGTTGAAAATATGGAGTTACTTTTCAATCACTCTGTATATTAAGGAACATCCATTAAAGAATTGAGAAAAATGTAACTGCATATAAAGTCAGAATTGAAGGTCGGAAGCGGGTCCTTTTCCCAGCACTTTTTCCAGTTGTTTCCGGTGTAGGCTCATGGAAATTTGTTTTGTTTTGTTTTTTTTATTTATTTTATTTGAGTTTTATTTTAATCCCCACAAATCATATATCTTTAAAATTTCTCTTATTACTTCCCTTGATCCAAAATGCCTATACTTACTGTACTGTGATCAACTGCGCGTTCACTTTTCGCACAATAAATATTTTTGGTTGCTTCCACGGCATTAAGGTCCAGTTTGAATTCGTAAAACATACGAGGTATGTAAAAAAAACTTCGATGTGAGGGACATCGTCCACTGCGAGTTCTAGCCACAGGCCAGACGATCAACCAGCATGTCTACAAAGAGATACTACGGCATTTGCTTCGTTCAATGCGCGAGAAGACGCGAGAGATGTGGCAGGACAATACCATGACAACGCACCTGCCCACACTGCCCTGAGTATTCGAGAGTTCCTGGCCCAGAAGAATATCACTGTGCTAGAGCAACTTCCCTACTCGCCCGACCTGGCTCCATATGATTTTTTCCTCTTCCTCAAGCTCAATGGTGTCATCAAGGGAACCCATTTTGAGGATGTGCGCGACATCAAAAAGGCCGTGACGACAGAGATACAGAGAATCCCGAAAAAAATTCTTCCAGGATTGCATGCAAGCGTGGTAAAGAAGGATGGGAAAGTGCATTAGACTCCAGGGGGATTACTTTGAAGGGGATAACTTGTAGTTTGTAGTTTGGATTTGAAATAAATTCTTTGTGACACCAGTTCTGGAACTTTTTCGGCATGCCTCGTAGTCTTGATATACGCCCGTCTTTAAAATGCCTCACCGCTCTGTCGGCTGGGGCGTTAGAATGCACTGACTGCACCTCTGCAGAGGGGTAAGACTCCCCCAGTGGGGCCACCCGTGATGCTTAAGGATAGAGCCCAGGTGGATGTGCTGGAGCAACCTCTCTATTCGCCCGATTTGGCTCCATGTGATTTTTTCCTCTTTCCCAAACTCAAGGGCGTTATCAAGGGAGCCCGTTTTGAGGATGTGCACCACACCAAAAAGGCCGTGACGACAGAGTTACGGAGAATCACGGGAGAATCCTTCCAGGAGTACATGCAACCGTGGCATGAGAAGAATGAGAAAGAGCATTAGACTCCAGGGGGATTACTTTGAAGGGGAGAACTTGTAGTTTGTAGTTGGGATTTGGAATAAATTCTTTGTGACAACAGTCCTGGAACTTTTCTGGGTAATCTGAACATTAGCTACATAAATAAGAGTAACCTCCCCTTGTTTATTTCACTTTGTGTTCTTAATTGTGCTTGCGCATTATCTGAAATGAACTTAATTGTTATTAAGAACACATTTTATGATATTTTCATGTTAAAACATGCAGTTGTATTGATTCGAACAACTTCGTATTTTCAGTGTAGATTTACGGTGAAATGAAAATGGCCGACCAAAACATATGGTTTCCTCAAAGTGAAATAAACAAGGGGAGGTTACACTCATTTATGTAGCTAATGTTCAGATTACCCTTTTTTTGACATACCTCATAAGTTTCCGAATTAGACTATGTTGCACGTTTGCCTGTACGACCTTCAAATGATACACAGGGTACAGCAATACACAACCTGTCAACACACTAACTGCCACGATACTACTAACCACAGCGGGTACCTTTCACAACTTAAACTGCTTCGGCAATGTGATATTACGCGCCGATGACACGCGTCTACCAAGATATTGCAAAACTTTTGACTCAAATTTAAGGTAACTATTAAAGGGAGATAAATCTTTGTTTTAAATGTATTTATTATTTCCCTTTGATTATGTTGGTGACAAAAAGACATTTGTTTTTAAAATAGGAACGGTTAATGGCTAAACTTGCAAATTGGTCGGGAAATTAAAACGGAGAGTTTTTTGGTGGTCCCCTATGACAGTTTAACTACAGTCTATAAATGAACTTTTTGTGAATTGGGTTACGGTTTGGGGATTAAGGTTGTTATTAATTACGTATTGCTTAAAAAAAACAAATTAATTAACTTTAATAACTTTAATAACTTTGATAACCCCAAATTAATTAACTTTAATAACTTTAATAAATTAATTTAATTAACCATTGAAATTAATTATTGAATCCAACGGTAGACACATTAGTCTCAGTTGTTTGTGTTAGTATTGCAATGTATAATTTCAATTAAACTTGGTTTTAAAAAAGTATTTTTCAACATTAAATGTATAGTAATTAGTTGTTTTTGTTTTTTTTGTTTTGTTTTTTTAAGCAGTACGTAATTAAAAACAACCTTAATCCTCAAACTCCTAAACCGTAACTCAGTTCGCAAAAAGTTCATTCATACACTGTAATTAAACTGTCAAGGAGGACACTACGCCATCGTTCTTCAGTAGACGGACGGATGCCAACATATATATGGGTACCAGCACTCGTCTCCAGCCTCTCAAGTCGCTCGGGAATCGCATCAACTGATCTTCCCAGGAACTCTAGAGGAATGGAAGAAATAAAATTCTCGTATTCGTTCTTCAAGTTCTTCCAAAGTCGTTGGTTTCGTAGAATAGACTTGCTCCTTCAACCAACCCCAAAAAAAAAAGTCGCTGGGTGTTACATCAGGGTTTCTGGTCGGTCACTACTGCAGACCACGTCTACCCATCCCTCTCCCAGGAAAATGGTGATTCACAAACAACAATAGCAAAATGGGTAGGAGCACCATCTTGCACAAAATAGATTTAATTGCTATATATCAAGGATCGTACATTAAAGAATTAAGAAAAATGTAACTGCATATGAAAAATTATAGATAGTTTAAAATAGGGAGTTACTTTTCAATCAGCCTGTATATCAAGGAACATACATTAGAATTGAGAAAATATCTAACTGCATACAAAAAAATTATAAATAGTTTAAAATTGGGAGTTACTTTTCAATCAGCCGGTATATTAAGGAATATACATTAAAGAATTGAGAAAACATTTAACTGCATATAAAAAAATTATAAATAGTTGAAAATTGGGAGTTACTTTTCAATCAGCCTGTATATTAAGGAATATACATTAAAGAATTGAGAAAACATTTAACTGCATATAAAAAAATTATAAATAGTTTAAAATTGGGAGTTACTTTTCAATCAGCCTGTATATTAAGGAACATACATTAAAGAATTGAGAAAATATTTAATTGCATATAAAAAAAATTATAGATAGTTGAAAATGGGGAGTTACTTTTCAATCAGCCTGTATATTAAGGAACATACATTAAAGAATTGAGAAAAATGTAACTGCATTTAAAAAATTATGAATAGTTTAAAATTGGGAGTTACTTTACAATCAGCCTGTATATTAAGGATACTAGCAAAATAAAAAAACGCCCTCTGGGCGACGTAAAATAAATATTGCCTGAGGGGATGGGAGTTGAAAATTTAATATCAGAGAGTTTGTATCATAAGTAAAGTAAAATCATCAAATTTATTAAACGAGTAAAAAATAAAATAAATTTATTAAAGGAGTAAAAAATTTTAAACATTGAAATGGAAACTTAGTTCTGATAACTTTAAATATATATTAAAATAAAACAAACTATATATAGATATATAATACCAGGTATTTATTTATTAAAACTTGTTTAAAAAACCAATGAGGACTGTCTAACATTGCATGCTCAAATTTTGAGTGTATTTATTCTGTTATGACGATTTTAGGTAGTGTGACGTAAGCAGTGACGTAGTTTTTGTTACAGACAAAAACCGGAAGTGAATCTCCATTATTAATAGATACATTAGAGAATTGAGAAAACATTTAACTGCATATCTTATTATAATGGAGATTGTGGATTTGTCTGTCTGTAACCGAAACTATATTACTATTCAAGTCACAATTCCCATAGTTATTTACATCATATTCTCCATGATTTTATTTTTATTTAAACCTCAATTATTGATAAAATTGTTTTACATCATTAAGACTGTTGACCATATCTACATACACAGAACATGCAATTGTATTTATATATACAACAAAATAGCGGATTACAGTGTGAATGGGAAGGCTAATTTGCATATTGATCTTAAAAATTTGATTTTAATAAATATGTGCTTAGTATTATTGATTTCTAATTGTTTGGTTGAATGAATATGAGCAAAAATCTCAGGGATAAATCTTAAAAGAAGATCCCTTAACAAGAAGAAATAACTGTAATATTATTCTTTACTTCCTATTTTAACTAAATAGTTAAATTAGGAAAATTTACCAAAGACAGACGGGAGTAATGGAACATGATGGAAGAGTTAGTTTCAAAGTTGTTCTATTTTTCAATCATACACCCTCTGTTCCAAATCTTTTTATCTGTGTTCTTATTTAGTTTCATTAGTCTTTCTAATTTAATATGATATTTTATTATATTAAAACTTAAATACTTGCACTCTATTTCAAATCTTTTTATCTGTGTTCTTATTTAGTTTCATTAGCCTTTCTAATTTAATATAATATTTTATTACATTAAAACTTAAATACTGCGCTCTGTTTCAAATCTTTTTATCTGTGTTCTTATTTAGTTTCATTAGTCTTTCTAATTTAATATGATATTTTATTATATTAAAACTTAAATACTAGCACCCGGAAGGTGCATATATTTGCTAGTAAAAAGAATGATAAATAGTTTAAAATGACTTAAAAGTTACTTTTCAATCACCTTATATAAAAATTTGTTTTTTTACGTTATTATTGCTTTCTTGGAGGAGTTACTTCCCTTGTACCACCATAGCTGGTTTGGAAGGCGCGGCTTCTGGATCTTCTAAATGAGGTAAAATAAATCGTGTGATGTTAGGAGTGTACTCCAACCCCCAACCCCCCGCGAACACAAGACAACAAATGTCCCCTAGCCTAAAACGTGTGAGGGTCGCTTTGTCCAGTGCCTGATGCTCCACTCAAGAGATTGACGACGGAAACAATTCTCTTCTGGCCATCACATGCATTTCGGTTGCTGCGTGGCCCCATAAATTATATATATATATATATATATATATATATATATTATGATAAAAAATAAAAACATTTTCTAAAAACAAACCATTTTGCGGACCTTCTTTTTTATAAAATAATTGATTTTCTCCCGTTGGACCCATAACAACACACACACACACACACACACACACACATACATATATATATATATATATATATATATATATATATATATATATATATACTCACGCCATAAAAGAGAATATTTGACGCCATATTTCAAAACGTCTCCCCTTTTTTCAAACCTCAAAAAATTTTAAACAGACTGAATAACAATGACTACCGCTCGCTTTTCTCATTATTCTGTGATAAATAATTTCTTATCACCTTCCATATACCAACAAATGCCCTGAATATGATCTAATTAATAGATCGAAACACTGCAGCGTCGGCCAATAAACTCACCACTTAACCCATTTAAACCTGTGTTTTTTCATTTTTCTTAATATACTACATACCGTCGGATTCACTTCCTTTCTTCACACAGACACACACACACACACACACACACACATATATATATATATATATATATATATATATATATATATAATCCAAAAGTCCAGAGAATAAATCTTCCTTACGACATAGGAGTTTTTTTAAACAACCTGTCGCAGATTGAGAGCTCAATGTGTGCTCTTATTGTTAGAGTCACAGAGCAAATTTATAAGTAAAGAAATAACAAAAGACTTAGAGATTTTGCATTATAGCCTATTTCGGGGAGTTTAGACAAAGTGTCTAATTCTCCCAGCTCATCAGATGCGAATATATATATATATATATTTTTTAAGTTGGGCGTTATTACGAAGCATCTAAAAATAAATGAATGAACTCGATATTATGGAGTATTGGATTCACTTATTTTTTATTATTTGTTATCATAAATTTTCGGGTTGGTTAGATACCCTTTTTCAAATGAATGTTGCTCCTGTTCAACGGATCCTTTCTCTTTGTTGTTATTGACAGCGGCAGCGTCTGTAAAATATTTATAATAACGGAATATTCCGATGTCAGCGTTCAGTCCCCTCACGTGAGTTTGTAATTTTGAATCCATTTAGTTTTGCTTGTTTTCGATATTGCGTTGTTGGAAATGCGTGTTCTATTAAGATACATTTGAGGTATATATATATATATATATATATATATATATATATATATATATATATATATATATATATATATATATAATGTTGTTCTGGTTCCAACGGGAGAAAATTCAATATTTTACAAAAAAAAAGAAGGTCTGCAAAATGTATTATGTTTTCAGAAAAAAAACAAATTCTTTTTATCTTACATATGCAACACGTGTTTCAGATCTTCTTCAGGCTTTGATCAATAATATATATATATATTATATATATATATATATATATATATAGAGAGAGAGAGAGAGAGAGAGAGAGAGAGAGAGAGAGAGAGAGAGTGAGAAATAGACAAATACGGGATGTTGTACAAGATGGATGTTTATTGAAGTCGTAATGTCGACGCTATAACGTTTCGGTCATCATCCCGTGTTTGTCTACCTTTCTCAGCACACACACACACACACACACACACACAAACAAACACACACACACATATATATATATATGTCATCCACAGACACGGGTTTATAAGTTTACTTCTAATCAGTGCGGCTCGACTTTTTTTAACAGCTACCTCTAGCCGGTATCGTCTGCCAAATCCCTTACCCTTGCGGCTATTTGTGGCTGTCAGTCTGAAGTGAACAATTAACTGATACATCCCTACGCTGAATGTTTTTACAATCACCAGAGAACTCAAGTACTGTAAACAGCGGACAGACGAGTAATTCATTAAAAAGTTATTACCACGTTTTCATTGCAGTAGCATAAGTAGTTAATCCAAACGGGCTCAATATATATATGTTGTCTCTGTGCGTGCGTGCGTGCGTGTGTGTGTGTGTGTGTAAGAGGTGTGTCCCGTAAATATGTAAGCAAATAACACTGGTATGATCTTAGATGAAAATTATAAAATTTTATTAACGTATAGATGAGAAATATTCGTGTTTCAAAAGTCAAATTATTTTCTCATAAAAATGTATAGGAAATTATTCTCTTATAAAAATGCAGTGGAAATTATTTTCTCTTAAAAAGGCATTAGAAATTATTTTCTCATTAAAATGTATAGGAAATTATTCTCGTATAAAAATGCAGTGGAAATTATTTTCTCTTAAAAAGGCATTAGAAATTATTTTCTCATTAAAATGTATAGGAAATTATTCTCGTATAAAAATGCAATGGAAATTATTTTCTCTTAAAAAGGCATTAGAAATTATTCTCTTATAAAAATGCAGTGGAAATTATTTTCTCTTAAAAGGCATTAGAAATTATTCTC
>CM042175.1:10368077-10408077 GCA_023376005.1 Doryteuthis pealeii
GAGCTCTTTAACCTTGGTTAAGGCAACCTGTCTAGGAGAAGGAAAACTCTGATTTCAAACCTGTTGAACTCCGCTTAAGAAATTGACCTTGTGTCACTTCCTGCTCGTGCAGGGGGGGGGGGTAAATATATATCACTCTGTTACGACGTTTCCATTCACTACGACGATAAACATTACACGACGATCGCATCCATTTTTGTAAATAGGCAGGATTTCGACATAAACGAAAATGAGGTCACGGGCCGCATTTGGCCCGAGGGATGTATTTGCCCCGATAGCCATAATTTGACAATCCCTGGTCTAGGTTAGGCTACACGGGCGGTCGGAGAGGCCCCTTCCGATCAGTCGGCTTGTTGTGTCAAGCCCTATCACCTATATGATTGTCCCAACTCTATTGCCTTTATGGCCAGTCCCAAACCTTTTTATCACATATATATATATATTTATTTACCAACTCCTCCGCACGAGCAGGATGTGACACAAGGTCAATTTCTTAAGCGGAGTTCAACAGGTTTGAATTCAGAGTTTTCCTTCTCCTAGACCGGTTGCCTAACGAACGTTAAAGAGCCCAGTCTGACCTAATATTTATCCATAGCTGGAGGGAGAGTATGATGCATACCTTTCCCGTGGATATTAGCGCTAAGTGAAATGCAATTACCACGTCCAGGATTTGAACTCGGAGCGACGAGTCCATTTCCCATGACTTTAACCATTACACCACGCGCTTCCCTTTTTATCATATACATGCTAGAAGGCGGCGGCTGATGGTCTTAGTGACCTGCGTATGACATTAAACTCTATCTGATGGTGAAGTTTCAATTATGGAGCTCTGGGGAATGTGGAGTACCCCTTCATCACCATTACTTCCAGGTCCACTCTAATTAGGACTGGTAGTACCTGTTAGAGTCCCATCTATAGGTTAAATAGATCAGATAATGAATATTAAAAATGTATTTTAAAAAAATCTTGAGTTTTAATAATTGTGTATCCATCAAGAATGAATAAAACAAAAATGACTTCGGCATAAAATATCTCAACAGGGGTTGACATGCCATAAAATCCAATCAACCAATCAACGATCCAATATCAGCCAGGGCTATCAAAACTGATCTCAGGTTCAATGCTTGTCAACAAAACCAATTTGACATAATGTCTCCGAGTACAATTTCTTTATTGCCATTACTCCCAGGCCCACTCTGATCCGATGTGGTAGTACCTGTTAGGGTCTCATATAGGGGTTAAGGAAGCGCGTGGTATAATGGTTAAAGTCATAGGAAATGGACTCGTCAACACAAGTTCAAATCCTGGATGTGGTAATTGCATTTCCCTTAGCGCTAATACCCTTGGGAAAGGTATGAATTCTACTCTCCCTCCAGCTATGGATAAATAGTAGGGCAGACTGGGCTTTTTAATCTTGGTTGGGCAACCGGTCTAGGAGAAGGAAAACTCTGAATTCAAACCTGTTAAACTCCACATAAGAAATTGACCTTGTGTCACATCCTGCTCGTGCGGAGGGGTTGGTATATATATATATATATATATATATATATATATATATATATATGGGTTAAATAGAAAAAATTAGTTTGAAAAAAAAATGAGTTTGAAAAAAATATTGAGTACCCATCAAGAATGAATAACACAAAACGTCTTCGGTATAAGATAACCCAACAAGGGTTGACATGCTGTAAAATTTAAACAACCAACCATTTACTGCGACTATAACCGTTACACGACGGTCGCCTCTATTTTGTAAGTAGGCAGGATTTTGACATAAATTGAAATGAGGTCGCGGGACGTATTTGGCCTGAATGCTTGTGCTTTGCCAATCCCTGGTCTAGGCTCGATCCTATCTTCTTGCGTTTACTAATTAAGAAAATCCTGTTTATGCATTTTTTGTTATCTGGTTGTATTATTGTACTACCATATTTATAATATCTAAGGAGTGTAAAATAAGGTCGAAAATTAAGTCAATTTAAAAAAACATCGTTCGGGTTCTTTTGGAGACACACCTTCGTATCTTATTACATGAAAACTTTGTTGCATTTCAATAGTACTGTTAGAATTACATCTCTCGCATAATAAGGGATACGATAGATAATTACCATCAGTGTCTGCCAATAGGCACTAGGTGGTGTGGTCACATAAAGAAGACGGAGCGATGTTGGACTAATCTTGGTACAAGATATACATAAAATTCCCACTCATATTTATGGACTTTCCCCAAATAGCAGCAAATATTTCTGGTGACAATGGGCCAATCAGAAACGAGCCCAGAAATGGATTACATTTCAGGTATAATAAGGGATACGATAGATAATTATCCCCAGTGTCTGCCAATAGCCACTAGGTGGCGTGGTTACATTAAGAAGACGTAGCAAATTTTTCATTAATCTTGCTACAAGATGTACATAAAATTCCCACTCATATTTATGGACTTTCCCCAAATAGCAGTAAGTAGTTCTGGTAACAATGGGCCAATCAGAAACGAGCCCAGAAATTGATTACATTTCAGGTATAATAAGGGATACGATAGATAATTACCCCCAGTGTCTGCCAATAACCACTAGGTGGCGTGGTCACTGTAGCACATAAAGAAGACACAGCAATGTTGGACTAATCTTGGTAAAAGATATACATAAAATTCCCACTCATATTTATGGACTTTCCCAAATAGTAGCAAGTATTTCTGGTTACAATGGACCAATCAGAAACGAGTCCAGAAATGGATTACATTTCTCACATAATAAGGGATACGAAAGGTAATAACCCCCAGTGTCTGCCAATAACCACTAGGTGGCGTGGTTACATAAAGAAGGCGTAACAAATTTTTAATTAATCTTGGCACAAGATGTACATAAAATTCCCACTCATATTTATGGACTTTCCCCAAATAGCAGCAGATATTTCTGGTAACAATGGTACTTAAAATTCACACTCATATTTACAGCGTTGATCCCATGGGGCTACCCCCCCCCCCGACAATAATTGTCCCCTTGTTTTAAAGGGACGGGGCTGGGTTTATTGCATAGTGCCTGAGGCGCCTCCCTTGAGGGATAAATGTCGACGGGATCAACCCATTTTTTGCACTTACCACCTATGAGTCACGGCTAAAAAATGTCCTTATGTCACACCCACATACGTGGTATGAGCGGTAAATACACTTATATTTATGGACTTTCCCAAATAGCAGCGAGTATTTCTGATAACAATGGACCAATCAGAAACGAGCCCCGAAAAGAATTACATTACTCGCATAACAAGGGATACGAAAGGTAATTACCTTCCGTGTCTGCCAATAGCCACTAGGTGGTGTGGTTACATAAAGAAGGCGTAGCAATGTTGAACTTATCTTGGTACAAGATGTACATAAAATTTATACTCATATTCATGGACTTTCCCAAATAGCAGCAAATATTTCTGGTAACAATGGACCAATCAGAAACAAGCCCAGAAATGGATTACATTTCAGTCTGCCAATAGCCACTAGGTGGCGTGGTCACCGTAGCATATAAAGAAGACACAGCAATGTTGAATTAATCTTGGTACAAGATGTACATAAAATTCAAACTTATATTTATGGACTTTCCCAAATAACAGCAAGTATTTATGGTAACAATGGGCCAATCAGAAACGCATTTGAGCATTTAAAAATCTTTGTTTAATTATCATCGAACTAGGATTTCAATGAATACAACTGGATTCTCTGCTACAAGGAGCTATACTCTTAATCTACCAAGGAATGCAACTGGATGATAACCGTTACACAACGGGCGCGTCCATTTTGTGAGTAGACGGGATTTTGTCATCAATGAAAATGGCCCGAGAGCAGTAGTTTGTCAATCCCTGATCTAGGATCGATCCATATTCTTTAGCCTTTACTAATTTTGATTTACAAATGCTGGACATTTTTAAGTAGAAATTCAATGCTATTTCTATGTAAATAATTTCATATAATTCTGTATAAACTCAATGTTATAACAGAAATACTGGGGTGAATTAGTTTCTCTGTCGTAAAGGAAAGGAGACAAGGCAATTATAGTGTATATAATTGGGTTAACAATTTATTGGTTGTGGTATTAAATGTGTGAGTATACAAATTGTGTAAATGTCTGTAAGAGGTTGCCAGAGAATTTCTCTTGGCGGGATATATATAAGTAGGCTTAGAGGTTTAAGAAACTTAACTTTGTTGTATCTGTCTCAGCAAGGTCCCGAGGTTGTCCGGTAAGGTCGCTGCTTCTATGATGTCTGCCTGTCAGAGTTGTCGTGTTCCTCTCACTGGTGCGGACTCTGTTCTGTTCCCTTTGCCTGTCGGGCCTGTTTTGTGGAATTTTAGGGGTCTGCCCCTGGCCTCTGATTCCAGGAACTAATAGGGGCAGATAACCCAATTTCTGATAGTTAAGGCCACTGTAACCTCATGTTTTTTTTTAGATGCTTTGTTAATTACCTGAATATAATTCATTTTGTTTGTGATTTTTTCTTTCTATCTAGTTGTATTGTTGGAGGTCCATTTTTTGCCCTACACTATAACCATTACACTCTGAGCGCCTCTGTAAGGAATTATTTAAAAATAAGGATTTTGTGGGTGCATTTTAGTTGTCGATCTTTGATGCTATTTCCTCAAACAATGGTACAATTAAGAGATCTAGTTTTTGGTATCAGTATTTATTATACCCGTGACGAGAGAAACCACGAACGTAGTGGTTCGAAGCGTGCACGACTGTGTTTGGAATGCAGAATGAGATCAGAGGCGAGTGGGGAGATTGAACTCGCATCCTCCTGATCGTGAGTCGTGGCCTGACGCATGGGAATTGCTAAACTATCCAGAGTGGCCCGGATGTGAAGGATTGACGCGTGCTGATTAGTGTCGCACGTGCTGCACGGGCAAGTCAGAGTAAGGAGCCCGGATGAACACTGTAATTGTGTATTTAATGACCAGCCCTCACAAACCTGGGAGAAAAGCTTGCAGTAGCATTTTGGCTGTTGCGACGAGTGGACGAGAGACACAAGACATTTTGATAGTGTTGGTGAGATGAGTGCAGCATTGCTGGAAGAGATAGTTTCAGACTGAACACTTGGTCAGTTGGGAGAGTAAACGCGTCGGACTTAACTGTGCCTCCCCGGAGAACATTCTTATTAGAATACCAACGCACAACTTTCGTTGTATGAGAGAATTTGATTTTTTTTTTTAAGTTAAAAAATCGACCTACCCTATTCTACAAACATGATCTTAACACCTGAGCGCCTCTCTAAGGAATTATTTCAAAAGTTCATTTAACCCGGGCAATTCCGATTATCTATTGTTTTTTATTGTAAATATACGAAAGAGGGTAATTATGAACTTTCGTTTAGTAAATTAGGGTGTCCCAGAAAAAACAGAACCCACAAATTTTGTAATAAAACTATTGATTTTAACTAGGGGGTTTAGGGTATGGTTTAAGGTTTAGGGTTGGGGTTCTGTTTATTCTGGGTCACCCTTTATTTATTTATTTTCCCATTAAACTAACCCTAAACCCCAACCCTAACCCTAAACCCCCCTAGTAAAAATTAATAGTTTTATTATAAAATTTGTGGGTTCTGTTTTTTCTGGGTCACCCTGTATTTATTTATTTTCCCATTAAACTAACCCTAAACCCTAACCCTAACCCCCCCTTGTAAAAATTAACTGTTTTATTATAAAATTTGTGGGTTCTGTTTTTTCTGGGTCACCCTGTATTTATTTATTTTCCCATTAAACTAACCCTAAACCCCAACCCTAACCCTAAACCCCCCTAGTAAAAATTAATAGTTTTATTACAAAATTTGTGGGTTCTGTTTTTTTCTGGGTCACCCTGTATTTAT
Organism: Doryteuthis pealeii; assembly: GCA_023376005.1. Taxonomy (NCBI): domain Eukaryota; kingdom Metazoa; phylum Mollusca; class Cephalopoda; order Myopsida; family Loliginidae; genus Doryteuthis; species Doryteuthis pealeii. Next base: position 10,373,919 of record CM042175.1, read on the forward strand.
TTTTTTCCATTAAACTAACCCTAAATCCCAACCCCAACCCTAACCCTACCCCCACCCCGGTAAAAATGAACAGTTTTATTACAAAATTTGTGGGTTCTGTTTTTTCTGGGTCACCCTAATTTATTTAACAAAAGTGCATAACTACCTTAAAAAGAATAAATGCATTGTTTGAAAATATACGTGCAGTTAAGATATGACGATAAAAATGGCGGCGACTCTAAGTAATATGTGAGACAAAAACGTGTTAAAAAAACAATAAATTTTTCCTTTATTACCAATAATTCAGACTTTTATATGTTAAGCTTGTAACAGAAGACGTTAGCAATTTGCCTTTTTTCTTTTCTTTTTTTCTCTTGTCCCCTGCTTATTGCAAAAAATTATATTAAAGCCACTGTCTACAACCGGTCGTCTGTTGCAAATAAGAAAGTACGAAACGAGTTCCCCGCGCCCCGACCTAAACTGGAGTGTCCCATCCCTCTGATATGTTAAGTTAATTTGTTTTGTTCTTTTTTAGCTATAGGCACTTTTGTCGGCTGCTAGGAATTTTAAATTATTTAAGGTCAAACTTTGTCTAAATCGATAAGTAGTAACATAATAACCATCAGTAAAAAAAGAAATATATCATTACATAAGCAGTTTATTTTTAAAAGATTTAAAACCATTTGTTTTGGTCAATTTCGACGCGATCCGCCATTCAGCCTCTTTTTCGATGGTTTTAAGTGCTTGTTTACAATTTTACTGTAACATTCGCGATTGAAAAAGAATTACCAAAAATCAGGTAATTATCCGATTTTAATGAAATTTTCAGTATTGATTTAACAATTGATGAATTTTATAATGCATCAGTCATTTTATTTCAAAACTTTAATTTAGTATTTTTGCTATGAAAAATTAATATATAAAATTCATTTAAAATATGAAAATCCTGATGTTAAGTTTAAAATGTTTTATTTTTAGATTCTAAAAATAAATATCTACTTAATGCAAACCTTATTTTAGGTGCCAAAAGTAATAAGTTTTAAAGAAAAACTCGATTGAAAATGTACCCCCTCCCCTTTTTAAGTAGAAAAAACATCGATGTATAATTTTTTCTTTTATAAAATAATAACCAATTAAATAATTATTGAAATGAGTAAAAAACAAATCTCAAAAAAATTTATTATTTATTAGTTGAAATGATGATAATAATAATAATAGGAAAAATGTAAAAATATTCCGTCCATCTGATTATTTTAATAATAATAATAACGTAAATCCGTATACATTTTGATAAACAGACCGAAACACATGTGTAAGTGATATCGATTAAAAGTGATATCGATAAAATTTATTTTTATCCATCTACATTTCTTTTTTTTTACTCATTTTTTCCTCATATTGTCGGATTCAATTCCCTTTCCATTCTTACACACACACACACACACACACACACACACACACACACACATATATATATATATATATATATATTTGAAGGCAGTTGACAATGCAATATATGTTGAAAACTATTTTTATTTACCTTTTCTGTTTTTTTCTTTTTTTCTTTTTTCTAACATACTTAATATTTTCGGAACAAAATTCCATCTTCAGAGTTGTTAGAAGTTTTTAAAAGTACGAGGTGTTTTTTAATAGTACTTATCCCACGCTGGTGTGATCAACTGTTGTTTGAAAAATTAATGTTAAAATGAATGAATGGATGAAATAAAAATGAATGAAATCAGGGGGATAAATGAAAAATCCTTTTCAAGAGACCCCTCTCAAAAGTATTAAAACATTTTGAGAGTGGGGTCCCTGATAGAAAGTTTTTCTCAACTATTATAACTATTATTATTAATTGTTTTATTTTGGTGGTTTCATCCGGACATATATATATATATATATATATATGTATATATATATATATATACCAACCGCCCTTTATATATGTACTAGAAGCGGCTACCCAGCGTCGACTGGGCAAGGAGTGAAAACTTTGGTGTATTTATGTGTATACTTTTGAGATTTACAAATGCTGCACATTTTTAAGTAGAATTTCAATGCTATTTCTATGTATACCGACTGTCCTAGAAGCGGCTTCTCCGCGTCGCCCGAGTAGAAGCGGGGGGAGGGGGTAAAAAGTTAGTTTCGCAAATCCATTATTACTGAATCACGAGTTGGATCCTCACAGGATGCCCCATTAAAATCCCTACGTAAAAAATACTTTGCGTTGATCCGGCTTTGTAGGGAGACAGAAAAAAAAGTACACAAACACTCTGAAAAGAAAAATTAATGTCTCCTATTTAAAATATTAAATGAAAAGAAAATCTATTCTTTTACTGTTTACATGTTATTTTTCAGGTAACTATTAATGATCCCGAGTCAACAATTATAGATTTAAGTAACTATTCTTTATACAAATAATTTACAGTTAGATGGTATCAAGTATTCCGATCTAAAACAAATAATTCATACACAATTTTATGGTTTCAAGAATTCTTATTTAATACTAATAATTATATGTTTTGAATTAACTGTTCATGTTGTATGGTTTCAAGTAATTATAGCTTCAAGTGACTATTCTCTAGGTATACCCAAAATGAGACTAAATTGTATTTTTGACAAAATGACTTTAGCCCCCCCCCTCCGGGAAAATAATTTACCAAAAATCAGGAAATTATCGGATTTTAATGAAATTTTCAGTGTTTATTTATCAATGAATGATCTTTATAATGAATTATTCATTTTATTTCAAAACTTTCTCATTTTTTTCAGGTCGCTTAATTTTGACCCCCCTTATGTTGGGGGCGTAAAATGTTTTGCAAGCTGGTCATTTTCGATACTAATTACAGTATAAATAATGAGATAAAAGACCGTCACAAAAAGTAAGATCTGGTAATAGTGAATGTGTGTATATATATATATATATATATATATATATATATATTATATATATATTTACTTTGTCGTTAATAAAAGGTCTCCTTGGTCTAGCGCTAGTGAAAAGAGGATAGATTCCATCGCCGGCTAATACCGACTTGTCGTTAATTGTTTAATATTCGGAGTTTCCCCCGGACATATTATTGATCGCAACATCTTGTCAGGCGACTGCCACTCCTTCATTCATTGTCCGTTTGTGGGCTTGTTCATGACTTTTCAATCCTGCCAAAGTCTTGCATATCTTAGAACATATCTGGCACACGTAACGATTGGTATTGACTGAGTCGACAGGTGTTGTATATGCATCACTGTGAACTTTCATGTGAAGCTTGAGACCACCAGCTGTTCAACACACTTTTGTGCAGCAGGAACATGAAATGTCCTCATGTTGGGGATTATGCTGGGTATCAGAGAGTGGCATGTTAGAGACAACAGTTGCAGTCGGATAGCTCTCATGTGATTGAGCAAGCCCGCCTTTGACAACAGGGCCTGGTCACACTCCTCACAGATCCACACATCACCAGAATTGACCGGCAGAGTTTCACGTTTTTGGCACGCTTTTCCTGAGTTTTGCCCGGTCCAGCCTTGCAGCTTCAAACAGTTCTGCACCCCTGTATATCGTAGCCCTCCATTGCCCACGATCAGATTTCAGGGACTCCCAATTATCGACGGGAATACCAAAGCACACTAGACACTCCTTCACACTATCAGGAAACCGTTTTTTTTTTTTTTTTGGAGTCTTCTCAAGTTAAAAACTTTTCTAGTTTTTCGGAATCTAATATAGACACCCGTATCACAGTCATGGAAGGCATACCATCGTACGGCCGTCAGGTAAAGGGTATATATATATATATACTTTGTAAAGTGTTTCACATGCTATGAGCAATTGGTATAGTGCGACTTGTTCATTTCTGGATTGTCTGAATGTAGGTTTCCTTGTCGACATTTGAGACTATGAGAAAATGTCTAACAGTGTATGATGTTTGACGTGCTATACACTGTAGTTGTTCCTCTTGTTTGGGTATAAAGGCGTGCACAAGTCGTGTGTAACCAATGTGGAATCGGGATATAGTGACTTATTCCTTTCTAGATTTTCTGAAACCTGGTTTTCATGTCGTCATTTGAGACTATGAGAAAATGTTCAGCAGTGTTTGACATCATACACAGTGGTTGTTCTTCTTGTTTCAGTTTGAGTCTAAAGGAGTGCGTATGTCTTATAAGACCAATATGAAATTGGGATATAGTGACTTTTTTCTTTCTAGATTTCTGTAAGCTAAGTTTCTTGTCGACATTTGAGACTATGAGAAAATGTTTAACAGTGTAGAGTGTTTGACATGATATACACATTGGTTGTTTCTCTTGTCTGAGTATTAACGGGTGCATAAGTCTTTTGTGACCAAGGTGCAATCTGGATATAGTGACTTGATCATTTCTGGATTTTCTGAATTCAGCTTTTCATGTCAACGTTGAGACTATGAGAAAATGTTTAACAGTGTCTAATTAGCTATCGAAATTTACTTCTGCTTCTACCAAAGACACCGTAACACTTGTAAAGATCTTAAACAAAATAAGTTCGTCATCTTTTGCCCCCTCGCCACTGTTTTTTTATACTCGGTCTGGTCGAGACGTCACAACTCTCATCTCGCCAGCTACAAGACTTGCCACTGTAAGAATGGTTCAAAGTTATATATTGGATACACGACTCCGACGAAGGTTAACAGACAAAACATTTAATATATTACAGCACATGGATATGACGAGATACAAAGTACATAGGTAAAAAGGTACATAAACAAGGAGTACATAAATAAAGATGAAGACACATTCATGAATGGTACAAGATAACATATAAAAGTACAGACATGAGACTAGGGATAGTCCATGCTGTGAAGAACTTACAGTAATGTAAGTGGGGCCAAAAGCCCCAACGAGAAGGGATAGCCGTGACTAGCCCATGTGTCTCGTGGTTACTGGAACGAGAAAAGAGGCCGAAAGGGTTTGAACCCGGCGCTTAAATACTATAGCCCCCTAGCGGGCACCAGCAAACTAAACCGGGCAGACAACTCTCCCAGGCAAATACGAAACTAACGCTACACCACTATAAATCGCCGCCTCAAGGACACTCATGAGTTTTACCTCCACAACTAGTCGGACTCGTCACATGTTTTTCTTCCGCCCACACGTGCAACATGCAACCCGCTGTCTCTTCGGTCGACGGACCGTTGTTGGCTCATCACAGGTTCGTGAGTTTTGCCGTTCGCTCTCGCTACACAGTGCAGGGAGTTTGACGTGCTATACACTGTTCCTTTTATCTGAGTATAAATGAGGGCATAAGTCTTGTGTGACCAATGTGCAATTGGGATATAGGGAATTGTTTCTTTCTGCACTTTCTGAAACCCGTTTCTCATGTCGATATATGAGACTATGAGAAAATGTTTAACAGTGCAGGGTGTTTGACGTGCTATACACAGTGGTTGTTCTTCTTGTTTCAGTTTGAGTCTAAAGGTGTGTGTAAGTCTTGTGTGACCAATATGCAATCGGTATATTATGACAGAAAGTGCAAAAATGGAGTTAGCGTATAAAGGAGTCACTAACGCACAATTGGGATATAGTGACTTATTCCTTTCTAGATTTGCTGTAAACTGGGTTCCATGTCAACATTTAAGACTATGAGAAAATGTTTAACAGTGTTTGACATAATATACACTGTGGTTGTTCTTCTTGTTTCAGTTTGAGTCTAAAGGAGTGCGTATGTCTTATATATATTTACCAACCCCTCCGCACGAGCAGGATGTGACACAAGGTCAATTTCTTAAGCGGAGTTCAACAGGTTGGAATTCAGAGTTTTCCTTCTCCTAGACCAGTTGCCTAACCAAGGTTAAAGAACCTAGTCTGCCCTACTATTTATCCACAGCTGGAGGGAGAGTAGGATTTATACCTTTCCCAAGGGTATTAGCGCTAAGTGAAATGCAATTACCACATCCAGGATTTGAACTCGGGGCGACGAGTCCATTTCCCATGACTTTAACCATTACACCACACACTTCACCACGCGTAAGTCTTATAAGAGCAATGTGAAATTGGGATATGGTTTGTTTGGTTTGTTTTGTTTTACGGCATATCAACCTCAGTGGGTCATTTAATGCGATAAAAGTTTTGAAATAAATCAATTCTTAATGAATAATACAATTTTTTTATAAATACATTTTTCTATTCACCCATAGATGGGACCCTAACAGGTACTACCACTCCGGGTCAGAGTGGACCAGGGAGCAATGGTGATGAATGGGGTGCTCCACATTCCCCAAAGCTCCAATCTGGAACCTCACCATCAGATAGAGTTTAACGTCATTCCCAGGACATGTAGACCGCAGCCACGCCTTCTAGCACCCATAAAATTGGGATATAGTGACTTGTTTCTTTCTAGATTACTGTAAGCAAAGTTTCGTGTCGACATTTGAGACTATGGAGAAAATGTTTAACAGTGTAACTGTCTGACATGTTGGGGGTTGTTTCTCTTGTTTGACTATAAGGGTGGGTGTTAGTCTTGTGTGACCACGTTACTCTGGGCCGGAAAGAGAGAGAGAGAGAGAGAGAGAGAGAGAGAGAGAGAGAGAGAGAGTGAGAGAGAAGAGAGAGAGAAATGACTGAGAGAGAGAGAGTGAGAGAGAGAGTGAGAGAGAGAAAGAGAGAGAAAAGAGAGAGAGAGAGAAAGAGAGAGAGAAATAGAGAGAGAGTGAGAGAGAGAGTGAGTGAGAGAGAGAGAGTGAAAAAAAAATCTTAGTATTTAAAGTAATATAGATAAATATGAACAAATTGAGATAGATAGATAGATAGATATGAAGATGGATAGTTTTTAATAGACTGAACTGGGTCGTTATTTTAATAGTCACCGGGTAGCAATTTTTGAGGCAGGAGACCGGGACGCACTTCCTCATAAATCACCCATGTTTCTTTCTGGACTTTCTGAAGCTGAGTTCCTTGTCGACATTTGAGACTATGGGAAAATATTTATTTAATAGTGTAGTGCAGCGGTCCCCAACCACCACCGGGCCGCGGGCCATTAGGTACCGGGTCGCACAGAACGTTTGAATTTTTTAATTTTTTTTTTATTGATTATCAGTCTAAATGTTGATGTTTTATTTTGAAAAGTGACTTCTGTGCCTCTTGACAGGTCTCGGTCACGTGATAGGTCACCAGACGTCTCATTGCAGAGAAACAAGCTCAGGCCTCTCACTAATTGTCATTATTATTATTTGATTCACTTGTTCACTCTTTTATACAGAAATGATCAGTATTGTCACTTGAATCGAGTTTTTTTTATTATAATTATTTCTTATCAAAAAGGATTTTCGTTCTAAAATAGATATTTTCGTTTACAGAGATGTTGTTGATTATTAATTCATGAACAAAATGTTGTTTATTGTCTGTTGATATTTGCATTTGACATAAGAACCACTGCGGATGATTTATTATTAGATTACGTCATTAACGATTATCGAGCAAATGTAGGCCGGAGCATATGAAGGCCGGTCCGTGAAAATATTGTCTTAGATGAAACGGTAATTAGGACTGAGCTTATTCTAGTCGTGACCACCCAAGCGGAGTTTAACAGGTTTGAATTCAGAGTTTTCCTTCTCCTAGACTTGGTTCCCTAGCCAAGGTTAAAGAGCCCAGTCTGCCCTACTATTTACCTATAGCTGGAAGGAGAATAGTTGGATTCATACTTTTTTCCAATGACATTAGCGTTATGTGAACTGTGGCTTCGTCCAGTATTTGAACTCTGGTCGACGATTCCATTTCCTACGACTCTAACCAGTACACCACCGCGCTTCCCCTTAGAATAATGAGAGAAAGGGGAAAAGTGCAGGGTTTTTTTTTCAAATTATGTAATTTGCTCACCTGTGGGGTTACCATATTTTTCGAGCGATGGCCCCATAACCACTTTGATCAGCACAATACAGTTAATACACACAAAAAAAACACATAATCTCTAGACCTTTTAGAATAAAGCCAGAAAGTATAAAAGTAGAGTTTTTTTCAAATTATCTGATTTGTTCACCTGAGATCGGGGGGGGGGGGAATCACCAAATTTTCGAGTGAAGGCTGCTTAACCAATTTATTGTTCAATATATAAATGATGATGATGATTTATTATTAGATTACGTCATTAACGATTATCGAGCATATGAAGGCCGGAGCATATGAAGGTCGGTGCGTGAAAATATTGTCTTAGATGAAACCGGTCCGTGGCGCAAAAAAGGTTGGGGACCACTGGTGTAGAGTGTTTGATATGATATACACTGTAGTTACGGCCCCGTAACCACTTTAATTGGCACAATACAGTTAATACACACACAAAAAAAAACCACATAATCTCTAGACCTTTTAAAATAAAGCCAGAAAGTATAAAAGTAGAGTTTTTTCAAATTATCTGATTTGTTCACCTGAGATCGGGGGGGGGGGGAATCACCAAATTTTTCCGAGTGAAGGCTGCTTAACCAATTTATTGTTCAATAATATAAATGATGATGATGATTTATTATTAGATTACGTCATTAACGATTATCGAGCATATGAAGGCCGGAGCATATGAAGGTCGGTGCGTGAAAATATTGTCTTAGATGAAACCGGTCCGTGGCGCAAAAAAGGTTAATATTATCACTCATAATATGTACATGCATAACAATGTTCTGATAAACAAAAAAATTATTAATTTTATTAATTAATATACATATATATATGTTGAAAGAATGAATAAAGGAAAGAAAGTACAGAATGGATAATAAGGATAATTTTTAAGCAATATCACTTACACGTGTTTCGGTCAGGAAGTTTATCTATGTGTAACATTATTCAAACTATTATTATTATTAAATAAAATTGAAATGAAACTAATAATAATGAGATAAATGGTACAACCACCGGGTGCGACCCGGTAGCCGGGTGGCCGCGGAGCCATTAAGGCTACCGGGCCGCACAGAACGTTTGAATTTTTTCTTTCATTTTTTTTAAATTTTTATTGATTATCAGTCAAAATGTTGATGTTTTATTTTGAAAAGTGACTTCTGAGCCTTTTATATAGAATGATCAATATTGTCACTTGAATCGAGTTTTTTATTATAATTATTTCTTATTAGAAAGGATTTTCGTTCTAAATGTTGAATGTTTTATTTTGAAAAGTAACCTCTGAGCCTTTTATATAGAATGATCAATATTGTCACTTGAATCGAGTTTTTTTATTATAATTATTTCTTATTAGAAAGGATTTTCGTTCTAAATGTTGATGTTTTTATTTTGAAAAGTAACCTCTGAGCCTTTTATATAGAAATGATCAATATTGTCACTTGAATCGAGTTTTTTTATTATAATTATTTCTTATTAGAAAGGATTTTCGTTCTAAAATGTTGATGTTTTATTTTGAAAATAACTCTGACCTTTTATATAGAAATGATCAATATTGTCACTTGAATCGAGTTTTTTTATTATAATTTATTTCTTATTAGAAAGGATTTTCGTTCTAAATGTTGATGTTTTATTTTGAAAAGTAACCTCTGAGGCTTTTATATAGAAATGATCAATATTGTCACTTGAATCGAGTTTTTTTATTATAATTATTTCTTATTAGAAAGGATTTTCGTTCTAAATGTTGATGTTTTATTTTGAAAGTAACCTCTGAGCCTTTTATATAGAATGATCATATTGTCATTGGAATCGAGTTTTTTATTATAATTATTTCTTATTAGAAAGGATTTTCGTTCTAAATGTTGATGTTTTATTTGAAAAGTAACCTCTGAGCCTTTTATATAGAAATGATCAATATATGTCACTTGAATCGAGTTTTTATTATAATTATTTCTTAATTAGAAAGGATTTTCGTTCTAAATGTTGATGTTTATATTTTGAAAAGTAACCTCTGAGCCTTTTATAATAGAAATGATCAATATATTTCACTTGAATTCGAGTTTTTTAATTATAATTATTCTTATTAGAAAGGATTTTCGTTCTAAATGTTGATGTTTTAATTTTGAAAAGTGACTTCTGTGCCTTTTATAATAGAAATTGACAAATATTGTCACTGAAATCGAGTTTTTTTATTATAATTATTTCTTATAGAAAGGATTTTCGTTTCTAAAATGTTGATGTTTTATTTTGAAAGTAACACCTTTGTGCCTTTTATATAGAAATGATCAATATTGTCACTTGAATCGAGTTTTTTTATTATAGATTATTTTCTATTAGAAAGGATTTTCGTTCTAATTGTTTGATGTTTTTATTTTGAAAAGTGACTTCTGTGCCTTTTAATATAGTAAATGATCAATATTGTCACTGAATCGAGTTTTTATTAATAATTATTTCTTATTAGAAAGAGATTTTCGTTCTAAATGTTGATGTTTTATTTTGAAAAGTGACTTCTGTCCTTTTATATAGAAATGATCCATATTGTCACTTGATCGAGTTTTTAATTCATAATTATTTCTTATTTAGAAAGGATTTTCGTTCTAAAATGTTGATGTTGTTGGAAGAGGACTGGCTTTATAGTGATCAACATGTCAGATCGGGGTTTTATATTTCTTGAAGGTTTTGTTTGTGATGTTTATTTTGAAAAGTGACTTCTGTGCCTTATAATAGAATGATCAATATTGTCACTGAATCGAGTTTTTTATATATTATTTCTTATTAGAAAGGGATTTTCGTTCTAAATGTTGAATGTTTTATTTTTGAAAAGTGACTTCTGGTGCTTTATATAGAAATGATCAATAATTGTCACTTGAAAATCGAGTTTTTTATTATAATTATTTTCTTATTAGAAAGGATTTTCGTTCTAAATGTTGATTTTTATTTTGAAAGTGCTTCTGTGCTTTATATAGAAATGATCAATATGTCACTTGAATACGAGTTTTTTAATATAATTATTTTTATTGAAAGGATTATCGTTCGTAAAATGTTGATGTTTTATTTTTGAAGTGACTTCTGAGCCTATATTAGAAATGATCAATATTGTCACTTGAATCGAGTTTTTTATTATAATTATTTCTTATTAGAAAGGATTTCGTCTAAATGTTGATGTTTTTATTTTGAAAAGTGACTTCTGTAGCTTTATATAGAAATGATCAATTTGTCACTTGAATCGAGTTTTTATTATAATTAATTTTCTATTAAGAAGAATTTTCGTTTAAATGTTGATGTTTATTTTGAAAAGTAGACGTTCTGGCCTTTTATATAGAAATAGAGTCAATATTGTGCAACTTGAATGCGAGGTTTTTTTATTATAATTATTCTCTTCATTAGTGAAAGGGATTTTCGTTCTAACTAATATCGTAAAGAGTTGTATGAATTTTAATTTATGAATAAAGATAAGTTGACTTTTTGTCATAGAATATCTGTTTGTCAATATTGTCACTCTAAGAAATCGGAGTTTATTATTAGTTATTTTTACGTATTAAAAATTTATTCGAGTCATTGTTCTTTATATTAGAAGAAGGATCGGCTAATATGAAAAATGAAAGTCCGGTTACCCAACCCATAGAGGATTGTTGTATTAATATTATATGTATGGGGTTTTGCCTTCTTTTGATGTGGCATTTTTGAACAATCGCCAAAAAAGAACTAACAATGGTCGGACGAGGGTTAATGGATCTTATTTTAATGTTATGCGATGGACTTCGAGCGCCTATACAAACAGACGATAATGTTTACAGTAGGGCCCAGTATATGTGCGCCAAATTAGCTAGAAAATGTATTAATGCTTTCCTATCTTACCTACGCGATTACTTGTCGAGTTTCCCTTTAGACTTCCCATACAAGGTTAAAGAGCCCAGTTGCCCTACTATTACCCATAGCTTGGAGGGAGAATAGTGGTTTCATACTTTTTTCCAATGACATTAGCGTTATTAATCTGTGGCTTTCGTCCAGTATTCTGAACTCCTGGTCGAACGATTCCATTCCTACGAGGCTAAACCAGTACACCACGGAGGCGGGGTGCGGCTTTCCGCCCTTAGAATAAATGAGAAGAAGGGGAAAGTGCGGGGTTTTTTTTTTTTTGTTTTTTTTTTTTTTTTTCAAATTATGTAATTTGCCTTGCACCTGTGGTAACTCAATTTTTCGAGTATAACCACTTTGATCCAGCACATACAGTTAATACAACACAAAAAAAAACACACATATCTCTGGTCTTTTAAAATAAAGCGCAAAAAGTATAAAAGTGGAGTTTTTTTTCAAATTATCTGAATTTGTTCACTCTGAAGATCGGGGGGGGGGGAGGGAATCACTCAAATTTTAACGCGAGTGAAGGCTGCTTAACCAAATTTATTGTTCAATAATATAAATTTATTATTAGATTACGTCATTAATGAATTATCGAGCAAATGTAGGCCCGGAGAATATGAAGGCCGTCCGTGAAAATATTGTCTTTGTGAGACCGGTCCGTGACGCAAAGAAAGGTTTGGGGACCCACTACTTTAAAGGATAGATTTAATCTAATCACCCCCACCTTGGGCAGGATGTGCATGACTCAGGTTTTTTTAAGTCGAGTACTGTTGGTTTGAATTCAAGATTTCTTTCATAGAACCAGTTGCTCTGTGGTCACAAGTATATCTCTTTCTTATTAATAATGGAGATTGTGTGTTTTGTTCTGTCTGTAACCGAAACTATATTACTACTCAAAGTACATTCCTTAGTTATTTGACATCAACATTCTCAATAATTTATATTTATTAAACCTCAATTATTAATAAAATTGTTTTACATTATTAATACTGTTAAGCATATTCTACATACTAACACATGCAAATTGTATTTATATATACAACAAAATAGCGTTTAAGGTGTTAACGGGAAGCTAATTTGCATATTGTATCAAAAATGTGAATTTTAATAAATATGTGCTTAGTATTCATTGATTTCTAATTGTTTGGTTTTTAAATTTAATGAATATAAGCAAAAATCTCTTCAATGAATCTTAAATGAAATCATTAACAAGAAAAAATAAACTGTCGATTTTATATTTACTTCCTCTTTTAACCAAATACATTAATTAGAAAATAAAAATGAAAGACGAGAGTGATGGAAGAGTAAGTTTTCAGTTGTTCTATATATTTTATATGCATTTTTATTTTTTAGTTCATTAGCCTTTCTAATTTAATACAATATTTTTATTAACCTTAACTTAATACTTGCACCCGGAGGGGCATATATTTGCTAGTATATATAATATATAATCCACTGCAATTTTTATGATTTCAGAAAGTATTCCTATTTAATTATAATTTTTCAAGTATTGCAGATGATTTATTATTTAGATTACGTATTAACGATTATCGAGCCAATGTAGGCGGAGCATATGAAGGCCGTCCGTGAAAATATTGTCTTAGAAATTTTGAAAACCCCCGGTCCGTGGCGCCCAAAAGGTTGGGGGACCGCTGGTGTAGAGTGTTTGATATGAATATACACTGTATTGTTCTTGTTTGAAGTCTAAAGAAATGCATAAGTTCTTATAGACGAAATGTGAATTGGGATAGAGTGACTTGTTTCCTTTCTAGACTTTCTGAAAGACAAAGATAAAAAATAAGAAATATATTTAATATTACGAAATGAGTATACAAACACAGGCCACGACACTAAACTTTTTTTCATGACCGTCCCGACAAAAATTATCAAACCGTCCGAATGGGGTTTTGACATCCGAAATCAAATATTTCTTTAATTCATTAGCATCATCTACACTTTCAGTCATGCAGTAGCATAATAACATGTAATAACATTAAGAAGCTGAAGCTAGTGATAATTCTGGATATTTGGACAAAATATCCATTTCCCTAGTGTGTTTTTAAGCTAAAAATATACTTTTTACTTTAAGTTACCCTAGTAGGTTAGTAGTACATAATTCGGGGTCCTTTAAACTATCTTCCTCCACCATTAATTCATTATATAATAGACCTGCGATGCCGTAGCCTCATTTTTGAGGTCAGCCATTCGGGCAATAACTGGACGGCCCAATATTGGAATGTAGTAGTAACTTTTAGGAAAAATTTTACGCGTCCCCGCCAAACTGTCCCGGGATGACGTATTTGATCGTTCCGGGTGTAATTTTATCGTCCCGGGACGGAACGGATGGTGTTATGTCGAGCCTGATACATCACAGTTAATAAAATAACCTAACATAACTGCAGTTTGTTAGTAACCAATTAGTCCACATTATTATTACTAGGAAATATATACACCCTCCGTAGGGTGCAAGTATTTAAGTTTTTAATATATAAAATATGTTTAAATTAGAAAGCTAAATGAAACTGAAAAAGGAATTCAGATAAAAAGATTTGGACAGAGGGGCGTATGATTGAAAAATCGAACAACTTTGACACTAAGTCTTCCATCTTTCCATTACTCCCGTCTTTCTTTGGTATTTCCTAATTTAAACTATTTAGTTTAAAATAGGAAGTAAGAATAATATTACAGTTATTTCTTTTGTTATGGATTTCTTTTAAGATTTTATTGAAGAGATTTTTGCTCATAATCATAAGATAAAACCAAACAATTAAGAAATCATAATACAAGCACATATTTATTAAATCAAATTTTAAGATCAATATGCAAATTAGCCTTCCAATTATCACTGTAAACTGGCTAATTTTGTTGATAATATAAATACAACTGCATGTTATTGGTATGTAGATATGGTCAACCAGTCTTAATGATGTAAAACAATTTTGTTAATAATTAAGGTTTAAATAAAAATAAGATCACAGAAGAATGTGATGTAAATAAAGGGAATTGTAACTTGTATAGTATATAGCTTCGGTACAAGACAGACAAACCCACAATCTCCATAATAAAAATTCAGATAAAGAATTTGGAAGCAGAGGGGGTATGATTGAAAAAAATAGAACAAACTTTGACACTAACTCTTTCCATCATTTTCCATTACTCCCCGTCTTATGGTAATTTCATAATTTAACTATTTAGTTAAAATAGGAAGTAAAGAAATAAAATAACAGTTATTTATTCTTGTATGGATTTCTTTTAAGATTTTCATCGAGATTTTGGCTTCATATTCATAAGATAAAACCAAACAATTAGAATCAAAATACTTAAGGCATATAATTTATTAAATCACATTTTAAGGATCAATATGCAATAAGCCTTTCCATTCACACTGTAACCGCTATTTTGTTGTATATATAAATACAATGCAAATGTTATGTTAGTATGTAGATATGGTCAATCAGTCTTAACGATGTAAAACAATTTTGTTAATAATTGAGGTTTAAATAAAAATAAAAATCAATGGAGAGAATGTAATGTAAATAAAGGGAATTGTAACTTGTATAGTAATATAGTTTCGGTTACAGACAGACAAACCCACAATCTCCAAATTACAATAGAAGATTAAAGTACACATTCGTTTGGCTACATTCCCACATGAGTTGACCAATTCACGTTGAAAACAAAAATGAAACATGATAATGGAAATTCAAAAATAAAGGAAAGAAAAGTGCAAATGCAGTTTTTTCAAAATTAATGTCCTTTGTTCACCTGGGAGCGGAAAAGGGATGACCAAATTTTTGTGAGTGAGGGCCGAGTAAACCACTTTTGTTCTAATGATATACATTGAATAAGCAAAAAATACAGACAGCAACATATATCCGTAGGCCTCTTAGAATAAAACAATGAGTGCAAAAATGCAGTATTTCAAATATATAATTTATTCACCAGTTTGGGTGGGGGTCCCAAAATTTTTACGAGCGAGGGTCACATAAACCATTTTTTGTTCAATATATACATTGAATATAACATATAATCTGTAGGCCTCTTGATAAAGCGAGAAAGGGGAGAAGTTGCAGTTTCAAAATATGCCTTGTTCACACTGAGATCGGGGGGGGTCACCAGATTTTTTGCGAAGTCGGGGTCGCATGTACCACTTTATCGTTCTATAATATCTTATCTTATCTTAATTATTATAATGAGATTGTGTGTTTTTCTGTCTGTAACGAACTAATATTACTACTCAGTCACAATTTCCTTTGTTATTTGACATCACAATCTCAATGATTTTATTTTTATTTAAATCTCAATTATTAATAAAATGTTTTTACAATTATTAATGCTGTTGAGCATATCATAATAATATACATGCATTATATTTATATAATACAAACAAAATAACAGTTTACAGTGTGAACAGGGAAGGCTAATTTGCATATGATATTTAAAATGTGATTTTAATAAATATGTGTTTAGTACTATTGATTTCTATTCTTTGGTTTTATTTTAATGAAATATGAGCAAAAATTTCTTCAATAATCTTAAATGAAATCTATTACCAAGATTAAATAAACTGTATTTTATTCTTTCTTCCTATTACTAAATACTTAATTAGAAAAAAATAACAATGAAAGACGAGAGTGATGGAAGTGTAAAGTTTCAGTTGTTCTAGTTTTTAGATTATACCCCCCTGTTTCAAATCTTTTTATCTGCATTCTTATTTTAGTTTCATTAGCCTTTCTAATTTAAATACAATAGTTTATTTACATTAACTTAAATACTTGCACCCAAGGAGGTTGCAATATATTTGCTAGTACATTGAATAACAAAAAAAAAAAATAAATAAATAAAGAACAACAAACATATAGGCGCTCTTAGAATAAAGCGAAAGAAAAGTGCAAAATTGCAGTATTTTTCAATTATAATAAATTTATTCACCAGTTGGGTGGGGGTCACTAAGATTTTACGAGTGAGGGTTCACATACCACCTTGTTCTATAATATACAGTGTCTGAGCATAAATAAGAACACAAACATATAATCTACGATTGCCTTTAGAATAAAAAAAAGCGAGAAAGGGCAAAAGTGAAGTATTTTTCAAATTATGTAACTGTTCACCTATGGGGTCGCCAAATTTTTCGAGCGATGGCCCATAAACCACTTTGTTCAGTCAGCATACAATTAATAAGCACAAAAAAACATATAATCTCTAGGCTTTCTATACATAATATAAGGGAGTTGTGTGTATGCGTATATCCGGATGAAACCTTCGAAAAATAAACAATTAACGACAAAGTAAATATATATACACATTAAATATCACCAGGGCTTGGTTTTCTAATCTATTCTATACATATATAAAAGGCAGTTGTGTGGTATGCGTATAATCGCGGATTGAAACTTTCGAAAATGAAATAATTACGAACAAAGTAAATATAATATACACATTAAAATATCAAACGCAGGGCTTTGGTTTTTCTAACACATAATATAAAGGCAGTTGTGTGTATGTGTATGTCCGGAGGAACTTCGAAAATAAAACAATTACGACAAAGTAAATATATATACACTTAAATATCACAGGGCTTGTTTTTCTATCTATCTATACATATATAAAAGGCAGTTGTGTTATGCGTATATCGGATGAAACTTCGAAAATAAAAATAATTAACAGACAAAGTAATATATATACACATTAAATATCCGAAGGGCTTGGGTTTCTATCTATCTATCATATATAAAAGGCAGTTGTGTGTATGCGTAATCGGATGAACTTCGAAAATAAAATATATTAACGACAAAGTAAATATATATACACATTAAATATCACCAAGGCGCCTTGGTTTTCTACACATATATAAAGGGCAGTTTGTGTATGTGTATGTCCCGGAGGAAACTTCGAAAATAAACAATTAATCGACAAAGTAAATTATTACACATTATATCACCAGGGCTTTGGTTTTTCTATCTTCTATACATTATAAAAGGCAGTTGTGTGTATGCGTATATCGGATGAACTTCGAAAATAAAAATAATTAACGACAAAAGTAAATATATATACACATTAAATATCACAGGGCTTGGTTTTCATATCTATCTTACATATATAAAAGGCAGTTGTGTGTATGCGTATATCCGGATGAAACTTCGAAAATAAAACAATTACCAGACAAAGTAAATATATATACACATAAATTATCAACCAGGGCTTGGTTTTCTAATCTATCTATACATATATAAAGGCAGTTGTGTGTTATGCGTATATGCCGGATGAAAACTTTCGAATAAAATTAATTAACGAAAAGTAAAATATATATTACACATTAAAATATCAACCAGGGCTTGGTTTTCTAACAACATATATAAGGGCAGTTGTGTGTATGTGTATGTCCGGAGGAAAACCTTCGAAAAATAAAACAAATTAACGACAAAGTAAAATATATATACACATTAAATATCACCAAGGGCTTGGTTTTCTTATCTAATCTTATACATATATAAAAGGCAGTTGTGTAGTATGCGTATATCCGGATGAAACTCGAAAATAAAATAATTAACGACAAGTAAAATATATATACACTTAACATATCCAGGGCTTGGTTTTCTATCTATCTACTATAAATATATAAAAAGGCAGTTGTGTGTTATGCGTATATCGGATGAAAAAAACTTCGAAAATAAAACAATTACGAAACAAAGTAAATATATATACAATTAAAATCACCGGGCTTGGTTTTCTATCTATCTATACATATATAAAAGGCAGTTGTGTGTATAGCGTATATCCGGATGGAAAATTCGAAATAAAATAATTAACGACAAGTAATTATATATATACACATTAAATATCACCAGGGCTGGTTTTCTACACATATATAAAGGGCAGTTGTGTGTATGTGTAAATGTCCGGAGGAAACTTCGAAAATAAAACAATTAACACAAAGTAAATATATATACACATAAATATCACAAGGGCTTGGTTTTCTATCTATCTATACATAATATAAAGGAGTTGTTTGTGTATGCGTATACTTCCGGATGAAACTTCGAAAATAAAATAATTAACGACAAGTAAATATATATAACACATAAATATACCAAGGGCTTGGTTTTCTATCTACTATACATATATAAAAGGCAGTTGTGTGTAATGCGTATATCCGGATGAAACTTCGAAAATAAAATAATTAACGACAAAGTAAAATATATATAAGCACATTAAAATATCAACAGGGCTTGGTTTTCTACACATATATAAGGGCAAAGTTGTGTGTTGTGTATGTCCGGAGGAAACTTCGAAAATAAACAATAACGACAAAGTAAATATATATACACTTAAATTCACCAGGGCCTTGGTTTTCTATCTATCTATACATATATAAAAGCAGTTGTGTGTAAAATGCGTATATCGCGGATGAACTTCGAAAATAAAATAATTAACGACAAGTAAATATATATACAACATATAAATATCACCAGGGCTTGTTTTCTATCTAATCTAAACATATATAAAAAGGCAGTTGTGTGTATGCGTATTATCCCGGATGAAACTTCGAAAATAAAACAATTAACGACAAAAGTAAATATATATACACAATTAAATATCACGCAAGGGGCTTGGTTTTATATCTATATATACATATATAAAGGCAGTTTGTGTGTATGCGTATATCCGGATGAAACTTCGAAAATAAAAATAATTAACGACAAGTAAATATATATACACATTAAATATCACCAGGGCTTGGTTTCTACACATAATAAAGGCAATGTTGTGTGTATGTGTAATGTCCGGGGAAACTTTCGAAATAAACAATTACGACAAAGTAAATATTATACAACATTAAATATCACCAGGGGCTTTGGTTTTCCTATCTATCTATACATATATAAAGGCTAGTTTTGTGTGTATGCGTATATCCGGATGAAACTTCGAAAATAAAATAATTAACGAAAAAGTAAATATATATAACACAATTAAATATACCAGGGCTTGGTTTCTTCTATCTATACAATATATAAAAGGCAGTTTGTGTGTATGCGTATATCCGGATGAAACTTCGAAAAATAAACAATTAACGACAAGTAAATATATATACAACATTAAATATCACCAAAGGGCTTGGTTTTCTATCTATCTATACAATTATAAAGGCAGTTGTGTGTATGCGTATATCCGGATGAAAACTTAGAAAATAAAATAATTAACTGGACAAAAGTAAATATATATACACATTAAATATCACATGGGGCTTGGTTTTCTACACAAATAAAAGGGCAGTTGTGTGTATGTGTATGTCCGGAGGAAAACTTCGAAATAAAACAATTAACGACAAAGTAAATAATATATAACATAAATTATCAACCCAGGCTTGGTTTTCTAATCTATCTATACATATATAAAAGGCAAGTTTGTTTGTATGCGTATATCCGGATGAAACTTCAAAATAAATAATTAAACGACAAAAGTAAATATATATTAGCACATTAAATATCACCGGGCTTGGTTTTCTATCTATCTATACATATATAATGGCAGTTGTGGTGTAATCGTATACCGGATGAAACTTCGAAAATAAAAACAATTAACGACAAAGTAAATAATATACACATTAAATATCACCAGGGCTTGGTTTTTCTATCTAATCTATACATATATAAAAGAGTTGTGTGTATGCGTTATCCGGATGAAACTTCGAAATAAAACAATAACGACTAAAGTAAATTATATATACACATTAATATCACCAGGGCTTGGTTTTCTATCTAATCTAATACATATATAAAAGGCACGTTGTGTGTATGCGTATATCCGGATGAAACTTCGAAAAATAAAACAATTAACGACAAAGTAAATATTATACACATAAAATATACCAAGGTGCTTTGGTTTTCTATCATTTTCGAGTGGCTGATAAACACAAGTCTTTTCTTTTTCTTTTTTTTTTTTTTTTTTTTACATAGACGATTTTAATGGGGACATTCTGCGGAGGTTTCCAAACTCGTTGATTAGTAATAATGGATCTACGAACTAAACTTTTTTTTGCTACACCCTTCTTCCAATACCGACGCTGGATAGCCACTTCTAGTTTAGAATAAAGCCCGAAAGTGCGAAAGTGGAGTTTTTCAAAATTATCTTCAATTTGTTTACCTGAAATCGGGGGTCACCAAAATTTTCGCGGTGAGGGTTTGCATCAGCCACTTTATTATTCTAATATTATTCAGTGAATACAAAAGACACAACATATAATCTCTCAGCCTCCTAGTAGAAAAGCGAGTCAGGGCAAATGTACAGTTTTTTAAATCATGTTTTGNCCCGTGCTTACTTTTCAAAATGAAACATCAACCACCCTCCTAGATACGAAATCCTTTTCTAATAAGAAATAACTATAATAAAAAACTCGATTCAAGTGACATATTGATCATTTCTATATAAAAGGCTCAGAGGTTACTTTTCAAAATAAAACATCAACATTTAGAACGAAAATCCTTTCTAATAAGAAATAATTATAATAAAAAACTCGATTCAAGTGACAATATTGATCATTTCTATATAAAAGGCTCAGAAGTCACTTTTCAAAATAAAACATCAACATTTTGACTGATAATCAATAAAAATTTTAAAAAAATGAAAGAAAAATTCAAACGTTCTGTGCGGCCCGGTACCTAATGGCTCGCGGCCCGGTACCGGGTCGCGACCCGGTGGTTGTACATTTTTTCTATTATTATTATTTCATTTCATTTGTTTATTTAATAATAATAATAGTTTGAATAATGTACACATAGATAAACTCCTGACCGAAACACGTGTAAGTGATATTGCTTAAAATTATCCTTTATTATCCATTCTGTACTTTCTTTCCTTTATTCATTCTTTCAACATATATATATGTATATTAATTAATAAAATTAATAATTTTTTTGGTTTATCAGAACATTGTTATGCATGTACATATTTATGAGTGATAATATATAACCTTTTTTGCGCCACGGACCGGTTTCATCTAAGACAATATTTTCACGCACCGACCTTCATATGCTCCGGCCTTCATATGCTCGATAATCGTTAATGACGTAATCTAATAATAAATCATCATCATCATTTATATTATTGAACAATAAATTGGTTAAGCAGCCTTCACTCGGAAAAATTTGGTGATCCCCCCCCCCCGATCTCAGGTGAACAAATCAGATAATTTGAAAAAAACTCTACTTTTATACTTTCTGGCTTTATTTTAAAAAGGTCTAGAGATTATGTGGTTTTTTTTGTGTGTGTATTAACTGTATTGTGCCAATTAAAGTGGTTACGGGGCCGTAACTACAGTGTATATCATATCAAACACTCTACACCAGTGGTCCCCAACCTTTTTGCGCCACGGACCGGTTTCATCTAAGACAATATTTTCACGCACCGACCTTCATATGCTCCGGCCTTCATATGCTCGATAATCGTTAATGACGTAATCATAATAAATCATCATCATCATTTATATTATTGAACAATAAATTGGTTAAGCAGCCTTCACTCGGTAAAATTTGGTGATTCCCTCCCCCCCCCCCGATCTCAGGTGAACAAATCAGGATAATTTGAAAAAAACTCTACTTTTATACTTTCTGGCTTTATTCTAAAAGGTCTAGAGATTATGTGTTTTTTTTTTGTGTGTATTAACTGTATTGTGCTGATCAAAGTGTTATGGGGCCATCGCTCGAAAATATGGTAACCCCACAGGTGAGCAAATTACATAATTTGAAAAAAAAAACCCTGCACTTTTCCCCTTTCTCTCATTATTCTAAGGGGAAGCGCGGGGTGTGTACTGGTTAGAGTCGTAGGAAATGGAATCGTCGACCAGAGTTCAAATACTGGACGAAGCCACAGTTCACATAACGCTAATGTCATTGGAAAAAAGTATGAATCCAACTATTCTCCTTCCAGCTATAGTAAATAGTAGGGCAGACTGGGCTCTTTAACCTTGGCTAGGAACCAAGTCTAGGAGAAGGAAAACTCTGAATTCAAACCTGTTAAACTCCGCTTGGGGTGGTCACGACTAGAATAAGCTCAGTCCTAATTACCGTTTCATCTAAGACAATATTTTCACGGACCGGCCTTCATATGCTCCGGCCTACATTTGCTCGATAATCGTTAATGACGTAATCTTATAATAAATCATCCGCAGTGTTCTTATGTCAAATGCAAATATCAACAGACAATAAACAACATTTTGTTCATGAATTAATAATCAACAACATCTCTGTAAACGAAAATATCTATTTTAGAACGAAATCCTTTTTGATAAGAAATAATTATAATAAAAAACTCGATTCAAGTGACAATACTGATCATTTCTGTATAAAAGAGTGAACAAGTGAATCAAATAATAATAATGACAATTAGTGAGAGGCCTGAGCTTGTTTCTCTGCAATGAGACGTCTGTGACCTATCACGTGACCGAGACCTGTCAGAGGCACAGAAGTCACTTTTCAAAATAAAACATCAACATTTAGACTGATAATCAATAAAAAAAAAATTAAAAAATTCAAACGTTCTGTGCGACCCGGTACCTAATGGCCCGCGGCCCGGTGGTGGTTGGGGACCGCTGCACTACACTATTAAATAAATATTTTCCCATAGTCTCAAATGTCGACAAGGAACTCAGCTTCAGAAAGTCCAGAAAGAAACATGGGTGATTTATGAGGAAGTGCGTCCCGGTCTCCTGCCTCAAAAATTGCTACCCGGTGACTATTAAAATAACGACCCAGTTCAGTCTATTAAAAACTATCCATCTTCATATCTATCTATCTATCTAATTCAATTTGTTCATATTTATCTATATTACTTTAAATACTAAGATTTTTTTTTCACTCTCTCTCTCTCACTCACTCTCTCTCTCACTCTCTCTCTATTTCTCTCTCTCTTTCTCTCTCTTCTCTCTTCCTCTCTTTCTCTCTCTCACTCTCTCTCTCACTCTCTCTCTCTCAGTCATTCTCTCTCTCTTTCTCTCTCACTCTCTCTCTCTCTCTCTCTCTCTCTCTCTCTCTCTCTCTCTCTTTTCCGGCCCAGAGTAACGTGGTCACACAAGACTAACACCCACCCTTATAGTCAAAACAAGAGAAACAACCCCCAACATGTCAGACAGTTACACTGTTAAACATTTTCTCCATAGTCTCAAATGTCGACACGAAACTTTGCTTACAGTAATCTAGAAAGAAACAAGTCACTATATCCCAATTTTATGGGTGCTAGAAGGCGGTGGCTGCGGGTCTACATGTCCTGGGAATGACGTTAAACTCTATCTGATGGTGAGGTTCCAGATTTGGAGCTTTGGGGAATGTGGAGCACCCCATTCATCACCATTGCTCCCTGGTCCACTCTGACCCGGAGTGGTAGTACCTGTTAGGGTCCCATCTATGGGTTGAATAGAAAAATGTATTTATAAAAAAATTGTATTATTCATTAAGAATTGATTTATTTCAAAACTTTATCGGCATTAAATGACCCACTGAGGTTGATATGCCGTAAAACAAAACAAACCAAACAAACCATATCCCAATTTCACATTGCTCTTATAAGACTTACGCGTGGTGAAGTGTGTGGTGTAATGGTTAAAGTCATGGGAAATGGACTCGTCGCCCCGAGTTCAAATCCTGGATGTGGTAATTGCATTTCACTTAGCGCTAATACCCTTGGGAAAGGTATAATCCTACTCTCCCTCCAGTGTGGATAAATAGTAGGGCAGAACTAGGTTCTTTAACCTTGGTTAGGCAACTGTCTAGGAGAAGGAAAACTCTGATTCCAACCTGTTGAACTCCGCTTAAGAAATTACTTGTGTCACATCCTGCTCGTGCGGAGGGTCGTTGGTAAAATATTATAAGACATACGCACTCCTTTAGACTCAAACTGAAACAAGAAAGAACAACCACAGTGATATATTATGTCAAACACTGTTAAACATTTTCTCATAGTCCTAAATGTTGACATGGAACCCAGTTTACAGCAAATCTAGAAAGATAAGTCACTATATCCCAATTGTGCGTTAGTGACCTCCTTTTTACGCTAACTCCATTTTGCACTTTCTGTATAATATACCGATTGCATATTGGTCACACAAGACTTACACACACTTTAGACTCAAACTGAAACAAGAAGAACAACCACTGTGTATAGCACGTCAAACACCCTGCACTGTTAAACATTTTCTCATAGTCTCATATATCGACATGAGAAACGGGTTTCAGAAAGTGCAGAAAGAAACAATTCCCTATATCCCAATTGCACATTGGTCACACAGACTTATGCCCTCATTTATACTCAGATAAAGGAACAGTGTATAGCACGTCAAACTCTTGCACTGTGTAGCGAGAGCGAACGGCAAAACTCACGAACCTGTGATGAGCCAACACGCGTCCGTCGACCGAAGAGACAGCGCGGTTGCATGTTGCGCACGTTGTGGGCGGAAGAAAAAACATGTGACGATCGACTAGTTGTGGAGGTAAAAATCGTGAGTGTCCTTGAGGCGGCGATTTATAGTGGCTGATTAGCGTTAGTTTTCGTATTTGCCTGGAAGAGTTGTCTGCCGTTTAGTTTGCTGGTGCCCGCTAGGGGCTATAGTATTTAAGCGCCGGGTTCAAACCCTTTCGGCCTCTTTTCGTTTCCAGTAACCACGAGACACATGGGCTAGTCACGGCTATCCCCTTCCTCGTTGGGCTTTTCCCCCTTACAATTACTGTAAGTTCTTCACAGCATGGACTATCCCTAGTCTCATGTCTGTACTTTTATATGTTATCTTGTACCATTCATGAATGTGTCTTCATCTTTATTTATGTACTCTTTGTTTATGTCCCTTTTTACCTATGTACTTTGTATCTCGTCATATCCATGTGCTGTAATATATTAAATGTTTTGTCTGTTAACCTTCGTCGGAGTCGTGTATCCAATATATAAACTTGAACTATTCTTACAGTGGCAAGTCTCGTAGCTGGCGAGACGAGAGTTGTGACGTGTCTCGGCCAGACCGAGTATAAAAGAACAGTGGCGAGGGACAAAAGATGACGAACTTATTTTGTTTAAGATCTCACAAGGGTTTACGGTGTCTTTGATAGAAGCAGAAGTTATAATTTCGATAGCTAATTAGACACTGTTAAACATTTCTTCATAGTCTCAACGTCGACATGAAAAGCGAATTCAGAAAATCCAAAATGATTCAAGTCACTATATCCAGATTGCACATTGGTCACAAAAGACTTATACAACCGTTGATACTTCAGACAAGAGA
This sequence comes from Doryteuthis pealeii, assembly GCA_023376005.1. Taxonomy (NCBI): domain Eukaryota; kingdom Metazoa; phylum Mollusca; class Cephalopoda; order Myopsida; family Loliginidae; genus Doryteuthis; species Doryteuthis pealeii. The sequence continues at coordinate 10,399,867 of CM042175.1, forward strand.
AAACAACCACTGTGTATATCATGTCAAACACTCTACACTGTTAAATATTTTTCATAGTCTCAAAATGTCGACAGAGAAACTTAGCTTACAGAAATCTAGAAAGAAAAAAGTCACTGTATCCCAATTTCACAATTGGTCTTATAAGACATACGCACTCCTTTAGACTCAAACTGAAACAAGAAGACAAACCACTGTGTATGATGTCAAAACTGCTGAACATTTTCTCATTGTCTCAAATGTCGACATGAAAACCAGGTTTCAGAAAATCTAGAAAGGAATCAAGTCACTATATCCCCGATTCCACATTGGTTACACAAGACTTGTGCACGCCTTTATACCCAAACAAGAGAGAACAACTACAGTGTATATAGCACGTCAAACATCCTACACTGTTAGACATTTTCTCATAGTCTCAAATGTCGACAAGAAACCTACATTCAGACAATCCAGAAATGAACAAGTCGCACTATACCAATTGCTCATAGCATGTGAAACACTTTACAAAGTATATATATATATACCCTTTACCTGACGGCCGTACGATGGTATGCCTTCCATGACTGTGATACGGGTGTCTATATTAGATTCCGAAAAACTAGAAAAGTTTTTAACTTGAGAAGACTCCAAAAAAAACAAAAACGGTTTCCTGATAGTGTGAAGGAGTGTCTAGTGTGCTTTGGCATTCCCGTCGATAATTGGGAGTCCCTGAAATCTGATCGTGGGCAATGGAGGGCTACGATATACAGGGGTGCAGAACTGTTTGAAGCTACAAGGCTGGACCGGGCAAAACTCAGGAAAAGCGTGCCGAAAACGTGAAACTCTGCCGGTCAATTCTAGTGATGTGTGGATCTGTGAGAAGTGTGACCAGGCCCTGTTGTCAAAGGCGGGCTTGCTCAATCACATGAGAGCTATCCGACTGCAACTGTTGTCTCTAACATGCCACTCTCTGATACCCAGCATGATCCCCAACATGAGGATTTTCATGTTCCTGCTGCACAAAAGTGTGTTGAACAGCTGGTGGTCTCAAGCTTCACATGAAAGTTCACAGTGATGCATATACAAACACCTGTCGACTCAGTCAATACAATCGTTATGTGTGCCAGATATGTTCTAAGATATGCAAGACTTTGGCAGGATTGAAAAGTCATGAACAAGCCCACAAACGGACAATGAATGAAGGAGTGGCAGTCGCCTGACAAGACGTTGCGATCAATAATATGTCCGGGGGAAACTCCGAATATATAAACAATTAACGACAAGTCGGTATTAGCCGGCGATGGAATCTATCCTCTTTTCACTAGCGCTAGACCAAGGAGACCTTTTATTAACGACAAAGTAAAATATATTGTATATCTATATATTATATATATATATATAATATATATAATATATATACACCAACACTTCACTATTACCAGATCTTACTTTTTGTGAAGGTCTTTTATCTCATTATTTATACTGTAATTAGTATCGAAATGACCAACTTGCAAAACATTTTACGCCCCCCAACATAAGGGGGGTCAAAATTAAGCGACCTGAAAAAAAAATGAGAAAGTTTTGAAATAAAAATGAATAATGCATTATAAAGATCATTCATTAAAATAACACTGAAAATTTCATTAAAATCCGATAATTTCCTGATTTTTGGTAAATTATTTTCCCGGGGGGGGGGCTAAAGTCATTTGTCAAAAATGCAATTTAGTCTCATTTTGGGTATACTAGAGAATAGTCACTTGAAGCTATAATTACTTGAAACCATACAACATGAACAGTTAATTCAAACATATAATTATTAGTATTAAATAAGAATTCTTGAAACCATAAAATTGTGTCATGAATTATTTGTTTTAGATCGGAATACAGATACCATCTAACTGTAAATTATTTGTATAAAAGAATAGTTACTTAAAGCTATAATTGTTGACTCGGATCATTATAGTTACCTGAAAAATAACATGTAAACAGTAAAAGAATAAATTTCCTTTTCATTTAATATTTTAAATAGGAGACATTAATTTTTCTTTTCAGAGTGTTTGTGTACTTTTTTCTGACTCCCTACAAAGCCGGATCAACGCAAAGTATTTTTTACGTAGGGATTTTAATGGGGCATCCTGTGAGGATCCAACTCGTGATTCAGTAATAATGGATTTTGCGAAACTAACTTTTACCCCTCCCCGCTTCTACTCGGAGAGCCGCTTCTAGACAGTCGGTATACATAGAAATAGCATTAAAATTCTACTTAAAAATGTGCAGCATTTGTAAATCTCAAAGTATACACATAAATACACCAAAGTTTCACTCCTGCCCAGTCGCAGCTGGGTAGCCGCTTCTAGTACATATATAAAGGGCGGTTGGATATATAATATATATATATATATATATATATATATATATAATATATATTATATGTCCGGATGAAACCACCAAAATAAAACAATTAATAATAATAGTTATAATAGTTGAGAAAAACTTTCTATCAGGGACCCCACTCTGAAAATGTTTAATACTTTTGAGAGGGTCTCTTGAAAAGGATTTTTCATTTATCCCCCTGATTTCATTCATTTTTATTTCATCCATTTCTTCATTTTTAACATAATTTTTCAAACAACAGTTGATCACACCAGCGTAGGATAAGTACTATTAAAAAACCTAGTACTTTTAAAACTTCTAACAACTCTGAAGATGGAATTTTGTTACGAAAATATTAAGTTGTTAGAAAAAAAAAAAAATAAACAAAAACAGAAAAGGAAAATAAAAATAGTTTTCAACATATATTGCATTGTCAACTGCCCTTCAAAATAAAATTATATATTATATATATATATATATATATATATATATATATATATATATATATATATATATGTGTGTGTGTGTGTGTGTGTGTGTGTGTGTGTAAGAATGGAAAGGGAATTGAATCCGAACATATGAGGAAAAAATGAGTAAAAAAAAAAAAATGTAGATGGATAAAAATAAATTTTATCGATATCACTTTAATCGATATCACTTACACATGTGTTCGGTCTGTTTATCAAAATGTATACGGATTACGTTATTATTATTATTAAGATAATCAGATGGACGGAATATTTTTACATTTTTCCTATTATTTATTATTATCATCATTTCAACTAATAAATAATACATTTTTTTAGATTTGTTTTTTACTCATTTCAATAATTATTTAATTGGCTATTATTTTATAAAAAAAATTAACATCGATGATTTTTCTACTTAAAAAGGGGAGGGGGTACATTTTCAATCGAGTTTTTCTTCAAAACTTATTACTTTTGGCACCTAAAATAAGGTTTGCATTAAGTAGATATTTATTTTTAGAATCTAAAAATAAAACATTTTAAACTTAACATCAGGATTTTCATATTTTAAATGAATTTTATATATTAATTTTTCATAGCAAAAATACCAAATTAAAGTTTTGAAATAAAATGACTGATGCATTATAAAATTCATTAATTGTTAAATCAATACTGAAAATTTCATTAAAATCGGATAATTACCTGATTTTTGGTAAAATTTTTTGCAATCGCGAATGTTACAGTAAAATTATAAACAAGCACTTAAAACCATCGAAAAAGAGGCTGAATGGCGGATCGCGTCGAAATTGACCAAAACAAATGGTTTTAAATCTTTTAAAAATAAACTGCTTATGTAATGATATTTTTCTTTTTTTTACTGATGGTTATTATGTTACTACTTATCGATTTAGACAAAGTTTGACCTTAAATAATTTAAAATTCCTAGCAGCCGACAAAGTGTCTATTGCTAAAAAAAGAAACAAAACAAATTAACTTAACATATCAGAGGGATGGGACACTCCAGTTTAGGTCGGGGGTGGGGAACTCGTTTCGTACTTTCTTATTTGCAACAGACGCCGTTGTAGACAGTGGCTTTAATATATTTTTTTGCAATAAGCAGGGACAAGAGAAAAAAAAAAGAAAAAGGCAATTTACTAACGTCTTCTGTTACAAGCTTAAATATAAAAGTCTGAATTATTGGTAATAAAGGAAAAATTTATTGTTTTTTAACACTTTTTGTCTCACATATTACTTAGAGTCGCCGCCATTTTTATTGTCATATCTTAACTGCACGTATATTTTCAAACAATGCATTTATTCTTTTTAAGGTAGTTATGCACTTTTGTTAAATAATTAGGGTGACCCAGAAAAAACAGAACCCACAAATTTTTGTAATAAAACAGTTAATTTTTACAAGGGGAGGTGGTTAGGGTTAGGGTTTAGGGTTAGTTTAATGGGAAAAAAATAAATACAGGGTGACCCAGAAAAAGCAGAACCCACACATTTTATAATAAAACTGTTAATTTTTACTAGGGGGGTTTAGGGTTAAGGTTGGGATTAGTTTAATGGGAAAATGAATAAATACAGGGTGACCCAGAAAAAACAGAACCCACAAATTGTAATAAAACTGATAATTTTTACTAGGGGGTTTTAGGGTTAAGGTTGGGTTTGGGTTAAGGGTTAGTTTAATGGAAATAAATAAATAAAAGAAAAAACAGAACCACAAATTTGTGATAAAACTGTTAATTTTTACCAGGTTGGGGGTTAGGTTAAGGTTGGGGTTGGGTTTAGAGTTAGTTTAATGGAAAATAAATAAATACAGGGTGACCCCCCAAAAACAGAACCCACAAATTTCATAATAAAACTGTTAATTTTACTAGGGGTTTAGGGTTAGTTTAATGGGAAAATAAATAAATACAGGGTGACCCAGAAAAAACAGAACCCTAACCCTAACCCTAAACCTTAAACCCTACCCTAAACCCCCACGTTAAAATCAACAGTTTTATTACAAAATTTGTGGGTTCTGTTTTTTCTGGGACACCCTAATTTACTAAACAAAAGTTCATAATTACCCTCTTTCATATATTTACAATAAAAAACAATAGATAATCGGAATTGCCTGGGTTAAATGAACTTCTGAAATAATTCCTTACAGAGGCGCTCAGGTCTTAAGATTATGTTTGTAGAATAGGGTAGGTCGATTTTTTAACTTAAAAAAAAAAATCAAATTCTCTCATACAACGAAAGTTGTGCGTTGGTATTCTAATAAGAATGTTCTCTGGGGGGCACATTTAAGTCCGACGCTTTTACTCTCCCAACTGACCAAGTGTTCAGTCTGAAACAATCTCTCCCAGCAATGCTGCACTCTTCTCACCCAACACTATCAAAATATCTTTTCTCTCGTCCACTCGTCGCAACAGCCAAAATGCTACTGCAAGCTTTCTCCCAGGTTTGTGAGGGCTGGTCATTAAATACACAATCACAGTGTTCATCCGGGCTCCTTACTCTGACCTGCCCGTGCAGCACGTGCGACACTAATCAGCACGCGTCAATCCTTCACATCCGGGCCACTCTGGATAGTTTAGCAATTCACCTGCGTCAGGCCACGACTCACGATCAGGAGGATGCGAGTTCAATCTCCACACTCGCCTCTGATCTCATTCTGCATGCCAAACACAGTCGTGCACGCTTCGAACCACTACGTTCGTGGTTTCTCTCGTCACGGGTATAATAAATACTGATACCAAAAACTAGATCTCTTAATTGTACCATTGTTTGAGGAAATAGCATCAAAGATCGACAACTAAAATGCACCCAAAGATCCTTATTTTGAAATAATTCCTTACAGAGGCGCTCAGAGTGTAATGGTTATAGTGTAGGGCCAAAAATGGACCTCCAACAAAAAAAAAACACAAACAAAATGACTTATATTCAGGTAATTAACAAAGCATCTAAACAAAGCATGAGGTTACAGTGGCCTTAACTATCAGAAATTGGGTTATCTGCCCCTATTAGTTCCTGGAATCAGAGGTTAGGGGCAGACCCCTAAATTTCCACAGAACAGGCCCGACAGGCAAAGGGAACAGAACAGAGTCCGCACCAGTGAGAGGAACACGACAACTCTGACAGGCAGACATCATAGAAGCAGCGACCTTACCGGACAACCTCGGGACATTGCTGAGACAGATACAACAAAGTTTTTCTTAAACCTCTAAGCCTACTTATATATATCCCGCCAAGAGAAATTCTCTGACAACCTCTTACAGACATTTACACAATTTATATACTCACACATTTAATACCACAACCAATAAATTGTTAACCCAATTATATACACTATAATTGCCTTGTATCCTTTCCTTTACGACAGAGAAACTAATTCACCCCAGTATTTCTGTTATAACATTGAGTTTATACAAAATTATATGAAATTATTTACATAGAAATAGCATTGAATTTCTACTTAAAAATGTCCAGCATTTGTAAATCAAAATTAGTATAGGCTTAGGAATAAGGATCGATCCTAGACCAGGGATTGGCAAACTACTGCTCTCGTGCCATTTTCAATTGCTACGTCTTCTTTATGTAACCACGCCACCTAGTGGTTATTGGCAGACACTGGGGGTAATTACCTTTCGTATCCTTATTATACCTGAAATGTAATCCATTTCTGGGCTCGTTTCTGATTGGTCCATTATTACCAGAAATACTTGCTGCTATTTGGGGAAAGTCCATAAATATGAGTGGTAATTTTATGTACATTTTGTACCAAGATTTGTCCAACATTGCTGCGTCTTATTTATGTAACCACGCCACCTAGTGCCTATTGGCAGACACTGAGGGTAATTATCTTTCGTATCCCTTATTATACGAGAGGTGTAATTCTAACAGTACTATTGAAATGCAACAAAGTTTTCATGTAATAAGATACGAAGGTGTGTCTCCAAAAGAACCCGAACGATGTTTTTTTAAATTGACTTAATTTTCGACCTTATTTTACACTCCTTAGATATTATAAATATGGTAGTACAATAATACAACCAGATAACAAAAAAATGCATAAACAGGATTTTCTTAATTAGTAAACGCAAGAAGATAGGATCGAGCCTAGACCAGGGATTGGCAAAGCACAAGCATTCAGGCCAAATACGTCCCGCGACCTCATTTCAATTTATGTCAAAATCCTGCCTACTTACAAAATAGAGGCGACCGTTGTGTAACGGTTATAGTCGCAGTAAATGGCTGGTTGTTTAAATTTTACAGCATGTCAACCCTTGTTGGGTTATCTTATACCGAAGACGTTTTGTGTTATTCATTCTTAATGGGTACTCAATTTTTTTTTTCAAACTCATTTTTTTTTTTCAAACTCATTTTTGCTATTTAACCCATATATATATATATATATATATATATATATATATATATATTATATATATATATATATATATGAGGGGTAAACCCCCGAAACGCGCGTCTGTAGATTGCTTTATATATATATATATATATATATATATATTATATACCAACCCCTCCGCACGAGCAGGATGTGACACAAGGTCAATTTCTTATGCGGAGTTTAACAGGTTTGAATTCAGAGTTTTCCTTCTCCTAGACCGGTTGCCTAACCAAGGTTAAAAAGCCCAGTCTGCCCTACTATTTATTCATAGCTGGAGGGAGAGTAGAATTCATACCTTTCCCAAGGGTATTAGCGCTAAGTGAAATGCAATTACCACATCCAGGATTTGAACTCGTGTTGACGAGTCCATTTCCTATGACTTTAACCATTATACCACGCGCTTCCTTAACCCATATATGAGACTCTAACAGGTACTACCACACCGGATCAGAGTGGGCCTGGGAGTAATGGCAATGAAGAAATTGTACTCGGAGACATTATGTCAAATTGGTTTTGTTGACAAGCATTGAACCTGAGATTAGTTTTGATATTGGATGGTTGATTGGTTGATTGGATTTTATGGCATGTCAACCCCTGTTGAGATATTTTATGCCGAAGTCATTTTTTGTTTTATTCATTCTTGATGGATACACAATTATTAAAACTCAAGATTTAAAAAAATACATTTTTAATACTCATTATCTGATCTATTTAACCTATAGATGGGACCCTAACAGGTACTACCAGTCCTAATTAGAGTGGACCTGGAAGTAATGGTGATGAAGGGGTACTCCACATTCCCCAGAGCTCCAGAATTGAAACTTCACCATCAGATAGAGTTTAATGTCATACACAGGTCACTAAGACCATCAGCCGCCGCCTTCTAGCATGTATATGATAAAAAGGGAATCGCGTGGTGTAATGGTTAAAGTCATGAGAATTGGACTCGTCGCCCCGAGTTCAAATCCTGGACGTGGTAATTGCATTTAGGAGAAGGAA
>CM042175.1:10413077-10424056 GCA_023376005.1 Doryteuthis pealeii
CTGAGGCGGAGCGTCACACCTATCCTCACGTTACCACACAGATCCCTGTCCTATTCATACACTGAGTTGGCGAGGTCCGATATCGAACCAGGGACCTTAAGGTTCCCAGCCGAACACCTTCCCTCAATCTCCCTCTCTTCTCTCTCTCTCTCTGTCTGTCTGTCTGTCTGTCTCTGTCTGTCTCTCTCTCTCTATGTATATATATAAAATATACTAAATTTACATCTATATATATATATAATATAATATTGTATATACATAATATGCTATATATATATATATATAATATATTAATAAGTCATCCACAGACACGTGTTTCGGTATATCATGCCTCTTCAGTGTGCTAGACACAACTATCCTTGGGTAGGGTTCGAACTCAGACTGACCGCATGGTAATCCGATATCTTATCCCCTCGCCCACTGACAGTTGATGCGGGGACTGGTGTTTTTAAACTATTAAATACATAAGAATGTATGTATCTTTCGGTCATTGAGAGATCAAATTTTCGGAGAAATGATCAATATTAGCAATGAAAATGATATAAAATGATATAAATGAGCAATGAAAATGATATAAAAACATATTCATTTTAACAACATTGTGTGTTTTTCATACCCTTATATATATATATATATATATATATATATATATATAATATATATATATATATAATTTAGGGGACCACACATCAACCGAAGCGCATTGAAGAGAATTGTTTTCGTCGTCAATCTCTTGAGTGGGGAATCAGGCACTGGACAAACCGACCCTCACACGTTTTAGGCTAGGGGACATTTGCTGTCTTGCGTTGGGGGGAAATAAGAAATAAGAAATAAGAAATAAGAAATTTATTTATCAATAGTAGGTACAAGTTATAAAGAATAAGTAAAAGAAAAACCTTATTTTTGTTAAACTACTATTGAAGGGAGGCCATGCCTAATAGCGTGAAGCTAAGCCCATGGACATGACCACTCTTGGACTCTCACAGGAAACGATACAAGACACACCAGATAACACAAACATATAGATATATATCAGGAGACAAATTAGCCGTGTGAGAATCTAAATGCAAATATGTTGTTTATAAGAGGCAATAAAGTGCTTTTTCAAAAGTTTTTTAAGGACAAAATAATTTACCGAAACAAGCTTCACCTTTTCCTCCTTTTCTTCATCAAACAATACCGACTGAACAGTGTTCCAAGAATTAAGTGCATTAAAACGAATCGAATTATGCCCAAAACTAACCGTGTTGATGATAGGGAAATTAAACAAACCAGTCTGGTCAGCACGAGTGACATGAGCATGGGTGAAGTCAACTGCAAAAGCATTCTGAACAGAAACAGGCATTTTATTGTGGAATAGTTTATGTATGAATAAAATATTTTCACAATGGACCATATCAGAAAATTTGAGAATCTCCAAATTTGCATACAGGTTGTTAGATGATGCCCTAGGAGACACAAAGGACATAAGTCTCACCGCAAAGTTTTGAAGAACAGTAATACGATTAATCAAAGTACCGCCATTAGGCTGACCCCAAATTTGATTAAGGACATTCTAACACCACACGATTTATTTTACCTCATTTCCAAACCAGCTATGGTGGTACAAGGGGAGTAACTCCCCCAAGAAAGCAATAATAACGTAAAAAACAAATCTTTATACAGGGTGATTGAAAAGTAACTTCTAAGTCATTTTAAACTATTTATCATTCTTTTATATGCAGTTAAATGTTTTCTCAATTCTTTAATGTATCTATTAATAATGGAGATTCGCTTCCGGTTTTTGTCTGTAACAAAAACTATGTCACTGCTTACGTCACACTACCTAAAATCGTCATAATAGAATAAATTCACTCAAAATTTGAGCATGCAATGTTAGACAGCCCTCATTGGTTTTTTAAACAAGTTTTAATAAATCCATACCTGGTATTATCTATCTATATATAGTTTGTTTTATTTTAATATATATTTAAAGTTACCAGAACTAAGTTTCCATTTCATTTAAAAAAATTTTTTTACTCCTTTAATAAATTTATTTTATTTTTTACTCCTTTAATAAATTTGATGATTTTACTTTACTTATGATACAAACTCTCTGATATTAAATTTTCAACTCCCATCCCCTCAGGCAATATTTATTTTACGTCGCCCAGAGGGCGTTTTTTTATTTTGCTAGTATCCTTAATATACAGGCTGATTGTAAAGTAACTCCCAATTTTAAATTATTTATAATTTATTTATATGCAGTTACATTTTTCTCAGTTCTTTAATATATGTTCATTAATATACAGGGTGATTGAAAAGTAACTCCCAATTTTAAACTATTTATAATTTTTTTATATGCAGTTAAATATTTTCTCAATTCTTTAATGTATGTTCCTTAATATACAGGGTGATTGAAAAGTAACTCCCTATTTTAAACTATTTATAATTTTTTTTATATGCAGTAACATTTTTCTCAATTCATTAATGTATGTTCCTTAATATACAGGTTGATTGAAAAGTAACTCCCTATTTTAAACTATTTATAATTTTTTTTATATGCAGTAACATTTTTCTCAATTCATTAATGTATGTTCCTTAATATACAGGTTGATTGAAAAGTAACTCCCTATTTTAAACTATTTATAATTTTTTTATATGCAGTAACATTTTTTCTCAATTCATTAATGTATGTTCCTTAATATACAGGTTGATTGAAAAAGTAACTCCCTATTTTAAAACTATTTATAATTTTTTTATATGCAGTAACATTTTTCTCAATTCATTAATGTATGCCTTAATATACAGGTTGATTGAAAAGTAACTCCCTATTTTAAACTATTTATAATTTTTTTATATGCAGTAACATTTTTCTCAATTCATTAATGTATTTTCCTTAATATACAGGTTGATTGAAAAGTAACACCCTATTTTAAACTATTTATAATTTTTTTATATGCAGTAACATTTTTCTCAATTCATTAATGTATGTTCCTTAATATACAGGTTGATTGAAAAGTAACTCCCTATTTTAAACTATTTATAATTTTTTTTATATGCAGTAACATTTTTCTCAATTCATTAATGTATGTTCCTTAATATACAGGTTGATTGAAAAGTAACTCCCAATTTTAAACTATTTATAATTTTTTTTATATGCAGTAACATTTTTCTCAATTCTTTAATGTATGTTCCTTAATATACAAGCTGATTGAAAAGTAACTCCCTATTTTAAACTATTTATAATTTTTTTATATGCAGTTCAATGTTTTCACAATTCTTTAATGTATGTTCCTTAATATACAGGCTGATTGAAAAGTAACTCCCTATTTTAAACTATTTATAATCTTTTTTATATGCAGTAACATTTTTCTCAATTCTTTAATGTATGTTCCTTAATATACAGGCTGATTGAAAAGTAACTCCCTATTTTAAACTATTTATAATCTTTTTTATATGCAATAACATTTTTCTCAATTCATTAATGTATGTTCCTTAATATACAGGTTGATTGAAAAGTAACTCCCAATTTTAAACTATTTATAATTTTTTTTATATGCAGTTAAATATTTTCTCAGTTCTTTAATGTATGTTTCTTAGTATACAGGCTGATTGAAAAGTAACTTCCTATTTTAAACTATCTATAATTTTTCATATGCAGTTACATTTTTCTTAATTCTTTAATGTACGATCCTTGATATATAACAATTAAATCTGTTTTGTGCAAGATGGTGCTCCTACCCATTTTGCTATTGTTTTTTGTGAATCACCATTTTCCTGTGAGAGGGATGGGTAGACGTGGTCTGCAGTAGTGACCGGCCAGAAATCCTGATGTAACACCCAGCAACTTTTTTCTTTGGGGTTGGTTGAAGGAGCAAGTCTATTCTACGAAACCAACGACTTTGGAAGAACTTGAAGTAAGAATACGAGAATTTTATTTCTTCCATTCCTCTAGTTCCTGGGAAGATCAGTTGATGCGATTCCCGAGCGACTTGAGAGGCTGGAGACGAATGCTGGTGCTCATATATATGTTGGCATCCGTCGTCTACTGAAGAACGATGGCGTAGTGTCCTCCTTGACAGTTTAACTACAGTGTATGAATGAACTTTTTGCGAATTGGGTTACGGTCTAGGAGTTTGGGGATTAAAGTTGTTTTTAATTACGAATTGCTTAAAAAAAAAAACCAAAAACAACAAATTACTATACATTTAATGTTGAAAAATATTTTTTTAAACCAAGTTTAATTGAAATTATACATTTCAATACTAACACAAACAACTGAGACTAATGTGTCTACCGTTGGATTCAATAATTAATTTCAATGGTTAATTAAAATAATTTATTAAAGTTATTAAAGTTAATTAATTTGGGGTTATCAAAGTTATTAAAGTTATTAAAGTTAATTAATTTGTTTTTTTAAGCAATACGTAATTAAAAACAACCTTAATCCCCAAACCCCTAAACCGTAACCCAATTCACAAAAAGTTCATTTATAGACTGTAGTTAAACTGTCATAGGGGACCACCAAAAAACTCTCCGTTTTAATTTTCCGACCAATTTACAAGTTCCTATTTTAAAAACAATGTCTTTTAGTCACTAACATAATCAAAGGGAAATAATAAATACATTTAAAACAAAGATTTATCTCCCTTTAGTAGTTACCTTCAATTTGAGTCAAAAAGTTTTGCAATATTTTAGTAGACGCGAGTCATCGGCGCGTAATATCACATTGCCGAAGCAGTTTAAGTCGTGAAAGGTACCCGCTGTGGTTAGTAGTATCGTGGCAGTTAGTGTGTTGACAGGTTGTGTATTGCTGTACCCTGTGTATCATTGGAAGGTCGTACAGGCAAACGTGCAACATAGTCTAATTCGGAAACTTATGAGGTATGTCAAAAAAAGGGTAATCTGAACATTAGCTACATAAATGAGAGTAACCTCCCCTTGTTTATTTCACTTTGAGGAAACCATATGTTTTGGTCGGCCATTTTCATTCACCGTAAATCTACACTGAAAATACGAAATTATTCGAATCAATACAACTGCAGGTTTTAACATGAAAATATCATAAAATGTGTTCTTAATAACAATTAAGTTCATTTCAGATAATGCGCAAGCACAATTAAGAACACAAAGTGAAATAAACAAGGGGAGGTTACTCTTATTTATGTAGCTAATGTTCAGATTACCCAGAAAAGTTCCAGGACTGTTGTCACAAAGAATTTATTTCAAATCCCAACTCTCAAACTACAAGTTCTCCCCTTCAAAGTAATCCCCCTGGAGTCTAATGCTCTTTCTCATTCTTCTCATGCCACGGTTGCATGTACTCCTGGAAGGATTCTCCCGTGATTCTCCGTAACTCTGTCGTCACGGCCTTTTTGGTGTGGTGCACATCCTCAAAACGGGTTCCCTTGATAACGCCCTTGAGTTTGGGAAAGAGGAAAAAATCACATGGAGCCAAATCGGGCGAGTAGAGAGGTTGCTCCAGCACATCCACCTGGGCTCTATCCTTAAGCATCACGGGTGGCCCCATTGGGGGAGTCTTACCCCTCTGCAGAGGTGCAGTCAGTGCATTCTAACGCCCCAGCCGACAGAGCGGTGAGGCATTTTAAAGACAGGCGTATATCAAGACTACGAGGTATGCCGAAAAAGTTCCAGAACTGGTGTCACAAAGAATTTATTTCAAATCCAAACTACAAACTACAAGTTCTCCCCTTCAAAGTAATCCCCCTGGAGTCTAATGCACTTTCCCATCCTTCTTTACCACGCTTGCATGCAATCCTGGAAGAATTTTTTTTCGGGATTCTCCGTATCTCTGTCGTCACGGCCTTTTTGATGTCGCGCACACCCTCAAAATGGGTTCCCTTGATGACACCCTTGAGCTTGAGGAAGAGGAAAAAATCATATGGAGCCAGGTCGGGCGAGTAGGGAGGTTGCTCCAGCACAGTGATATTCTTCTGGGCCAGGAACTCTCGGATACTTAAGGCAGTGTGGGCAGGTGCGTTGTCATGGTATTGTCCTGCCACAACTCTCGCGTCTTCTCGCGCATTGAACGAAGCAAATGCCGCAGTATCTCTTTGTAGACATGCTGGTTGATCGTCTGGCCTGTGGCTAGAACTCGCAGTGGACGATGTCCCTCACATCGAAGTTTTTTTACATACCTCGTATGTTTTACGAATTCAAACTGGACCTTAATGCCGTGGAAGCAACCAAAAATATTTATTGTGCGAAAAGTGAACGCGCAGTTGATCACAGTACAGTAAGTATAGGCATTTTGGATCAAGGGAAGTAATAAGAGAAATTTTAAAGATATATGATTTGTGGGGATTAAAATAAAACTCAAATAAAATAAATAAAAAAAACAAAACAAAACAAATTCCCATGAGCCTACACCGGAAACAACTGGAAAAAGTGCTGGGAAAAGGATCCGCTTCCGACCTTCAATTCTGACTTTATATGCAGTTACATTTTTCTCAATTCTTTAATGGATGTTCCTTAATATACAGAGTGATTGAAAAGTAACTCCATATTTTCAACTATTCATAATTTTTATATGCAGTTACATTTTTTTTCAGTTCTTTAATATATATTCCTTAATATACAGGCTGATTGAAAAGTAACTCCCAATTTTAAACTATTTATAATTCTTTTATATGCAGTTAAATATTTTCTCAATTCTTTAATATATGTTCCTTAATATACAGGCTGATTGAAAAGTAACTCCTAATTTTAAACTATTTATAATTGTTTTTATATGCAGTTAAATATTTTCTCAATTCTTTAATGTATGTTCCTTAATATACAGGCTGATTGAAAAGTAACTCCCTATTTTCAACTATCTATAATTTTTCTAACTGTGTCTAGACACCTTTGACCCACAGGAAAGTTGAAAAATAGATGGTTCAAACATTCTCCCCCCAAAAAAATTAAAATTAAAAAAACAAAACAAAACAAAAAACAACAAAAAAACTTCCATGAGCCTTCACCGGAAAAACCCTCCGCGCATGTGCGAGTAAAAGGATAGACTTCTGACCCCAAAAGAATATCTCGGCCATTCAAGTTTAGGCCTTAACCGGGTCTAGTCGCTCTTACTGGCCAGGGAGATATTCCCTTGGCACAGGCGACTATAACCGGTCAATAAAGCCTAAGTCATAAAACCACCTTCTGCCTTTGTCTCTTTTCCTTTTCGTTTACTGAATTCCTTCCTTTTCAGCGCGACTACTAAATTTAAAAGCGGGAACCCTAAGAACACACGAGAAGAGTATCCAGCAACCTGTAAACCTTTAAACCACCTAAACCTCTTACTATCCCATATGACCAAATTTACCAATGCTGTTAATTGGCCAACTACCAATTGTGATAATTTATTACGGGAATGGTAATCCTGTTTCACCGGTCACATGATGCATTAGGATCACATGATGCCAACTATAAAAGAGGGGGCACCGAAGAATTCGGCCTCTTTTTGCCTCTAGCATTGGCTAGCTACACTTGTTCCATATCGTTAGAAGCCCCAGAGGGTGACGATTAGTAGTCCTAGTAGTAGTGAAGTCCCTATTTTTCGGGATCGCGCCCTATTGAGATTTCCCCTAATCTCGCCAGTTCGAGATGTTAGTACACTACACCACGTATTATCTCTTGCGTGCTATAATGCATTAATACGCAGCTTTTGTACGGATTCGGGATACCGTGCGGAAGACTTGCCACGGGGATGATGACAGAATAGCGAGCAATAGATTTGATCAGAATCGCATTTTACATGTAAATAGCATTAGATGTCGGAAACTTCCGAAGTAGCCTAACCAAAACTAATCCTAACATTAACCCCAACACTGGCTCTAATACTAAACCTAACACTAGGGAGTACCAAAAAAAAAAAATAAAAAATCGGATACTACAAGTTTTAAAAGCGAATTAAGAATAATTAAATCTATTATTTAAGGTCAAACTTTGTCTAAATCGATAAGTAGTAACATAATAACCATAATTAAAAAAAAGAAAAATATAATTACATATGCAGTTTATTTTTAAAAGATTTAAAACTATTTGTTTTGGTCAATTTCGACGATATCCGCCATTCAGCCTCTTTTTCGATGTTTTTAAGTGCTTGTTTACAATTTTACTGTAACATTCGCGATTGCAAAAAAAAAATTACCAAAAATCAGGTAATTATCCGATTTTAATGAAATTTTCAGTATTGATTTAACAATTAATGAATTTTATAATGCATCAGTTATTTTATTTCAAAACTTTAATTTGGTATTTTTGCTATGAAAAATTAATATATAAAATTCATTTAAAATATGAAAATCCCGATGTTAAGTTTAAAATGTTATATTTTTAGATTCTAAAAATAAATATCTACTTAATGCAAACCTTATTTTAGGTGCCAAAAGTAATAAGTTTTAAAGAAAAACTCGATTGAAAATGTACCCCCTCCCCTTTTTAAGCAGAAAAAACATCGATGTATAACTTTTTCTTTTATAAAATAATAGCCAATTAAATAATTATCGAAATGAGTAAAAAAGAAATCTCCAAAAAATTAATTATTTATTATTTTTTTACATTTTATTTTTCGATTTTCGGTACTTATTTTCTCATTGAAAAGCCACCGTAAAAAAAATTTTGTTTGTTTCTATTCATAAGTTCGGTCTTTTATCTCATTATTTATACTGTAATTAGTACAATATAATGTTTTTCAAGTTGGTCACCAACTGGAAAAACATTTTACGCCCCCAACATAAGGGGGGTCAAAATTAAGCGACCTGAAAAAAAAAAATGAGAAAGTTTTGAAATAAAATACATAATGCATTATAAAGATCATTCATTGATATATAAACACTGAAAATTTCATTAAAATTCGATAATTTCCTGATTTTTGGTAAATTATTTTCTGTAGGGGGGCTAAAGTCATTTTGTCAAAAACGCATTTTAGGCTCAGTTTGCCAGTCCCTACCTAACACTAACACTAACCCTAAACATTAACTAACCCTAACCCCTTACGTCTCAAAGGTTTTCGGTAATTTCCGTGAAATGTTATGATTTTTATACATAATCCAATGATATTATCTCTTGCGCGCAATAGTGCATTAAAACGCAGCATTTGTACGGATTCGGGATGCCGTGCAGAAGACCTGCCACGGGGATGATGACTGATTGGATCGGGTGGTGAAAGAGAGAGTCGTGGGAATCCAGCTGTCAACGCGACCTGATAATGATAAGAATCTTTCCCTTAGTGACTGGGGGTGAAGAAATTATTTTCCCAGAACCCCAATTTTTTTTTTCAGTGTTCTTACCCAGATATATTTGAGTGGGGCCATTTTTTTTTATTTGAAAATTTTTTTTTTTGGCTAAACTTGCAAATTGGTCGGAAAATTAAAACGGAAAGTTTTTTGGTGGTCCCCCATGACAGTTTAACTACAGTGTATGAATGAACATATTTGCGAATTGGGTTTAGGGGTTTGGGGATTAAGGTTGTTTTTTTATTATTACGTATTGCTTAAAAAAAAAAAAACCCCCGCCCCAAATTACTATACATTTAATGTTGAAAAATATATTTTTAAAACCAAGTTTAATTGAAATTATACATTGCAACACAAACACAAACAACTGAGACTAATGTGTCTACCGTTGGATTCAATAATTAATTTCAATGGTTAATTAAATGTGTAGTAATTTTGGGTTTGTTGTTGTCTTTTCAGCAATACGTAATTAAAAACAACCTTAATCCCCAAACCCCTAAACCGTAACCCAATTCGCAAAAAGTTCATTCATAGACTGTAGTTAAACTGTCATGAGGGACCACCAAAAAACTTTGCGTTTTAATTATTTTCCCCCACCCCCCAATTTTTTTCCAGTGTTCCTACTTAGATATATTTCAATGGGACCATTTTTTTTATTATTTTATTTTTTTATTTTTATTTTATTTTTTTTTTATTTTTTTTTTATTTGAATTTTTTTATTTGAATTTTTATTTTATTTTTTTTATTTTATTGAATTTTTATTTATTTGAATTTTTATTTATTTTTTTATTTGATTTTTATTTTATTTTTTTTTTTTTTATTTGAATTTTTTTTTTTTTTTTTATTTGAATTTTTTTTATTTTTTATTTTATTTGAAATTTTTTTATTTTATTTTGAATTTTTTTTTTTATTTTTTTATTTTTTTTTTTATTTGAATTTTATTTATTTGAATTTTTATTTTTTTTTTTTATTTTGAATTTTTTTATTTGAATTTTTATTTTATTTGAATTTGTTTTTTTTATTTGAATTTTTTTTATTTGAATTTTTTTTTATTTGAATTTTTTTTTATTGAATTTTTTTATTTGAATTTTTTTAATTTATTTTATTTGAATTTTTATTTTATTTGAATTTTTTTTATTTTGAATTTTTTTTATTGAATTTTTATTTTATTTTGAATTTTTTTATTTTATTTGAATTTTTCTCCCCTTCTGCCACCCTCAGAGGAATTTCCCCCACCCCCCCCAATTTTTTTCAGTGTTCCTAACCAGATATATTTCAATTGGACCATTTTTTTATTATTTGAATTTTTGTTTTTACACTTCTGCCACTCTCAGAGGAATTCTTTGCCGTCAGGAATTGGTAGCGTTGAGGAGGAGGATGAGGAGGAGGAGGAGGAGGAGGAGGAGGAAGGAGGGAGGAGGAGGGGGGGAGAATGTAACTTTCAACGAAGGTGTCTGATTCCATCTTATTTGCTAAGACGCCATTTTTGATACGCTCTCTAGCGGCGATCTGATGAACTAACTTTAAATATCTCCTGACTCATGAGAATATATAAACAAATAAGAAATGATAAGAACGAATTTTAACTATTTCGACAACAGCAAACATTCTGGGAAAATACAAACGACATATTTTAAAAAAAGGGTTAGGAATGTTATTACATACTAGCAGACCTACCCGACATTGCCCGGATTTAAAAAGTTAAAAAATAAATATCATATCTCTCTGTAATGTGGAGATGAGCATCTCTTCTCTTCT
>CM042175.1:10424156-10431656 GCA_023376005.1 Doryteuthis pealeii
AAGAAATGGGGTTCCATTTCCCTACGAACTTTAGCCATTACACCACGTGCCTCAAGTTGTATGTATGTATGTATGTATGTATGTATGTATGTCTGGCCGAAACTACGAAAATAAAACAAGTAAATATATATATACATATTCACTATCACCAGAACTGACTTTTTGAGCAAAACTAATGAAGATTTGATTTATATCTGTGAAGATTAGGGACTGGCAAACTGAGCCTAAAATGCGTTTTTGACAAAATGACTTTAGCCCCCCTACAGAAAATAATTTACCAAAAATCAGGAAATTATCGGATTTTAATGAAATTTTCAGTGTTTATTTATCAATGAATGATCTTTATAATGCATTATTTATTTTATTTCAAAACTTTTTTTCAGGTCGCTTAATTTTGACCCCCCCCCCCCTTATGTTGGGGGCGTAAAATGTTTTTCAAGTTGGTCATATATTGTACTAATTACATTATAAATAAAGAAATAAAAGACCGAACTTATGAATAGAAACAACAAAAAAATTTTACGGTTGCGCTTCTATGAGAAAATAAGTACCAAAAATCGAAAAATAAAATGTAAAAAAATAATAAATAATAAATTTTTTGGAGATTTCTTTTTTACTCATTTCGATAATTATTTAATTGGCTTTTATAAAAGAAAAAAATATACATCGATGTTTTTTCTGCTTACAAAGGGGAGGGGGTACATTTTCAATCGAGTTTTTCTTCAAAACGTATACTTTTTTTTCGAAAAAATAAAGTTTGCATTAGGTAGATATTTATTTTTAGAATCTAAAAATAGAACATTTTAAACTTACAATCCGAAAATTTTTATTTCAAATGAATTTTATATATTAATTTTTCATAGTAAAAATACTAAATTAAAGTTTTGAAATAAAATAACTGATGCATTATAAAATTCATTAATTGATAAATCAATACTGAAAATTTTATTAAAATCGGATAATTACCTGAATTTTGGTAAAAAAAATTTCCATCCCAAATGTTACGTTAAAATTGTAAACAAGCGCCTAAAACCATTGAAAAACAGCCAAAATGGCGGATCGCGTCGAAATTGACCCAAACAAATAGTTTTAAATCTTTTAAAAATAAACTGCATATGTAATTATATTTTTCTTTTTTTAATGATGGTTATTATGTTACTACTTATCGATTTAGACAAAGTTTAACCTTAATAATAGATTTAATTATTCTTAATTCGCTTTTAAAACTCATAGTATCCGATTTTTTTTTAATAGTCCCTAGTGAAGATGATTAAAAAATATAATTTAAATAATAAGAGCATCCACTTCTTTGGCATTTGATATTTTAAATAGAAGACATTAATTTTTCTTTTTAGAGCGTCTGTGCCCCTTTTTTTCATACGCCCCATCAGACCGGGTCAACGCAAGGTCTTTTTATACGAAGGGATTGGGGCATCTTTCGAGGGTCTAACTCATGATTCAGTAATAATAGATCTGGGAGACTAACCTTTTTGCCCCACTCTACCCAGGCGACATGTTAAAATAAGAGGCATCTTCCTCGCTGTCTGGCTGATACCAACATTAGTCCGCCCCGACGACTTTACTTTACTTTATATATTAGATATTATATTACATTATTTATATAGAAATATGTATCATACGAAACCAGATGGACTAAGTGGTTCCCACTTCAACGTATCCTATATATATATATATATATATATATATATATATATATATATATATATATATATATGTAGAATTAAACAAAAGGCACATCTCCTGTTTAACAATTTTATTTTTGATCTTTTCTAATTTTCTGGACAACTTTTTAATGTTTGGGTGGAATTGGTGGATAAGTCCACCAAAGTTCAATTCCCGAGTACTTTCGGCACTTCGAAGTGCCATCATCAGGGGTGGTGTATTCCAGTTTTTTTTTTAATTATATTAATGTGGAGGCTGGAAGGAGAAGAATTGGTGAGAAAGGTGTTATAGGCATTTTAAAATGTGTGTACTGTATTGGAAATTAATTTTGTTTAAGGATGGTTTTTATTGTTTTATGTATAAAGCTTCTAGTATTTGGAGTTTTTGTTATTTTTTTCTTTCTGCAGAATGTGTGTATTTTCCGTTAGAATATTTCGGTAAAAAAAAATAAAAATAAAGTCTTTTGTTCGTTAATTAAAAGCAAGCAACGACACAAGACATCAAGCCGCGAAACCCAAGACCAGAAGAACAGCCAGTCAGAGATAGACGATGGATACCAGTCCAGATCCATATAGATCGAGTTACGTAGATAACAGATAACAGCTATTCCGGTACTAATGAAGATACTATACAATATAAGTATATAAGTGTACATGCACATATGTCTAGATATATTCATAGTGAGCTGGTAGGGTCTTGTGTAAGTGAATTACAAACTCAGATAAAATTAAAAACAAAGAAAAGACAAACATTCAACAATTCAGATGAATAAAATTGTGTGTTTTAAATATGAATTGTACAACCACAAGAAGGAGTGAAAGTTCATAAGCAGCAGCAGAGTTGAAATGATGATTTAAATAAAATTTTTTAAAAAGAATGGAAGATATTCTGTCAGTCAACGTTGTAACCAGGAGTAGCTCAGTCTGTTGATTGGAGCCCAATCTGCCCTACTATTTACCCATAGCTGGAGGGAGAGTAGGATTCATACCTTTCCCAAGGGTATTATCGTTAAGTGAAATGCAACGTCCAACAATATAAGTATATAAGTGTACATCCACATATGTCTAGATATATTCATAGTGAGCTGGTAGGGTCTTGTGTAAGTGAATTACAAACTGAGATAAAATTAAGAACAAAGAAAAAAAATGGATCTGGGAGACTAAACTTTTTTCCCCACCCTACCCAGGTGACATATTAAAATAAGAGGCATCTAAAAAAAAGAAAGTCTTGTATTCGTTAATTAAAAACAAGCCACGACACAAGACACCCAAGACCAGAAGAACAGCCACCCAGAGATAGACGGTAGATACCAGTCAACAAGTAGTGAAAGTTCATCTAGCAGCAGCAGAGTTGAAATGTTGATTTAAATAAAAAATTTAAAAAATGTACTTAAATGTTCTTTTGAAAGAGGAAATTAAGAGATTACAATCGGTGATGGAAGATATTTTGTCAGTCAGCGTTGTTATAAGTAGTGGCTCAGTCTGTTGATTGGAATTTTCTAGCAGCAGGAGGCAGAACAGTAATCACTGGTCGTTTGCGTACGGGAACTGTCTGCTTAGTTGAAAGGGTCTTACTTAAATATTTGCAGGGTGGATCAAACAGGGCTCGGTCGAAAATATATTTTATTTTCGGCGCGAACGTTCCTGATTGGTCCATAAATATTAATTAATTATCTATTTTAGGCAATGCGCCGAGCCATATGCGTACAAACCAGTTTTTGTCATAATTACTTAGAACTCCACCGGATGAACTTCCGGTTCTCTATATTAACTTTCGTTTCGCTTCATATCAATACAATATGAGTCTGTTTAGCTCAGTCAGTAGAGCATCCGCTAGGAACCACAAGGTTTCGGGTTCGATGCCGGTCTCCGCCAATGAGTAGCACAGCTTGCGTAATATATGTGCGGTAAGGTTGGTAGGCTTGGCGCTCAACCTCATCACACAAAAAAAATCTCCCTCCTCTAGCCCTAGTGAAAAGGGGATAGATTCCCTCACTGTCCAACGGAAGCCGACATTAGGCCATTCTGCCAACAATCATCATCACAAAAATAATCTCACTGGTCTAGCACTAGCGAAAAGGGGATAAACTCCCTCACTGTCCAACGGAAGCCGACATTAGGCCATTCTGCCAAAAAACATCATCACAAAAATAATCTCCCTGGTCTAGCACTAGCGAAAAGGGGATAGACTCCCTCGCTGTCTGACTGATACCGACAATAGGCCACTCTGCCAGCTTTTTACTTTTATTTATAAAAAAAAATTTTTTAAAGAGAGAAAGATCTATTCTATGCTTTTTTTCTCTTTCTACTAAGAGTATCCCCATTAAACCTTATAGACATTTGTTACATATCATAACTGGCATATCATCACAAAAACAATCTCCCTGGTCTAGCACTAGTGAAAAGGGGATAGACTCCATCACTTTTCGGCTGATACTGACAATAGACCACTCTACCAACTTTTTACTTTTATTTACAAAAAAAAATCTACACCATGCTTATTCTCTTTCTACTAAGACTATCCCCATTAAACCTCATAAACATCTGTTACGTATTATCCTAACACTTCAAATGCAAAAACAATCTCCCTGTTCTAGCGCTAGTGAAAAGGGGATAGACTCCCTCGCTGTCCGGCTGATAACAACAATAGGTCACTCCGCTAACGTTTTACACGGGAGGCTGCCCAGGTACTGTGTGATGTTCGGGTATTATCGCATAAATGCGACCTGGCCAACCTGCCCTAAAAAAACGCTAAGCGGTGCCTGCTGAAAAAACAACCCGAGCTACGATTGCTGTCTTTCACGAAAGGTTAATGCGATATGAAAGCAATCTTTTACCCTCTTCCAGTCTTTTCTCGACAAGTAAATGTAAATATTTCAACCCTCCCCCTCTTTAAAATTTTTTTAGCGATCTGAAGGCGTTTTTATCGACTTTTTGGTGGTTTGAAGGCGTTAAAAGTAAGCGGTTTGTCTTTTCAGCAGGCACCGCTTAGCGTTTTTTTTTTTTTTTTTAGGGTAGTTGGCCAGGGCGCATTTCTACGATATGCACCTGATTAGTCTTGTAACCGTAAAATTCAAATCCTACCCTTCCTTACAAAAATGATATGCTATGCATATTCGTTACGTAGCACATAAAATGATGGGAATCAATCAACCAAAGAAAAGAAAGAAAATTGGTAAAAACAAAACAAACAGAAAATAAACAAAAAAAAAAACAAACAGTTACTCATGTTCTTATCGCTGTAACTAAAGTTTCACGTAACTTGTGATTTTTCGCATTTGATGTCACATGAAACTTATAGTAACATCGATAAGAAAGTAAGTAATAGTCCTTTTAGCAAAAACACAGA
This sequence comes from Doryteuthis pealeii, assembly GCA_023376005.1. NCBI lineage: Eukaryota > Metazoa > Mollusca > Cephalopoda > Myopsida > Loliginidae > Doryteuthis > Doryteuthis pealeii. The sequence goes on from CM042175.1 coordinate 10,429,188, forward strand.
CTCAACGGCGCTTAGTGACTGTCAGTTTCTCACTTATGCAATCATTAGACTAAATGGTTCCCACTTCAACTCCTATAATATATATATATATATAAAATATTAACATATTCCGCTCATAACTTTTTCACTTTATATATAAAAACTAATTACAGTAAATATCTAATCATTTATGAATTACAGAACTTAAAAATAAAATTTAAATAATAAAAACAATTAATCGTAAAAAATTCCTTTACTAAAAGTCTTTTGAATTCCAACCGTCACATTTCTTAACACCCATCCCCTTCCGTTTAAATTGTTTCGTCTTGTTGCCAACATCTCAAAAATTCGCTACATTTGTTGACAAAAGATATACATGAGACATGCCCGACATATATATGGCGCGAAATGCCCACGTTGGTGAATATTGTAACATCTTTCGTTTTTTGCAGTATTAAGGTTTTTTTGTTTTGTAAACTCATTTTGACTTTCCTCTCCGACCCAAACAACTACGGGAGTGAATGAGCTCTGATGATGATTTTTGTAAAATCGAAATATTGATCAGTATCAGCTATGATTATATTATAAATTGTTTTCTTCTTTAACAGCTTTGTGTGATGTTTTCATTCCACCTTTTCTTACTCATATATATATATATATATATTTTTTTTAATTTTTTAATTGGGCGTTATCATGAAGCATTAAAAATGTATAAATGAATGAACTCGATATTATGGAGTATTGGATTCACTTATTTTTTTAATTATTTTTTTTCTCATAAATTTTCAGGTTCGTTAGATACCCTTTGTCAAATGTTATTACTGTTTAACGTTTTCTTTGTCTCTGTTGTTATCGACAGTGGCAGCGTCTGTGAAATATTTAGACTAAGACTAAATAACCACAAATCCACTATAAATCTCAAATCCCCGCATAGTACAATAGCACTTCATTTTAACACCTTATCACACAACCTTACACACCTCAAATGCATCTTATTAGAACACGCATTCCCAACAACGCAATCTAGAAAACAATCAGAAACTAAATGGATTCTAAAATTACAAACGCACGTGAAGGGATTAAACGCAGATATCGGAATTCTCCGTTATTACAAATATTTTACAAACGCTGCCACTGTCGATAACAACATCTTTCCTATCGACTGTGCCAAAAAGTGTGAATGGTTCAACACAAGCCTTCACCACTATAAACAAATCACTGTGTGGGTGTTCATTGTGTGTATGAACCCTCCTGCGTCGAAAATCGACGAGAGAGTCCATAATATATTGCTTATTTAAACAATAAATACGAATTAAAATTAATATTTTTTACATATCAATGGAATGCCCGTTCCCCTATCCAACTGGCCAGCAATCTGCGGCTGTTCACATTAGCAAGGCGGAAACAAGGAAATATTACAACAACAAACCTAGGCTAACAATAGCCACCTGGAATGTTCAGACACCTGGATTTTGAAGGATCGGGGAACCCCGAACAACAAACTGGCATCATGGCAAAGAACTCTCGATATGGGGAAGACATCGCGACCCTTGTGGAAGTCCGCTTTAGCGATGAGGACCATTTGACAAGTGGAGGCCAGGTACACAATGTTTTGGAAAGGCAGGCTAATGGCAGTTGTGAGGATTTGAGGTAATTTAAGACTAATCATATGTGACCTGTGTGGCAGGGCCTGCCTGTCGAGGGCTGGAGATCTTCAGGGCTAGAGATCTTAGCCATGAAGAGCATTAAGCGAAACTTTTAGTAGGTTTATCTGACTCATTAGATTTATTTGCTTTACTTAGGTATTGAGCACTTTTTACTTATTAGCTTTAGTTTCCTGGCGGTTTTGTATGAATATATATATCTATATAATATATATATATATATATATATATATATATATATATACATATAAATTGTTTTTTCTTTTGGCCAAAATATTGTACCAATAGATTATTTTTGGTTGGTACGATTATCTTGGTCTTTTCTTTTCTCGAAAACATTTTTTCTTGGCAGTATATTTTTATTATCAAACTATTTGCTGGGTTTTTTCTCACCGCGAGGATTTACCAACAAGTTTGGTATATTATATTATATTATATTATATTATATATATATATATATATATATATATATATATATATATATATATTATATATATGGTGGACTCTCCTATCGAGAACGATAGATGAGGGCTGCAGTGAGTGATTTGATTCCTCCCATGTTGTGCATGCTGTCAAGAAGATATTTTATGTTTCCTCGAGTGTGACAGCAGCCCAGCCCTGCTGCGAGCCATGAAGCCACACTGACAAACGAAATGATCCAAGGCAGAGAAGTTAAATGCTTTTCTTTTAGAGTTATGCGGAGCCGATCTCTATGCTTCAGTCTATTTTGTTCAAAGCTCTTTAGTTTAGCGAAACAGGTCTTAAGCCATTCCTTCCGATCTGATGCTAGATCTTCCCAAGCACTCAGGTCAATATCGAGACGTTT
>CM042175.1:10436656-10449156 GCA_023376005.1 Doryteuthis pealeii
CTCTAGTTAATGCGACAGTCCAAATTGTCCAAGATAAAATGCAAAAATATAAATACTGATTATCTGTTGTCGCTTATGCGTTGAATTCTTATTTCTTATAAGTGTCGGCACCTCAGCTAAATAAGGGACCATCCCGTTTTTATTATAATGAAAGAAAAGACATACTACACAGAACAATACATTGAGAAAGAAAGAAAGAAAGAAAGAAAGAAAGAAGAAAGAAAGAAAGAAAGAGAGGGGGTGAGAATGTGAAAACAATAACGCTAATCTGTTTCAATCGAACATAATGAAAAGAAGGAAAGAAAGAGAGAAAAGTGTGGGAGAGAAAGGGGGGGAGATTTAAATCAAGATTATTATACTTTTTACATATTGAACTATTTGACAATAGCTCTTAAGTAAACATATCAAATGTTGTAATACTTCAATTATCATACTGTGGTATATCCACAGGTCCTGCTTGTAACATATAATATATTAGAAATAGTATATATATATTGTAGATATTGTAAGTAAAAGGTAGGTAGACCACGCTTACGCTTTAAAGATATCTGCGAGAGAGACATGAGGATATGCCACATAGACACAAACACATGTGAGGTAGAAGCAGAAAATCGAGCGGCCTGACGCCTTAATGTTAAACAAGGCACCAAGAGGAATGAGGCAGGGAGGAGAGTAACCTCTACATCAAAGAGAGCCATAAAGCTGGAGAAAAGACAGCAGCCCCAGAAAGCATTACAGTTTGTGTGCATTCAGTGCACCAAAGACTGTCACTCAGGAATTGGCCTGTATAGTAACTTGCACAGATGGTGATAATTTATTTATTTATTTATTGGACACTACGCCATTGTCCTTAGTGGACGGAAAGGCGCCAATAACAACAATTAGATATATATATATATATATATATATATATATATATATATATATATATATACCAACCCCTCCGCACGAGCCGGATGTGACACAAGGTCAATTTCTTAAGTGGAGTTCAACAGGTTTGAATTCAGAGTTTTCCTTCTCCTAGACCGGTTGCCTAACCAAGGTTAAAGAGCTCAGTCTGCCCTACTATTTACCCATAGCTGGAGGGAGAGTAGGATTCATACCTTTCCCAAGGGTATTAGCGCCAAGTGAAATGCAATTACCACATCCAGGATTTGAACTCGGGGCGACGAGTCCATTTCCCATGACTTTAACCATTACACCACGCGCTTATATAATGGAGGCGCGTGGTCTAATGGTTTGAGTCGTAGGAAATCAACTCGTCAACGCGAGTTCAATTCCTGGACGAAGCTGTTGGCATTTCACAAGGCGCTAATACCCTTGGGAAAGGTATGAATCCAATTCTCCCTCCAGTTATGGGTAAATATCAGGGCAGACTGGACTCTTTAACCATCGCTAGGTAACCAGTCTAGGAGAATGAAAACTCTGAATTCAAACCTGTTAAACTCCGCTTAAGAAATTGACCTTGTGTCGCATCTTACTTGTGCGGAGGGGTTGATATATATATATATATATATATATATATATATATATATGGTGGAACCAGAAATTTTCGAACCCCTCCACACGGTTCGTAATTTCTCTTATTTTCTCGTTCTTATTGAAAAAGGTAAAAACAAACAAACAAAAAACAAACAAAAAAAAAAAATTTACCTTTTTTTCTCAATTATTCCAACCATAGTATTTCCTACTTTCAATGTATTTCTCTGATGAGGATTGACCGAAAAAAAAAATTATTTTAGATTATACATCTAATTATAAGGGTACCCTAACTTTCTTTTTAGAAATCTCTTCCATCGCTTTTATGATAAATTCGCTTTTACGTGTCCTAATATATATATATATATATATTTAAGAAATGGATATATAGTAACCTACTCGAGTTTCATCATCTGAATCGTCAGGGTTACATCCGCTGAATTAATCGAGTTTTCGATTAATATCAGTTGATACCACGTATGTCTGTTGGAATGGATCTTATCGTTACAGATAGAAGCGTCTATCTATAACGATAATATCCATTCCAACAGACATACGTGGTAAGCCACTACTCATACATATATATATATATATATATATATATATATATATATATATATATATATAATACAGCTATATATCGGTATTGCTGTCTTGGAAGACTATAATTCTTGTGTCCCTGTAGTTACATCGCCTCCTGTGACTGTGAAATTCAATGTTCGAAAAACAGCCTCGACTACAAATGTCGCATGTGAAAGCTGCCCCTGAAGATGTTGATGTGCCGGTGCTTTGTTGCCGCTGCTTTATTCTGCACCTCTTGGCTTCATGGTGTTGCGCCAGGGTGACTTCAGACATGAGAATACGGAGAATTTGCCGCCACCGAAGGCGGTCCTGAGCCAAATTTTCCCAGCTGGGATGGGTAATGCCAAAGCACCTGAGATCATTCTTGCAGACATCCTTATCACATTTATATGAAACGGTAATTCAACTGGCAAAGACTGCCCTGTCGGCTGGGGCGTTAGAATGCAACGACTGCACCTCTGCAGAGGGGTAAGACTCCCCCAATGGGGCCACCTGTTGGCCGTGGGTGGCGACCCGTGATGCTTAAGGATAGAGCCTGGGTGGATTCAGCAGTTCATGACATGCAATACTCCACTTTGGCCCTATATTGGGCTAGACGGGTGGTCGGAGAGGCCCCCTCCGATCAATCGGCTGGTCACGTCAAGCCCTAGCACCTATATGAGTTTCCCAACCCTATTGCCTTTATGGCAAGCCCCAACCCCTTTTTATCATATGGGTGCTAGAAGGCGGTGGCTGAGGGTCTACATTTCCTGGGAATGACGTTAAACTCTATCTGATGGTGAGGTTCCAGTTTTGAAGGTTTGGGGAATGTGGAGCACCCCTTCATCACCATTGCTCCTTGGTCCACTCTGACCCAGAGTGGTAGTACCTGTTAGGGTCCCATCTATGGGTTAAATAAAAAAACATGAGTTTATAAACAAAATTTTATTATCCATTTAAGAATTGATTTATTTCAAAACTTTCTTGGTATTAAATGACCCACTGAGGTTGATATGCCGTAAAATAAAACAAACCAAACAAACCAATCAACTGGCAAAGAAGGAACGTCAGGTCTTTGGTCACAGACTGCGGATTTTGATGAATAGGCTGTCGACTTTTCTTTCTATGTTAGTGACAGGGACTTCGTAATTATTAATTAAATTCAATCTTACGCGAAGGCGTTACTAAGATAACTGTCTTCTCTGTCTATTCATCACCTTGTGCCAGACCCAATGTGAATAAATCATATGGGCGTATACCGCTGTTCCATGGTTCACAAGTTCGCATCAAAGACCAATTTGTCGTTAAGTGACGTTGATTCATACTGGGTGCTTTTAATGTTGAGACCTTGAGAACAAATAATAATGAGACTCAAGTGAAAACAAATCCTTGTTAAGGATTAATCCACTTATGATTGCAATTTTTATAGTAAAAATCATTTCTAATGCATTTTTATAGTAAAAATCATTTCCAATGCCTTTTTATAGTAAAAATCATTTCCAATGCATTTTTATAGTAAAAATCATTGTCCAATACATTTTTATAGTAAAAATCATTTCCAGTGCATTTTTATAGTAAAAATCATGCCTAATGCATTTTTATAGTAAAAATCATTTCCGATGCATTTTTATAGTAAAAATCATTTCCAATGCATTTTTATAGTAAAAATCATTTCCAATGCATTTTATAGTAAAAATCATTTCCAATGCATTTTATAGTAAAAATAATTTCCAATGCATTTTTTATAGTAAAAATCATTTCCAATGCATTTTTATAGTAAAAATCATTTCCAATGCATTTTATAGTAAAAAATCATTGTCCAATGCATTTTTATAGTAAAAATCACTTTCAATATATATATATATATATATATATATATATATATATATATAGAGAGAGAGAGAGAGAGAGAGAGAGAGAAAAAAAGAGGTAGAGGAAAAAAGAAAGAAAGAAAGAATGGAAATATATAAAGAAAGAAAGAAAGAAAGTAAGAAAGAAAGAAATAAAGGAAAAGAAAATATATATAGAAAGAAATGTACAGAAAAAAATTAAAGAAAGAAAGAAATGTACAAAAAGAAAGAAAGAAAGAAAGAAAGAAAGAAATGTACAAAAAGAAAGAAAGAAAGAAAGAAAGAAAGAAAGAAAGAAAGAAATGTACAAAAAGAAAGAAAGAAAGAAAGAAATGTACAAAAAAAGAAAGAAAGAAAGAAAGAAAGAAGTACAAAAAGAAAGAAAAAAGAAATGTACAGAAAGAAAGAAAGAAAGAAAGAAAGAAGAAAGAAAGAAAGAAAGAATTGTACAAAAAGAAAAGAAAGAAAGAAAGAAAGAAAGAAAGAAAGAAACATACAGATAGAGAAAAGAAAGAAAAGAAAGAAAAATTGAAAGAAAAAACAAGAAAAGAAATACAGCAAAATAGAAGAAAATAAAACCTGAACATGGGTTAATATTTCATTCCAAAAAGAAAAAGAAGAAGAAGAAGAAGAAGAAGAAGAAGAAGAAGGAAACAAAATGTCCTGATCTTATTACTTTGTTTTGACTTGTCTAGCACAAATGCCTCAGATTAATTACAGAGACTATCTCTCTCCTATATAGTTACCCAGCCAAGTACTGAATATACTCATTGACGCTTAACTTCAGTAATAAGATTATTCATTTTGTCCCAAGTACCCTTTTCCCAAGACAGCCGCTGCTGTTATTTCAATGTATATCTTTGTCTTATTTTTTTAAAAGTTCACATGAAATAAAGAAAATAGCATTACTTTTTGACTAACCCTCGTAATTTTATATTTCATTGTATACCCTAACAAAAAACACCTTCCAGGCGGTGTAAAAATATTTTAAAAGAGATTGCCAGAGAGAGAGACAGAGAGAGACAGAGAGACAGAGAGAGAGAGAGAGGCTTCAGAACATGTCAGTTTAATCATTGTTCATACTAACGAAGGAAAAAAAACGCCTTCCAGGCGGGGTAAAAATATTTTAAAAGAGAGAGAGAGAAGGAGAGAGAGAGAGGGGGGGCTTCAGAACATGTCAGTTTAATCATTGTTCATACAAACAAAGGAAAAAAACGCCTTCCAGGCGGTGTAAAAATATTTTAAAAGAAATTGCCAGAGAGAGAGAGGGAGCTTCAGAACATGTCAGTTTAATCATTGTTCATACTAACAAAGTAAAAAAACACCTTCCGGGCGGTGTAAAAATATTTTAAAAGAGATTGCCAGAGAGAGAGGGGGGAGTTAAAAATTCAATGTTAGAGGATTTGTGTTATAAGTAAAAATCATTAAATTGGTTATTTCCTATTAGTCTAACATAATCAAAGGGGAACCATTCTTAACTGATGAATTATTTATTTATTTTCTCATTAAACTAACCCTAAACCCTAACCCTAACCCTAACTGTTAAGTTTTTAAGGGCCATTGCTCGGCCTTATAACAGAAGCGCTTATCTGGTGGAATCCTTGATAAAGAGTCGGTCAACTATGTGAATCCTTTGGTTACTAAAGTGTCCTCAGTTACTGGTAATCGTATAAGTCCTTCTTGGGTATTGGTAAAGATCCCGGCAATCCTATGTGCGTCCTCCAACGGTGCACTTTGAATTATGACCAATATGGGGGGGGGTTAAGTATCTTATCAGGCCACTAGTACTGCCAGTGATTGGTTAGAAGAGTCAATCACGTGACCATGGCCAGTCTATAAGTATAGGCAGGCATCTAGCACGGGGAGCTAGCACACGGGGATCTAGCACGCGGGGATCTAGCACGGGGATCTAGCACACACCTTATATATTAAAATAACTGAACACTAACCCTAAACCCTAACCCTAACTCCCTATTCTATTTTTCTTGTAGATCAATAAATAAATGAATAAATATCAGTCAAGAGTGCTTCCCCTTTGATCATGTTAGACTTATAGGAAATAACCGCAGCTGCCCCTTTGGGCATGGGTTAGCACGGCCGATGCTAGGCTCTCATGGACCCCCTCTGAATTTACAACGTCAGTTTTTATAAAGTAATTAAAAAAGTCGTCGGGGAGGCCTAAAGTCAGTATCAGCCATACAGTGAGGGAGTCTATCCCCTTTTCACTGGCGCTAGAACAAGGAGATTGTTTTTTAGCATCTGAAGCGGAGCGCCACACCTACCGTCGCCTCCTCACTTTACCGCACAGGTCCATGTGCTACTCATACGCTGAGCTGGCGAGGGCCGGTATCGAACCAGGAACCTTGAGGTTCCCAGCCGAACACTCTACTGCTCTCCAGGGGACACCAAGCTGGTTGGGGGGGGGGTAGTACGAACCGATCCTGGGGTTGAGTTCAACAGCTGTCCCCTCGTCTGAAAAGGGTAGGGACTGTACAGGGCCAGTACAAGGGTAACATGGCCCTTCCAAATCTGCTGTCAATTTTCATAAAACAATATTCATATAAAATATATGAAACCTCTTCCGGGGGGCCACCAGACTGGCTTAACCCACATTTAGTCGTGGAGGGGAGTTCAGTGTAGTACGCACCAGCCCTGGGGCTGAGTTCATTGCTTGATACCCGAGGCGCCTCTCAAAGTGAATACCAACGAAACTAAGCATTTCTTTAGAAACCGCCGCGCGGGAGATTTGCTTCCTGTGGGGCACCCCACCAATAAAACGACCTTGAGTTACATCTCGGCTTGCTGGGAAGTTAAATACACACCTAAATACCTACTTGAGGGTGTTAAAGATTCTAGGTATCCATGGTACTTGGGTGGGGCCTTGTTATGTATCTCTTTAGTCTACGTATATATATATATATATATATATATATATATATATATGTCGCTTTTGATGATAAATGTAATTGAGACTATCCACTTGGGTATCTAGTCGGGTAGAGGTCTAACGACTGAACAATGCAATGAAAGGCTATCACCGGATGTAAGTAATTGGTTTGTTGCTAGTGGTCACTTGTGAACCAGCTAAGGTCAAACAGGCGTATTTTTCTGTCGGTAACCGAAACCATGTCATAGTCGACAGCGGTGTTGGTAAACAGAAATGTAGTCTGACCTGGTTACATACCAAATCGATCCAATTCACTGGTATGTAGTAGTCAGACAAAGATTTTAAAAAACAAAACCTTAGTCTTAGGTTGTTCGAATTTCTTAGATAATTGTTAGCGATGGCGTAGTGTCCAATTTTTTTTTTTTTTTTTTTTTTTTTTTTTTTTTTTTTTTTTAGCTGCATCTACGCGAGTGGCTGAACAAGCCAATTGTTAGCGATGGCGTAGTGTCCAATTTTTTTTTTTTTTTAATTGCATCTACGCGAGTGGCTGAACAAACCAATTTCTGAATGGCAATCTCTGTTGCAGTGGCGGCAAACGGTTAAAATTGCAAATCATCGTCAAGATTAAAACGGAAAAATTTGGCTTGGGCATAGATTTTAATGAATTTAATTATTACTAAGGACACGATTTGTTTGGTCTGTTTGATTTGTTTTGTGGAATTGACCAAATTAAAATAATTAAGTTTTCTTAAATAACTAGTTTTACAATGGTATGTCATGAGTTTAGAATTAGGTAAACAAAAGAGAATCGAATGAATATTAGTTTAGAAATATTTTAGAAACAATAGTGTAAATTCATCCGATAATTTATGTCACCAGAATTCCACAGATACCAAAATCATTCGATATTGCATCATTGCAAATCACCTGATATTTGAGGAATATTTTAGCTTAATGATCACAATAGACAATGACAATAGGAAAATTATAAAAAGACCCTTTTAGCTGGGAGACACGGACAGTGAGGAGCTTTCGCTCTTCCTGACTCGACAGAGTTGGAGCGGATGCTCCTAACTCGACAGTGGGAACGTCCGAAAACATCAAATACGACTCAACAGGTCCGTCTATTTTTTTCGTCTCCTATTTCTCTCTCTCTCTCTCTCTCTCTCTCTCTCTCTCTCTCTCTCTCTCTCTCTCTCTCTCTCTCTCTCTCTTGCTCAACAACAACACATTTCAACTTTCAACCACAAGTTCCAATCACAGACAAACTACTAATATGTTGACACAAGCAATCACACTAATATAAACACCATGTCACAGTTGTCACACACAACTATGCACAGACACAATCAGACTGCAACACCACTGAAAGAACAATGAAACTATATTATTTGTATTTATGTATATAAAGTTTGTTTCCTTTATCAATGTCTTCTTCTTTTGTTACCTATGGAAACTACATTTCCGTAGTTCTTATACATATGAATTGTGGGGACCCATAACTCGGATCAACTCCTCAACAACACACTCACCAAACAATCGGGTCCCTACAAACGGCATATCAACCTCGGTGGGTCATTTGATGCCGACAAAGTTGTGAGATAAATTCATTCTTAATGGATAATACAATTTTGTTTATCAACTCATGTTTTTCTATTTAACCCATAGATGGGACGACGCGATTTGTGTTATTTTTTACTTAAATTTTAACCGTTAGTTGTGTTTTTAACCGCTTTTCATTGGACGTTATTTTCCTACAGAGGGTCGCAAGAGAACTAATTTTTAAGGGAGATAAATATTTTCCGAGAATTTATTAACATAAAAAAACACGGATTATTACAGTTTCGGTGATCCATACTTAAGAAAAGCACGCGTCGCCTGTAATATTGAAATAGAAAGTACGTTTTTTGTTTGTACATGTTTATTAATTCTGACTAGTCTTATCATTCATCTGTTTTATTTTATCTATTTTTTTCCCTTAAACACAACTAACGGTTAAAACTAAAGTTAAAAATAACATAAATCATGTCCTTAGTAATAATTAAATTCATTAAAATCTATGCCCAAGCCAAATTTTTCCGTTTTAATTTTGACGACGATTTGCAATTATAAACTTTAAAAATTAGTTCTCTTGCGGCCCTCTGTAGGAAAATAACGTCCAATGAAAAACGGTTAGAAACACAACTAACGGTTAAAATTTAAGTAAAAAATAACATAAATCGTGTCCTTAGTAATAATTAAATTCATTAAAATCTATGCCCAAGCCAAATTTTTCCGTTTTAATTTTGACGACGATTTGCAATTTTAACCCGGCAAACAAACATTGATATGGTGGACACTATCTAATCAGTAAGGTGGGTACCTAGGTATTTGCATATTCATTACATCACTACATAATCCCCTTTTCGGTCGATGCATTTTTGTAGGCACTGTGGCAGTTTTTGTATGCCCATGTCATACCAGCTCGCCGCCATACCGTTGAGGAAGCCTACTTCAAATGTATGGCATCCAAGGACCGACAGGTAGTACTCCACATGTTATATACCCACATGTTGGGTATATACACAATGAAAGTTCTTTTGAGAGAGAGAGAGAGAGAGAGAGAGAGAGAGAGAGAGAGAGAGAGAGAGAGAGAGATGCATAACTTTCTTTCTTCTTCACTCGTGTGGCCATTCGATCGTCTAGCTTCTATTCTTTCTCGTCATGGTCGCCATTTTGACTTCTATCTTGTTGGTTCTTCATTTCTTGATTCATTTTCTTTCTTGGTCAGTCTTCTTGCTAAAACATGCATCAACCAACAACGCCATACTGTTCTTTTAAAAACCTTTTATTTACATAACTAAGTTTCTCTTCTTACTTATTAACACACAACGCTGAGTTGAGTCCAACTAAGCAAGAAACGTCTTTCTTGCTTAAGATCCTCGTTGGAACTGAGTAACTAATTCAAAATCTCGAGTTGTGCGAGACTTCCTGTCAGTAATTTTCCATCCGTGATATGAAAGGGAACATCCCTGCAGAAATACAGGGGATTGCTAATAATCTATGCCACCACATCAACCAACATGCATCAACCAAGACATGCATCAACCAACAACGCCATACTGTTCTTTTTAAAACCTTTTATTTACTTAACTAAGTTTCTCTTCTTACTAACTAACAAAATATTTGAGACCTTACCTTTGGGATTACCCTCGTATGATTGGTATCATCTTCACCTTCATGTTCCACAGATTTTTCGGTTAAATCGAACTTAACGGACCTAAATTCCACCATCGTATGTCACCCCGCCGAAAGAAAAAAATAACAAAAATCAGGGAATTAACCGAATTTAATGAAATCTTCAGTGTTGATATATAAATGAATAAAATATATAATGGACCAGTTATTTTATTTAAAAACTTTTACATTTTTTCAGATCAGTTAACTTTTAACCGCGTATCTTTGAGGCGTAACACAGATTCCCAAAGATACGTGGTTCAAAGTGAACCTGAAAAAATTCAGTTTAACGTCTTACCCAGGACACCAAGAATCTCAGTCACAGCCTTCAAGCACATATATGATTAGAAGGGTTAGGGGGTTTTCATAAGGGCAATAGGGTTGGGACAATCATATAAGTGCTACGGCTTGGCGTGACCAGCCATCAAATGCAGTTTAGTGTCATACCCAGGACACCGCCCTTTTTTTTGGGGGGGATTATATATACGATACAGTCAAAGCAGACGACAGGGCTATGCACTTAGTTTCAAAGTGTTTAACACCTGGGGAAATCAGATTCTTCCATCGACTCGTGATTGATGCTAGGTTTTCCCCAGGTGTCGATATTGATATTACCTTTCTTCAGTTAACTCTCTCTCTCTCTCTCTCTCTCTCTCTCTCTCTCTCTCTCTCTCTCTCTCTCTCTATATATATATATATATATATATATATGTTGAAAAGAAATGAATAAAGGAAAGAAAGTATAGAATGGATAATATAGGATATTTTAATCAATTTTACTTACACGTGTTTCGGTCAGGTGTTTATCCATGTGTACATTATTCAAACTATTATTATTTTTAAATAACCAAATGAAATGAAATAATAATAATAGAAAAAATGTAGAAATGTTCCGCACACAAAGAAAATTCGACCTTCATCAGAGTAAATCCTTATTTGTGTGCGGAACATTTCTACATTTTTTCTATTATTATCATTTCATTTCATTTGGTTATTTAAAAATAATAATAATGATTTGAATAATGTACACATGGATAAACTCCTGACCGAAACACGTGTATGTAATATTGATTAAAATATCCTATTTTATCCATTTTATACTTTCCTTTATTCATTTTTTCAACATACTGTCGGATTCACTTCTAGTTTCATTTTACATATATATATATATATATATATATATATATATATATATATATATATATATTTATGGACTCTCTCGTCGATTATCGATGCGTGAGGGTTCATACAATAAACATCCACACAGTGATTTGTTCATAGTGGTGAAGGCTTGTGTTGGACCATCCACACTTTTTGGCACAGTCGATAGGAAAGAATTGGTGCACGAATGCCACAAACCCAATCAATGACCGACCTCAGGAATTTTGAATTCAGAGTTATCCCTCTCCTAGACTGGTTACCAAGTAGAATATTTGTTTATTTTAGGAATTTTTCTTTTCTTTTTGTTTACATTTAAAATATTATTTTTTTTAATTTAAAAATCATTTGATTTTGGTTTAACTAATTAATCATATCCTTTAGTCAGTAAAAATCAATAACCAAATTTGGTGTGTTTCTTAGTTATAAGGTTGTCCAGGTGTATGTAAGATTTCGAATCTGAATAACATCTCGTTTCTGAGTCGACACGTACATAACAGACTTTCTTATATATATATATATATATATATATATATATTATATATATATATATATATATATATATATTTCAGTGTCTACTTATCTATCTATTTATCTATCTCAGTATGGATGTATGTTCCTTTTTTTTTCTAAAAGCATGATACGCAGTTTTATTTTTGCTGAGTTACAGTTCCACACACACACGCACACACACACACACACACGCACACACACACACACGCACGCACTCACATATACACATACACACGTACACACACATACTTACACATACTCACACACACACACAAACACACACTAAGATACACATGCACGCACACACAAACATACACAGACACATACACACGCACATACACGTACACACATACATACACACGCGAATTAAACATTTTGTCTGGAATGTTCCAGGTTCGATGCAAATGCCTGTTCAATTTGATGGGTGCACTCATATGAGCTAAAAATGCCGTGTGAGTCCTTTGCGGACCAATGAATTGGAGAGAGAGAGAGAGAGAGAGAGAGAGAGAGTGGAGAGGGAGAGGGAGAGATTGTGTGTGTGTATGTGTGTGTTTGTGTGTGAAAGAGTGTCTGGGGTAGCAAGAGAAATAGTAAGATAGAGAGAGAGAGACAGACAGACAGACAGACAGTCAGTCAGACAGAGAGACAGACAGAGAAATAGTAAGAGAGAGAGAGAGAGAGAGAGAGAGAGAGAGAGAGAGAGAGAGAGAAATTGTGCGTTTGAAAGAATGAGAGTATGTAGGGTGTAAGAGATAGATATATAGATAGAGAGAGAGAGAGAGAGAGAGAAAGAGAAAGAGAGAGTGAGTGAGTGTGTGTGTGTGTGTGTATGTGTG
>CM042175.1:10451656-10461656 GCA_023376005.1 Doryteuthis pealeii
ATTTTTTTTCTATCGTGGCGGGGTGTAAATTTATTTTGTAAAATACGCATATGGCATGACTTTTGGCAGACCCTAATATGGGAGATGCCTAGCTACACAAGAAGAATCACTGTTAAATATCCAAGAGATGGGGGGGGGGCAAGGGGCATTGGCCTCTATCTGAAATCGGATAAAACTTCTACGAGTTTTAAAAGCGAATTAAGAATAATTAAATTTTTTATTTAAGGTTAAACTTTGTCTAAATCGATAAGTAGTAGCATAATACCCATCATTAAAATAAATAAAAATATAATTACGTATGCAGTTTATTTTTAAAAGATTTAAAACTATCTGTTTTGGTCAATTTCGTTCGCGATCCGCCATTTTGGCTGTTTTTCAATGGTTTTAGGCGCTTGTTTACAATTTTAACGTAACATTCGCGATTGCAAAATTTTTTTACCAAAAATCAGGTAATTATCCGATTTTAATGAAATTTTCAGTATTGATTTAACAATTAATGAATTTTATAATGCATCAGTTATTTTATTTCAAAACTTTAATTTAGTATTTATGCTATGAAAAATTAATATATAAAATTCATTTAAAATAAAAATATTCGGATTTTAAGTTTAAAATGTTATATTTTTAGATTCTAAAAATAAATATCTACTTAATGCAAACCTTATTTTTTCGAAAAAAGTATACGTTTTGAAGAAAAACTCGATTGAAAATGTACTCCCTCCCCTTTTTAAGCAGAAAAAACATCGATGTATAATTTTTTCTTTTATAAAATAAAGATGAGGCAAAAAACATATGTTGTATACTCTTCTTTCCTTACTTCTATTATTCTTCTGCTCATCTTTGGTATCTTACGTTCTTCTTCCAGCGTCTGGACCTAGTCTTGGTGGTTGGTCGTCCTTAATTCATTTCTTCTTCTAGGTCAGTCTTGTTGCCAAGACATTCATCAACCACAAAACCATATTATTTATGTAAGCTTTTATTTACTTAACTAAATATTTCATGTAACTAACATAACGCGCGTGTGCAAGTGAGCTTCAGCTAAGGCAGAAACATCTTAGCTGCCGGACGTCCAAGCTGGAACTGAGAGCCAACCAGGTCCCACGTGACTTCACGTATTTCGCGGGCTTTCCGTAATATTCCATGGAAAGTCCCGCCCGTGATATGAAAAGGGGCCATCCCTTCAGAAATACACGGGGTTGACAATAATCTATGCATAGATTATTTAACATCCACATTGGGTGGTAAGCCTCTAAAATTAATAGACTAGTTAACATACCTCGGTAGTAATATTTCATCTACAGAAAGCGATGTCAATATACATTTTTACCAATAGGTTAAGATCCTATATAAGGCTTAAATATAAGAAAAAAATGAGTTTTAGAAATGTTAAGAATCACTGATTTACACAATATAAACACATGTTGATATCTATCTAAGATGAGGCAAAAACATAGAGGATGAGACCCAATGCTTAAGGTTTGATTTGATTTGATTTGTTCTTGTTTTACGGCATATTAACCTCAATGGGTCATTTAATGCCGACTACGTTTTTGAAATGAATTGGTGATAATGTTTAATTTTCTAAAGGTTTTTTTTTTTTTGACATATTTTTTGTGAATGAAACTTTTAGATGATTTTTTTAATATATATTTTTGTGTTTTCAGTTTGTTTTTTTGTTTTTTTGTGAAGATTTTTAGATTTTGTTGTAGATGTGCGCTTCTTTTATGTATCCAAGTAGTTTTTCTGGGTTTATTTGGTAGAATATCTGTTTTAGATTTGTTGTTTGGTAGTATTTTTTTCGTATTTGTTTTAGGTTGCTACATTCTGTTAATATGTGTTTGATTGTGTAGGTTTTTTGGCATGGTGTGCAATATGGGGCTGCTTCTTTTTTGAGGAGGTATGAATGGGTAATGTATGAGTGTCCTATTCTTAGTCTGGATAATATTACTTCTTCTTTTCTGGATATTTTGGTTTGATTTATTTGAAGTTTTCCTATTTGTGGCATTATTTCATGTAGTTTGTTGTTTTGGAAGTTATTCCAATAAAATGCTTAAGGTATACTTAAATTCACTGCACGAGTCACTACCCCACCCCTAAAAAAAAAGAAACAGTCCATGTAGGTAAGAGCAGATCAGTATTCCCCTACTCTACGACATTAAGTGGGTTAATATAAAAAAATAAATACTAATCACTGCGGCATAGCTTAGAGAAGGCGACAAGGGGCATTGGCCTCAGTTTGAACTCAGATAAAACTGAGTTCATGTATTTTAAACAAGATGGAGACATCTCCAAAAGGAGTAATTTCTACTCGATATATATATATGCTACCATTGGTTTCTTGCTCTGTGACAGTCATCAGGCGGCGAAAATGTTTTCGCCGCCTCATCACTGCCACAAAGCAAGAAACCAATGGTAGCAAAATTGTTCCAATGCAAATAAATGTCTAGATATTAAGTTTTGATACTTTTGAAACAAAACTCGTTGGAAGAAATTCGAAGAAAATTAACGTTTAATTCATTGTTCATTTCTGTCTTGGTAAATACAGCTTCAGTCTCGTTACTTTTTCAACACTGCTCGTATTTTAAAGAAAATTAACGTTCCATTCATTGTTCATTTCTGTCTTGGTAAATACAGCTTTAGACTCAATACTTTTTAGACACAGCTCGGATTTTAAAGAAAATTAACGTTTCATTCACTGTTCATTTCTGTCTTGGTAAATACAGCTTTAGACTCAATACTTTTTAGACACAGCTCGGATTTTTAAGAAAATTAACGTTCCATTCACTGTTCATTTCTGTCTTGGTAATACAGCTTTAGACTCAATACTTTTTAGACACAGCTCGGATTTTTAAGAAAATTAACGTTCCATTCACTGTTCATTTCTGTCTTGGTAAATACAGCTTTAGACTCAATACTTTTTAGACACAGCTCGGATTTTTAAGAAAATTAACGTTCCATTCACTGTTCATTTCTGTCTTGGTAAATACAGCTTTAGACTCAATACTTTTTAGACACAGCTCGGATTTTTAAGAAAATTAACGTTCCATTCACTGTTCATTTCTGTCTTGGTAAATACAGCTTTAGACTCAATACTTTTTAGACACAGCTCGGATTTTTAAGAAAATTAACGTTCCATTCACTGTTCATTTCTGTCTTGGTATATACAGCTTTAGACTCAATACTTTTTAGACACAGCTCGTATTTTTAAGAAAATTAACGTTCCATTCATTGTTCATTTCTGTCTTGGTATATACAGCTTTAGACTCAATACTTTTTAGACACAGCTCGTATTTTTAAGAAAATTAACGTTTCATTCATTGTTCATTTCTGTCTTGGTAAATACAGCTTTAGACTCAATACTTTTTAGACACAGCTCGTATTTTTAAGAAAATTAACGTTCCATTCATTGTTCATTTCTGTCTTGGTATATACAGCTTTAGACTCAATACTTTTTAGACACAGCTCGTATTTTAAAGGAAATTAACGTTCCATTCATTGTTCATTTCTGTCTTGGTATATACAGCTTTAGACTCAATACTTTTTAGACACAGCTCGTATTTTAAAGGAAATTAACGTTCCATTCATTGTTCATTTCTGTCTTGGTAAATACAGCTTCAGTCTCGATACTTTTTCAACACAGTTCGTATTTTGAAGAAAATCAACGTTTCATTTTTCTTAATTTTTTTTAGATGGGGCTTGATAATTAGTATTATTTGGATCAAATATTTTACTATTGTCTTCATCTTTATTGGTATCTGTATAACGTTTCGACCGGTGTGCCCTCCAGGTATTTCTTGTCGGACTCGGGAGCCTTCTCGAACTTGGGAACCTTCTTTTCCAACTCGGGAACCTTCTTGTCGTAATCGGGAGCTATCACAGAACTTTGAACCTAACCCTTTATTCAGTCCACGGAAGTATCCTGTTCTCATTCCGCTAACCATAGCTGGGGTACAGGTGTTAAGCTGTGTTAATCATTATTCTATATTACTGTCGCCCTTGACCAGGATTGAACCTGCTGCCGAGAGATAATTGTCACTTATAACTATCTTAACCCAGCACCTTTATCCACTACACTATGTGTCCAATTGGACACTATTGGTTATCGTCCTTGATTCTCCAACAGTATCCAACATATCTTGTTCATCTCTCCCGATTGATTGTGTCATAGGGCACAGCTGACCGTACAGCTGTTTCAAAGATTTCTTCAGGACTGCGCGCAGTATCCTTGTGTAGCTTCGATCTATTTTTTTTTTCTATAAGCGTTTCATTAGAGTCGAAGTAGGAAGTACATTTTTCATTTTTCTCCCTCACAAAGATTTCTTTAACAGTGTCCTGATGATGGTTTAATACCGAAATAAAATAACTGATACATTATAAAATTCATTAATTGTTAAATCAATACTGAAAAGTTCATTAAAATTGGATAATTACCTGATTTTTTGGTAAAAAATTTTTCCATCCCAAATGTTACGTTAAAATTGTAAACAAGCGCCTAAAACCATTGAAAAACAGCCAAAATGGCGGATCGCGAACGAAATTGACCAAAACAAATAGTTTTAAATCTTTTAAAAATAAACTGCATATGTAATTATATTTTTCTTTTTTTTAATGATGGTTATTATGTTACTACTTATCGATTTAGACAAAGTTTAACCTTAAATAATAGATATAGTTATTCTTAATTCGCTTTTAAAACTCGTAGTATCCGATTTTTTTTTTTTTTTGCTAGTCCCTAAAATTTTTATCCGATTTCAGATAGAGGCCAATGCCTCTTCCCCCCCCCCCCACCAAATCTCTTGGATATTTAACAGTGATTCTTCTTGTGCAGCTAGGCATCTCCCATATTAGGGTCTGCCAAAAGTCATGCCATATGCATATTTTACAAAATAAATTTACACCCCGCCGCGATAGAAAAAAAATGACCAAAAATCAAGGAATTATCCGATTTCCATGACATTTTCAATTAACGGTTAATAACATTATATTCACACATTCACTATACACTTAACATCTTTCTTTTTTCTCCCTCACATAAATTTCTATAACAGTGTCCTGATGATGGTTTAATACCGAAATACTTAAGTATAGACACATGAAATTATCCTCTGATCGTAACATCCTGTGTTTGTTAGATTTTTTGAAAATATTTTCTTCACATATTGTCGGATTAATTTCCTCATCGTATTTTCATATATATATATATATATATATATATATAATTTTCAAAGAAAGAAAAAACTTAACAAACCGTCATTCCGTAATAAATTTATTTCGACCAAAAGCTCAAAAGGCTTTTAAAAATGTTGTGAAATTTTTTTAAAAACCCTTAAGAGAGTGGCCTCTTCGGACGGAGATTACAAAATGAAGGGATTCACCAAAGTAACTTGGTTTGGTTTGTTTTGTTTTACGGCATATCAACCTCAGTGGGTCATTTAATGCCGATAAAGTTTTGAAATAAAGCAATGGTGATGAACGGGTGCTCCACATTCCCCAAACCTCCAAAACTGGAACCTCACCATCAGATAGAGTTTAACGTCATTCCCAGGACATGTAGACCCGCAGCCACCGCCTTCTAGCACCCATATGATAAAAAGGGGTTGGGGCTTGCCATAAGGGCAATAGGGTTGGGAAAATCATATAGGTGCTAGGGATTGACGTGACCAGCCGATTGATTGGAGGGGGCCCCTCCGACCGCCCGTCTAGCCCAAGATAGGGCCAAAGTGAGTAACTTGGTCCAAAATATGTACAAAATAATAAAAAAAGGAGGTTGACTTTTGTTTGTGACCCCTGATCGGCAACTCCTGGTTTAAAGGGTCAATCTCTCACTCGCCGGGTTTTTAGCGTGATATTTACGGTTGTCAGTTGCGTTTTGCTTTCAAAGGGGTGCCGCCAATTGACGTGTATTGTGTCTGATATCAATCCCCCTCACCCCCCCCCCTTATATCACCCGCCTAAATGTTAAGTAAATATGTCACATGTTCTCGCATTCAATCACGCCTGCCGCCTCTTTACAGTCACCTGTGGGATCAATTTTATCGTGAATGTGATCGCGTTTCGGCGAATTTTGTTAAATCATTTATCTGTTCAAGTGTGAGATTACAAACCGAAGAAGAAGAAGAAGAAGGACGCAGTGAATATTTCGAGGACTGTGCGTCCCTCGAATCACGTGAGAACATTTTGTTTAATAAACGAGATATTTACGATTTCAAGTGGGCGTCGCCTTAAAAACACACACACACACACACACACACACACCTATATATATATATATATATATATATATATATATGTATGTATTTACCAACCCCTCCGCACGAGCAGGATGTGACACAAGGTCAATTTCTTAAGCGGAGTTTAACAGGTTTGAATTCAGAGTTTTCCTTCTCCTAGACCGGTTGCCTAACCAAGGTTAAAGAGCCCAGTCTGCCCTACTATTTATCCATAGCTGGAGGGAGAGTAGAATTCATACATTCCCCAAGGGTATTAGCGCTAAGTGAAATGCAATTACCACGTCCGGGATTTGAACTCGGGGCGACGAGTCCATTTCCCGTGACTTTAACCATTACACCACGCGCTTCCTACTTTACTTTTATATATATATATATATATATTATATAAGTAAAGTAAAGTCAACGGGGCGGCCTAAAGTCGGTATCAGCCAGTCAGCGAGGGAGTCTACCCCCTTTTCAATAGCACTAGACCAAAGAGATTGTTTTTAGCATCTGAGGTGGAGCGCCACACCTACCATCAGCTCCTTACTTTACCGCACAGATCCCTGTGCTACTCATACGCTGATTTGGATAGGACCGGTATCGAACTAGGAACCTTGTGGTTTCTAGCTGAACGCTCTACCGACTGAGCTAACCCGCATGTCGTGGGTCGGCTCGGAGTGTCGTAGGTCAGAGTTTCGGATCTCAGTAGAACTGTGAGATTTATTTAGATTTTGCAAACACTATTAGAAATAGTGTTTGCCATCGACTAAGTTACGTGGAACTGAGAGTGGTGAGCATAAAAGTTTTTATACTTGCACGATCCTGTATGTTTTACCAAAAAAACATCGCAACTAGTGTCGTAGGTCAGAGTTCGGATCTCAGGAGAGCTGTGAGATCTATTTCGAATTTGCAAACACTATTTCTAAAATCCCATCGACTAAATTACGTGGACCTATGAGTGGTGAGCATGAAAGTTTTTATATTTGCACGATCCCGTGTTTTACCAAAAAACATTTCAAAACCATCGTGACTGGTGCCGTGGGTCAGAGTTCGAATATCAGTAGAGCTGTGAGATTTATTTCGAATTTGCAAATACTATTTTTAAAATTACATCGACTAAGTTACTTGTCCGGCCTTTCGGGGGTTCAGTGGCTTGGGCCTTGGACCGGTGAAGTAATTAACAGCGTTGATCCCAGGGGGGCTATCCTCCAGGCAATACCTGCCCTCTTGATTTAAAGTGGTAGGGCTGGGTTTATTGCCTAGTGCCTGATGCGCATCCCATTTAGGAGGGAATGCCGACGGGATCAACGCAATTTTTGCAACCAGCATCCCATGAGCTTCGGTTCATCGGTGGTCCCACTTTAAAAAGACCTTGTGTCACACCTACAAAAAATATCTTTTTTATAGTATCTTTGAAGCATTGTGTGTATGTGTAATATAAAGATTTTTGAAGGCAATTTACAATACAATATGTGTTGAAAATTATATTTATTTAACTTTTGTTTTTTTTTTCAAATCTAAATATTTTCGGAAAGTAAAATTCCATCCTCAGAGTTATTGAAAGTACTAGGTGTTTTTTTATAGTACTTATCCCACGGCGATATTGTAATCATCTGTTGTTTTAAGAAGTTGAGGAACGCCGTATATTTGAAATATATTCTTGAAAAACACCTAGTACTTTCAATAACTCTGAGGATGGAATTTTACTTTCCGAAAATATTTAGATTTGAAAATAAACAAAAGTTAAATAAATATAATTTTCAACACATATTGCATTGTAAATTGCCTTCAAAAATCTTTATAAAAAATATTTTGTTCAAAACCATCACGACTAGTGTCGTAAGCCAGAGTTCGAATCTCAGAAGAGCTGTGAGATATATTTCGAATTTGCAAACATTATTTTTAAAATTCCATCGACTAAGTTACGTGGAGCTATGAGTAGTGAGCATTAAAGTTTTTTCTTTATATTTGCACGATCTTGTGTTTTAACAAAAACATTTCCTTCAAAACCATCACGACTAGTGTCGTAGATCAGAGTTCGAATCTCAATAGAGCTGTGAGCTTTATTTCGAATTTTGAAGCATTTTAAAAAAAATGCCATCGACTAAGTTACGTGGAACTAAGAGTGATGGGCATGAAAGTCTTTTTCTACTTACACGATCCTGTGTTTTGCTCCCCCCCCCCCAAAAAAAAATAGACCTTGCATTGATCCAGCTACTCTGAAAAGAAATGTTAATGTCTACTATCTAAAATATTAAATGAAAAAAAAAATACATGCTGTTATCATTTAAATTTTATTTTTAATTATCTTCATGAATATAAATCAAATCTCTATTATTTTTGCTCAAAAACCAAGCCCTGGTGATATTTAATGTGTTTATATATTTACTTTGTCGTTAATTGTTTTATTTTCCTCCGGACATACACATACATACAACTGCCCTTTATATATGTACTAGCAGCGGCTACCCGGCGTCGCCTGGGTAAAGGTTTGTTTTTTAAAGTTAGTCCCGCAGATCCGTTATTACTGAATCGTGAGTTGAATCTTCGTGGGATGCCCCATTTAAATCCCTATGTAAGAAAAATAGACCTTGCATTGATCCAGCTACTCTGAAAAGAAATGTCTACTATCTATATAATGTCTATATTAAATGAAAAAAATCCATGCTGTTATCATTTAAATTTTATTTTTTAATTGTCTTCACGAATATAAATCGAATCTATTATTTTTGCTCAAAAACCAAGCCTTGGTGATATTTAATGTCTATATATATTTACTTTGTCAAAAAAAAATCCATGCTGTTATCATTTAGATTCTATTTTTTAATTATCTTCACGAATATAAATCAAATCTCTATTATTTTTGCTCAAAAACCAAGCCCTGGTGATATTTAATGTGTATATATATTTACTTTGTCGTTAATTGATTTAAATAATTTAATTGAGAGGAAGATAACTAAGTTTCCGTTTCTAATTGTTTTATGTTTCTTTTCTTTTGACTCTTTTAATAAATTTGATAGGTTATTTCCTATAAGTCTAACATAATCAAAGGGGAACAACTCTTGACTGATAAATTATTTATTGATTTATTGATCTACTAAGAAAAATCGAAAAAATAGGACAACTGAAACTTACTCTTCCATCACTCCCGCCTTTTATTGCTAATTTTTCGTAATTTAACTCTTTAGTTAAAATGGTAAGTAAAGAACAGAATTACAGTTATTTCTTCTTGTTAATGGATTTCTTTTAAGATTTATCCCCGAGATTTGCTCGTATTCCTTAAGATAAAACCAAACAATTAGAAATCAATAATCATCATCCTCATCATGCCACGCATGCAGCACGGGTATCCATGACAATCTTTCGCCAACCTTCCCTATCATTCATTGCACCTGGAAGCTCCTCTGCGGAACAGCCAGCATCTTCACATAGCTGGTCAATGTAGGTCCTTGCTGGGCGTCCCACACTTGCATGTCCATGTGTTGGCTTCCACAGGAGAACGTCGCTTATGAGTTCATCCTTGCTTCTACAAGCAGTGTCCTGCATGTCTTGTCCGTCTCACTCGGATAGTTTGTGAGATGGGGGGGGGCAGGTGACCGTACAGCTTTGTCCTTGTGGGGTGCTGTTTCCATGACTTGTTCAAGACTGCACGCAGCATTCTTGTGCAGCTCCCATCTAGCTTATTCTCAAGGCGCTTCGTTAGGATCCAGGTGGTGCAGCCATATAGCAACACCGATACAACCACAGCCTGTAAGAACTGTCGCTTCAGCTTGTCAGGGAGATCGAAC
>CM042175.1:10464156-10466656 GCA_023376005.1 Doryteuthis pealeii
GCACGCAGCATTCTTGTGCAGCTCCCATCTAGCTTATTATCAAGGCGCTTCGTTAGGGTCTAAGTGGTGCAGCCATACCGTAGTACTGATATAACCACAGGAAGAATTGTCGTTTTAGCTTGTCAGTGAGATCGGATTTCCATAAAATGGCATTACTTTTTGACTCACTATTGTAATTTATTCACAACAGAAACTTTTTTTTTTCATTAAATAACAGGTGCGAGTTCTCTAGATAATTAGGCAGTGTTTTTTTTTAAATTCTAATTGATATTCTAATTATTAATTGTTATTCTGAACGGCTGTCACTTTTTTTTTTTTTTTTTTAATTAAAAACAAATTATCAATGAACAAATCGTTGGATGATTTCATTCAAATTTTCGTCGGTGTTATATACAATTACAATTATTAACGGTTTGCACATTCTCTCCTGATGATACCATGCATTTGTAAACATCTTTTGTTTTTTCAGTATATCAAATTCACACTGTCGGATTAAGTTCCTTTCATTTCTCACAATTACATTTGTATAATTACAAATTTGAATGCAGTGGAAATGTCTTTTTCAAATATGTTTTTTTATTGGCGGACTAAGGTCGGCGAATACGAACAATTTACAAGGATATTACGTACATGTAAAGTAAAATTCTGGGGTTATGTCATGCCTAACGGTTAAGAAGTAATACATATCGTGTATTTATATTTATACTTTTTAGTAATTGGTTTTAACAATGTGTTAGCATTATTGGGGATTATGTTGTATGGTATTGATTTGTATCATGTCTATATTCTATGGTATAATTTTATTTCCCTCAAAAGGCATATCAACCCGTCTGGGGTTATGTCATGCCTAATGGTTAGGAAGTAATGCATATCATGTATTTATATTTATACATTTTAGTAATTGGTTTTAACAATGTGTTAGCATTATTGGGGATTATGTTGTATGGTATTGATTTGTTTCATGTCTATATTCTATGGTATAATTTTATTTCCCTCAAAAAAGAGAGAATATCCTCCATGTTGACATTTTCAAACAGATCTTTCATATTGTTTGCTTTAAAATAACGGTTTCTGATGTGAGCAAAAAAAACTGCATTCCATGAATAAGTGTTTAACAGTCAAAGGTGTTCCACATTGTGGTTGTTGTTCTTGTTTGAGTATATAGGAGTGCGTTAATCTTGTATGACCAATGCGTAATCGAGATACAATGACTTGTTCCTTTCTAGACTTCCTTAAAGTTTGTCTACAGCCTCCAAAAGTGGGTTTGATTAGGAAGAGTTTATTGGAAGATTAGGAAGAGTGGATGTTGTTATTCCAGTGTTGTTGTCATTTTGTATGAAGAAATCTATTAATTTTAGGTTTCAAATCAGTATGTGGTATCCTGAAATTGTCGGGGATCAAATCTAGAGCCGATTTAGCTGCGGAGTCAGCTCTTTCATTCCCCCTCACTCCTATATGGCTTGGGATTAAAATTCTGTTGACTTTTCTCTGGGCCACTTCTTCACTACAGATTTCACTTCCTCGTCACTGGAATAATGTGTAGCAAGCTGTGTGTTGTATATATTTTATATAGGTTTACACAACTTACTAACTTTTAAACAAAACTCAACACAATGAAAGAAATCAACGGAGTCGTATTAAAATAACAATCTGTATTAAAATAGAATTACAGACATGTATAATAGCATACCGGGCATAGTCCTTTGTTTTATATTGTGGTATTAATAGTTCATGTTTTATCTTGTTTTTCTTTGCTGATACTGGAGCTGATTTGTTGCGTGACCATTCGTCTTGTCATTCTCTGAACTACTGAAAAATTCCCGCTTTTTTTTTTGGGGGGGGGCGCTTAATTTTGAGTTCAGCGTCTGTTGGTTTCCGTTACTGCATTTTTGGGATTCTTACTCCCCCTTTTTAATATAATCGGCAACTGCAATTTTATTAACCATTTCAAATGTTTACCTCTCTTCGGTCCCATAAAAGAGGTGGGTGCTCCGTGATAAGTGGGCCCTGTTTGGGCTAAGTGACGAGAGCTTTAGTTTTTACGTCTCTCCTCCAGTAACTGCTTGCGATAAGTGAAGTTTTTGGTATTGGCGCCAACATACGATGTTGGCGATTCTCCCCCTAGCGACAGGGGGAGATAATTAACTATGGGATTTCCATTATTTTATTGTCATTTCAATAGGGAATAAAAAATAGATCCTTATGACTATTGCTGAGGTTTAAGTATATTCTAAGCCTCAGCAATAGAATCATAAGGATCTTTATTTCAATAATTGTGCAAAATAAATTTTCAAGTGATTAAACTACGTTTAAAATGTTTATCACTGATGCATTTAGTGTGAGTCAAATAGGAAGGAAAAAGAAAAGACACAGATAAAAGATACTTTTAAGAATTAGACTTTATTTCTAGGTTCATAGTTATTTCTTGGAGAGGAGATTTTCTTCTAGGCCAGTCAACAACGTGTGTTCCAGGTCAAGGCCTGAGTTGGAATGGCCGAGA
>CM042175.1:10474156-10521656 GCA_023376005.1 Doryteuthis pealeii
CTCCCTGTGATAATCATACGCTGAGTTGGCGAGGACCGGTATCGAACTAGGAACCTTGTGGTTTCTAGCTGAACGCTCTACCTACTGAGCTAACCCGGCCCAAATAAATATATAAGTAATTATTTCTAATTCCAGATAAACATTTAAGCATTTATTACATAGAATAATGACGATACTCTTGAGAAATAAGGTTTAAATCAAACTTAATGGACCTAAAATATATATATATATATACCAACCCCTCCGCACGAGCAGGATGTGACACAAGGTCAATTTCTTAAGCGGAGTTTAACAGGTTTGAATTCAGAGTTTTCCTTCTCCTAGACCGGTTGCCTGACCAAGGTTAAAGAGCCCGGTCTGCCCTGCTATTTACCCATAGCTGGAGGGAGAGTAGGATTCATACCTTTCCCAAGGGTATTAGCGCTAAGTGAAATGCAATTGCCACGTCCAGGATTTGAACTCGGGGCGACGTGTCCATTTCCCATGACTTTAACCATTACACCACGCGCCTCCTACAATATAACCTAAAATATAATGCACCAGTTATTTTATTTAAAAACTTTTACATTTTTTTCAGGTCAGTTAACTTTGAACCACGTATCTTTGAGGCGTAACACAGATTCCCAAAGATACGTGGTTGAAAGTTAACTGACCTGAAAAAATGTAAAAGTTTTAAAATAAAATAACTGGTGCATTATATCTCTTATTCATTAATATTATAACGAAAAGAACAGTAGCAGCAGTACTCCGAGGTTTGTAATGGAGTTAACCGCGAGTGTGGCAGACAGGTTAAGAGTCAAAGAAATAAAACGAACAACTAGAATATGAATAAAAGACTGTATTACAGAATAAAGAATTGCAAACTTTAGTTTCGTTTGCGCAAATAATAATAATTGTCACTTAACTGGTGTATCCTGAGATATGGGGTATTACCGGAGCCCCTTGCTACGGCCTTCTGATAGTTCGGATATGATGAACTTCTGCCCTGTGTCCGACACCGATTCTGGTTGTCTGTTGAAGAAGAGGAGCGACCCTTTTTTAGGTCTGTCTCCGGTGAGCGTTGAATCAGAAGAGGTGGCATGAGTTTGCTTATTCGGCTTTGACGCCAAAGTATGCTGGCTCATGATTGGTTGGTTTGAAACAGAGGCTCGCAGACAAAGGACGATACCCCAGAATTCTCAATAATATATCAACACTGAAAATTTCATTAAATTCAGTTAATTCCCTGATTTTTGGTATTATTTTTTTTTCTTTCGGCGGGGTGACAGACGATGGTGGAATTTAGGTCCGTTAAGTTCGATTTAACCGAAATTCGGCGGATAAGCAACACCGGATACTCAGGATTTAGTTTATTCTGTAGTTTATTCTTTGATATTAACCAATACTATTTACAATACGGTGTAATTATTTTTTTAAGTCCGATTTGTATATAAAAATTATATTTCTTTGAATACGGCTTGCTGATTTTTCGTGGAAACGACCCTTCGATTGTTATATACTCATATATACTCATATCGCGTGGTCTGATGGTTAGAGTCGTAGGAAATGGACTCGTCAACGCGAGTTCAATTCTTGGACGAAGCTGTTGGCTTTTCACATGGCGCTAATACCCTTGGGAAAGGTATGAATCCAATTCTCCCTCCAGCTATGGATAAATAGCAGGACAGACTGGACTCTTTAACCATGGCTTGGTAACCAGTCTAGGAGAAGGAAAACTCTAAATTCAGACCCGTTAAACTCCGCTTAAGAAATTGACCTTGTGCCGCATCCTGCTCGTGCGGAGGGGTTGGTAAATATATATATACCCACATCATACGTCGGGTATATAATAGAGAGAGACAGAGAGACGGAGAGATAAATTAGAGATGATAATTGTTTATAGTCTTACTTTACATTCTGCTTAATTCGTCTATTCATCTGGACGCCATGTTCTCTGGTTGGGCTTACTTCTCTGCTGGGGAAGGGGGATTCTTCTTTGGGCTGGGCTGGGGTAAGAGTTTCTTTGGGGAAACAGCATGCAAATAATATTTGCTCCATCTTTTTCTCTGTATATGGAATCAAACAAACCTTGATTTTTGGGTAAATTTTTAGATAGATCATCCTGCCTTGATGTAATTGTTAACAAGCTGGTCTTACTGGTCAACGAATCCCGGTAGCGTAGAGGCTAACACGCTGGACTGGGGCTTCAAGGCTGCTGCCAACCAAAACTATGAACTTACTTCTTATGTTTCTATGTATTTTCTATTTTCAATAAAGAAAAAGTGTTATATACCCTTTTACTTGGGTGTATATAATCGAGGGCTCATGAGAGGAAAGGTTCTGATGGTGGGGGGTTATAGGATTGTGAGGGACGGCAGTAATCTGTAAAAATTATTCTATTGCTATATAATCGGTGGAGAGAGAGAGAGAGTGACAGATAGTTTGATATATTAGATGATAATAGTTGATAGTCTTACTTTACATTCTGCTTAATTCGTCTATTCATCTGGACACCATGTTCTCTGGTTGGTTTTACTTCTCTGCTGAGGGAGGGTGATTCTTCTTCGGGCTGGGCTGGTCATTGTTTGCTTCATTTGATTAACATAACAAGACTTGGTGTATCATTTTCACTCTTATTGTCTTACGTACCGATTACGATTATTGTCTTACGTACCCATAATCAGCGGATTACTTTCTTACGTCATATCTTAATTCTATTGTCTATTGTCAAATTGCCACACTGGAACTTTTAGCCAAAACAGTCCGACATTCCTCTGCCAGTGTTTATAGTTCTCCCGAAAATATTCAACCCCAGCAATTGTGGGGTTATAGGATTGTGAGGGACGGCAGTAATCTGTAAAGATTATTCTATTGCTATATAATTAGTGGAGAGAGAGAGAGAGAGACAGATAGTTTGATATATCAGATGATAATTGTTTATAGTCTTTCTTTACATTCTTCTTACTTCGTCTACTTGTTGTTTCTACCTCGGTCGCCATTTTCTTCCGTTTAGTGGGCCTCCTGCTGGGGGTTGGTTCTTCTTTTGCTGGGCTGGACATTGCTTATTTTAACATTGAATTAACACAAGACTTGTCTGTTTCTTGATCAAGCTTTTATTTTCAACCCAGCCCATTTGATTCCGCCGCGGTTGAGTTGCAAACCCTAAGAGACATCCTCTCTCATAGGGTGCCGGCTCGCATCTGACTAACTAAACTAAAACCAATCCCCCCGTGTCTAAACCGTCTACCGGGAAGGTCATTTGGAATGTCACCGTTGTCACTCATCAGCCCCAGTAACTTTCCATGGACCCCGTCATTTTTAAGTTTAACAGACCCCAATTCAAAATTCTCACTACAGGTACGTTCATAATTTATAACTGCTCATAAATTGTGTAACACGATGAAACAATTATTTCTGCGTAATGATGTTCCGTAAAGTCAATTTTACTGCAAGCGACATTCGGTATTATATATTCTATATGTATATTCTAATATATATATGTACATATATTAGAATATATATTATAAATATATATGTGTATTTGGGCAGCATTCTTTCATTTATACATGTAAAATTAAACAAAAGGCAGATCTCCTGTTTAACTTTTCAAGCTTTCTGGACAACTTGTTTATATTTGGATGGAATTCGTGGATTAGTCCACCGAAGTTCATATCCCGAGTACTTTCAGCACTTCGAAGTGCCATCATCAGGGGGGATGTGTTCCGGTTTTTTTGTTTTTGTTTTTTGTTTTTTTCAAAGTCTATTAATCGATGTGGAGACTGAAAGTAGGAGAATTGATAGGAAAAGTGTTATAGGCATTTTATATATATATATATATATATATATATATATATATATATATTCTAATAAAGTAATCCACAGACACGTGTTTAGAGGTATCACCTCTCATCAGTGTGGTTATACCGTTTAACAGCTACATATGGCCGGGTTCGAGACCCGAATGAACTTTCGTTCGCCAATCCTCTTACCCGTACAGGCACAGGCAGCTGTCAAATATAGGAGAATATTTAATCGCTACATTTCTAAGCGGAAATGAATTCACTAGAGGCCTCAAACCTTATGTAAACAAAGCGAGGCTTAGCTGTACGCCGAATACGGTGAATTTTGCAATTAAATCCCTTCTAATTAAAGTGCTCAACCAAATTGGGAGCATATAATAAAGTAATCCACAGACACGTGTTTCGAGGTATCACCTCTCATCAGTGTGGTTATACCGTTTAACAGCTACCTCTGGCCGGGTTCGAGACCCGAATGAACTTTCGTTCGCCAATCCTCTTACCCGTATATTCTATACTAAGATAACCTTCAGTTGATTGGTTGGTTGGCTGGTTGGTTGGATTTTACGGCATGCCAATCCTTTTTGGGTTATTTTATGACGAAGACATTTTTTTTATTCATTCTTGTTGCGTATTCAATTTTGTCTTTTTTTTTTAACTCAATTTTTTAAACACGTTTAATACTCAATTAGGGCCTGGTTAGCTCAGTCGGTAGAGCGTTCGACTAGAAACCGCAAGGTTCCTAGTTCGATACCGACCCTCGCCAACTCAGCGTATGAGTAGCACAGGGATCTGTGCGGTAAAGTGAGGAGCTGATGGTAGGTGTGGTGCTCCACCTCAGACGCCAAAACAATCTCCTTGGTCTAGCGCTAGTGAAAAGGGGATAGACTCCCTCGCTGATTGGCTGATACCGACTTTAGACCACCCCGACGACTTTATTATCTATTTAATCCTTAGATAGGACCCTAATAAGGGCAATAGGGTCAGGACAATCATATATGTGCTAGGGATTGATGGGATTGATAGGATAGGGCCTCTCCGACCGTCCGTCTAGCCTAATTAAAGGCCAAAGTGGAGTGTTGTATGTCGAGTGTTCAGGTACCAGGATTCCGTTCTTAAGCATCACGGGTCGCCCCAAACACGACCAGAATGGTGACCCCATTGGGGGGGAGGATTGTACCCCTATGCAGAAGTGCAGTCGATGTTATTCTACAGCTCTAGCTGACAGGGCGTATAACCTTTAGTCGTCAAGACCATAGCTCGTACACTATAGCTGAAAATTGTATTGTTTTATTTTGAAGGAGTGTTTTATATCTATGTCAACAGTTTGGCAGCAGACTTTTTACGAGGTATACCCCAAAATTCGGCTGCTATTCATTTTAAAAACGAATTAAAATTAATTAAATCGATTATTTAAGGTCAAAAAGTCGAAAAGTAGTAACATAATAAGTATCAATAAAAAAAGATTTAAAAAAAAAAGAAGCAAAAGGATATTACACATGTGATTTATTTTTTATACATTTAAAACGATTTTTTTCGACCAATTTCGACCACGGTGCTGCTATATGGCTGCACCACATGGACCCTAACAAAGCGTCTTGAGAATAAGATAGATGGGAGCTGGACAAGAATGCTGCGCGCAGTCTTGAATAAGTAATGGAAGCAGCACCCCACAAGGAAACAGCTGTACGGTCACCTGTCCCCCATCTCACAAACTATCAGAGTGAGACGGACAATACATGCAGGACACTGCTGGAGAAGCAAGGATGAACTCGTGAGCGACGTTCTCCTGTGGAAGCCAACACATGGACATGCAAGTGTGGGGCGCCCAGCCAGCACCTACATTGACCAGCTATGTGAGGATGCTACGCAGAGGAGCTCCCAGGTGCAATGAATGATAGGGAAGGTTGGCGAAAGATTGTCATGGATATTTGTGCTGTATGCGCGACATGGTGATGATGATAACCTGAAACACTGTTTAAAGATGGCGTGTTTACAAAATTTATGTAACATTCCCGATTGAAAAAGAATTACCAAAAATCAGGAAATTATCCGATTTTAATGAAATTTTTAATATTGATTTATCAATTAATGAATTTTATAATACACCAGTTGTTTGATTTCAAACCTTTAATTAAGTATTTCTGCTATGATAAATTAATATATGACATTCATTTAAAATATGAGCAGCATCATATTAAGTTTAAAATGTCATATTATTAGATTCTAAAATAGCTCCGCCCTGTCGGCTGGGGTGCTAAAATGCATCGACTGCACCTCTGCAGAGGGGTAAGACTCCCACAATGGGGCCACCTGTTGACCAAGGGTGGCGACCCGTGATGCTTAAGGATAGAGCCTGGGTGGATTAGCAG
The DNA here is from genome assembly GCA_023376005.1 of Doryteuthis pealeii. Taxonomy (NCBI): domain Eukaryota; kingdom Metazoa; phylum Mollusca; class Cephalopoda; order Myopsida; family Loliginidae; genus Doryteuthis; species Doryteuthis pealeii. The sequence goes on from CM042175.1 coordinate 10,480,305, forward strand.
TTCATGACATGCAATACTCCACTTTGGCCCTATCTTAGGCTAGACGGGCGGTCGGAGAGGCCCCCTCCGATCAATCGGCTGGTCACGTCAAGTCCTAGCACCTATATGATTTTCCCAACCCTATTGCCCTTATGGCAAGCCCAAACCCCTTTTTATCATATGGGTGCTAGAAGGCGGTGGCTGCGGGTCTACATGTCCTGGGAATGATGTTAAACTCTATCTGATGGTGAGGTTCCAGTTTTGGAGGTTTGGGGAATGTGGAGCACCCCTTCATCACCATTGCTCCCTGGTCCACTCTGACCCGGAGTGGTAGTACCTGTTAGGGTCCCATCTATGGGTTAAATAGAAAATGTATTTATAAAAAATTGTATTATCCATTAAGACTTGATTTATTTCAAAACTTTATCGGCATTAAATGACCCACTGAGGTTGAGATGCCGTAAAACAAAACAAACCAATCTATCTGATGGTGAGGTTCCAGTTTTGGAGGTTTGGGGAATGTGGAGTACTCCTTCATCACCATTGCGCCCTGGTTCACTCTGACCCGGGGTGGTAGTACCTGTTAGGGTCCCATCTATGGGTTGAATAGAAAAACATGATTTGATAAACAAAATTGTATTATGCATTAAGAATGAATTTATTTCACAACTTTGTCGGCATTAAATGACCCACCGAGGTTGATATGCCGTAAAATAAAACAAAACAAAACCAGTCATGCCTAGCTTTGTATTCTCATTGTGCGAGATTGCTGCATTCGCTTATTACATGGTATATGCGTAGGCACTGCTACAGTTGCTGTAAAATCTGTATTTTACAAAATAACTTTAACCCCCCCTGGTTGAAAAAAAATCATCAAAAATCAAGGGATTATCTGAATTTAATGAAATTTTCAGTGTTGATTTATCAATGAATGAATTTTTATAATGGATCAGTTATTTTATTTCAAAACTTTCTGATTTTTCAGGTCTTTTAACTTTGACCCTCCTCCTCCTCCTTATTTTTTGGGTGCAACATATCAATGAGGTTATATACTTTCGAAACTAATAATACCTGTTAGGGTCCCATCTATGGGTTAAATAGAAAAACATGAGTTGATAAACAAAACTGTATTATGCATTAAGAATGAATTTATTTCATAACTTTGTCGGCATTAAATGACCCACCGAGGTTGATATGCCGTAAAACAAAACAAAACAATCTAAAATAGCTGAAAATTGTATTGTTTGATTTTGAAGGAGTGTTATATATATATATATATATATATGTCAACAGTTTGGCGACAGACGTTTTACTTAAAAGAACATTAGAACTGACCCAATTAGTCTTATTCAGTTATTTGTAAAGCGAATAATGATTAATTGATCGGTTGGTTGGTTGGTTGGTTTTAACGGCATGTTAACCCAATAAGTAGGTATGGGTACTTTTATCCAAGGGAGGTAATAAATTAAGTTTTTTTTTAAATTTATATCAACTAGCAAAGTTTTAAGGTAATGAAGGACTATTTGCTCGTAAATTCCTACCATAAAATAAACTGAACCCCCATTTTATGTCCGTGTTTTTGTATTAAATGTTTTATTTTTCTTGCACCCGTTATTTTACAATACTAAATATATTTTATTTATTTTAATATTCATTTCAATGTGCATATTCTAAAAGTTTTTTATTTTGTGAGAATGGTTAGTTTTAAAGTGGGGGCTCGTTTTACAATTTAGGCATAAATTGGATCCTCCTTTTATGACCGTAATTTTGTTTTTTCGTCGACGATGATTAAAATCTGACGTCTTTATTTTAGAGTACCAAAGCCAAAAAGAAAAGAAATAACAACAACAAAAAGTAATATTCAACTCTTTACTCGTAAATTCCTGCCATAAAATTAGGCTTGGGCATTTTATGGTAGGAATTTACGAGTAAAAAGTTGAAGTGTAAAAACGAGCCCCCACTTTAAAACTAAACATTCTCACAAAATAAAAACTTGTAGAATATGCACATTGAAATGAATATTAAAATAAATAAAGGAAATATATTTAGTTTTGTAACATAACGGGTGCAAGAAAAATAAAAACATTTATTGCAAAAACACGGACATAAAATGGGGGTTCAGTTTATTTTATGGTAGGAATTTACGAGCCAATAGTCCTTCATTATCAGTTTTAATGTACTGAAATATGTTGAATTAGAAAGACTAACGAAATTAAATAAGAAGGCATATAAAAAGATTACACTTTCTCACTTATGTATACGCATTTATCTCCCTTTAACCCTATGAGTGCCCATGAAAAACATTAGATCTAAACTGACCCAATTGACCTTATTCAGTTATTTGTAAAGAATCGAATAATGATTAATTGATCGGTTGGCTGGTTGGTTGGTTGGTTTTAACCCAATAAGCAGGTATGGGTACTTTTATCCAAGGGAGGTAATAAATTATGATTTTTTTAAAATTTTAAATCAACGAGCAAGAATGTACGTAGGGCCGGTTTAATTCAGTCGGTAGAGTGTCCTCGAGGTTCCTGGTTCGATACCGGCCCTCGCCAAATCAGCGTATTCAATTATTTTTATATTTCTAGAAAGATCAAATCCTGAAGACCACATATAATAATAAAATAAAATTAAATACCCGAAAACAGTTATTCGAAAATTTTAAAAGTGTATTTCTATTCTTTTTTTTTTTTTTTTTTTTTTTTTCGTAATTTTAAAAACAATGTATTTCTTTAAACTTATGCACAGAGAATATTTTCTCTGATTCAATTGGCTTATTTTTATTTACTTAAAAATTTCAGACCGAATTTTTAAACGACCGAAAGGTGGCATGTTGCACTCAATATTTTCACCATAAGAAAGGGATTAGATGAAAGGCAGAGAGAGGAGGTGAGCACTTGGAAGTGAACATAAGGAAAAAAATATGAAAAGAAGGGAAAAAAGGAGGAGAAAAAATGAGAGAGTTAAATCAAGATTATTATAGTTTGTTTTGTTTTTTTGTTTTTTTTGTTTTTTTGTTTTTTTTCATAATTTTAAAAACAATGTATTTCTTTGAACTTATGCACAAAGAAAAAAAATGTTCTCTGTTTCAATTGGCCTATTCTTATTTACTTAAAAATTTCAGACCGAATTTTTAAACGTCCAGAAGGTGGCATGTTGCACTCAATATTTTAACCATCAGTCAAGATTTATTTTATCTTTCTAAAAGTGTAAGTTAAGAAATGCGTAATTTTGCGCAGAATATTTTCCAAGATTTTTATATATTTAAAACGTCATTACTAACGATTGCTTTTTTCGGTTACGGATCATCAAACGTATCGAAAAAAAACTTATCTCCTCTTATGACTCAGATGTGAAAATCAATATTAATGTGGCGTTATTTTCGTATTCGCCTGGGGAGTTGTCTGCCCGTTTAGTTTCGCTGGTTCCCGCTAGGGGCCTTTGATATCTAAGCGGCTGATTTGAACGTCTCTCTCTCTCTCTCTCTCTCTCTCTCTCTCTCTCTCTCTCTCTTCTCTCTTTGCCTGCCGGCCTAAGAGACACATGGGTTAGACACGGTCTACCCCTTTCTTGTTGGGGCTTCGGCCCTTAACACTGGCCACTCACTGTTAGTAAGTCTCTTATACGACATATGACTATCCTTTAGTCATGTATCCGTAACCACGTTTTTATGTACATTTAGGTATCTCTTTGATACCTAAATATCTTGTATTTTACCATTCATGAATGTGTCATTATCTCTACTCTTGTATATGTATTTATACTACTTTTGTATGTATGTTTGTGTACACCTCTATGTATTATGTACCCTGTTTATTCTGTGCTGTATATAAAATGTTTTGTCTATCAACCTTTGTCGGAGTTTTATCTTCAAGTATTTTCACTTTGAATCTTACAACTGGTGATACCCCGACGTGATGAAAACGTTTTGTGAAGGCTTTGTTTTGCATTTGGAACTTTAATCATTACACTAAGAATAATTCTACTGGCTGGGCTACGATAGATTTTTTACTTATTTACACGCAAAAATCTAGTCCATTTCTCACTTATGTATACGCATTTATCTCCCTTTAATTTTATGAGTGCCCATGCCAACCAATTAGACTTAAGGAAAAAAACGGGCCTGTAAAACACGTAAGGAGTATCTATATAGTAATACTCGTATTCCTTAATTGAACGACCGTTATCATCTTGCAATACCCCCGGTTAAAAATGAGACCGTCCAAATCGTCCATCCACCTATATATTAATACTCGTGTTCCTTATTTGTACGACCGTTGACATCTGGCAACACTCTCTGGTTAAAAACAAGACCGTCCGAAACGTCCATCCATCTATATAATTAATACTCGTATTCCTTAATTGTACGACCGTTGTCCACTTGCAACATCCCCCGGTTAAAAACGAGACCGTCCAAATCGTCCAAGATTAAATACAAAAATGTAAATCCTGATTATTTGGTGTTGCTTATCCGCCGAACTTTTATTTCTTATGAGTATGGTCACCTCAGCTAAATGGTGGACCATTTCGTTTTTATTATTAAGAAAGGGAAGAAAAAGGACATGCAAAACAGGAAAAAAATAGTAGGGAAAGAAAGGGAGTACATGAAAGGCAGAGAAAGAGGAGGTGAGCGCTTGGAAGCGAACATAAGGGAAAAGATGAAAAGAAGGAAAGTAAGAAGAAGAAAAAATGAGAGTTAAATTAAGATTATTATAGGGTTAACCATAATCGGGTCACGTGATCAATTTGGGTGATATTGAATAAACGAAAGTAAATATTTTTGAACTTTGTTTTTTAAAAACCTTGCAAAAAAAAGTAACAATCATACAGAGTTGTTACAAAGAAAAACAATTAATTCAAAGATCAAATTATCCGATTCGGGAAAATTACTCACCGTTAATTTTTAAAAAATTGAAAAATAGTCCGTTTTACATGCAAAAGGGTGATGTTTATGAAGAAACGTGGTCTATATTTTTACATATTATCTCTCTTTGACAATTATACATTTAAATGTATGGGTGGCTGTATTTGACATAATTGTTTTCTTGTGCATATTCAATAACCGATTATTGGTTTTCAACAATTTTTGAAAAAATTTTTGTGGTAGTTTCAGAATAACTCCGGGATATTTTTTTAGTTGAACTTATAGTGTAACATAAGAAAAGACATTATTACAAATATTGTCAGATTTGCTCTTCCGTATATTATAAGAATCAAACATTACTATTCAACAATGAAAAAAACAAAAAACTCTCAAATACTCTTAAAAATATGAATATATCGTGGATCGGACAAATTTTTAGTTCACCTGAATTCTAAAATTCAATGTTATATTATATTTCAATATCCGTGAAAAATTCAATTTGTACACACAAAAAAAGATTTTTAAACATTAAAAAAACAAAACAAATTATTCAAGCACACAAAAGATTTAAAATCTTTTAAAAATGAATTTCTTTCTTTTTATTTTTTTTTTCTTGACAATTTAATAGAATATAGTAGATATCAATTAAAAAAGCAAAAAAAAAGTTTTCAAATAATGATATTATGAAATTTTTTTACACTTTTTATTTCAGAATTCATGATTTCTTATCTACAAAAACTACTGCCTTGAGTATTATACAAATTTTCTGATATAGTTATTCAGACTCTTATCTTTATAGAAAAAAGTAAAAATCGTTTTTTGACGGTTCATTTTTTTAATATCTAATAAAATAAGATAAATATTTCCCCTAATATTTTAAGAAAAAAACTATTTCAGACATATTTACATCAAAAGGTAAATAGTTATTGAAATTTTCGTGAAAATCGGACCATTAATTGATTTTTCATAGAATTTTTTTTAAATCCTCTTGTTGTAACTTGTTTTTGGCTACGTTAAATTTCAGTTGATTTAACGGTGCAAAAATGTAAACATTGTTTTCATTCATAATTTTTATTATTTCCGTAAGCTGAAAATTCTGTTTCTTAAATCATCAGGAGTTTGTTTAATGTTTTTTTCTTTCGAATGGACAAAAAATTTTCAAGATAATATTAATTTTTATGCAAGTTTCATTGTGTGGATTTTGTCATCTCGGCGAATCACCGAGTGAAAGCGAATTTCAACCAAAAATTCACAATTTATTTTTTATTTTTTATTTATTTATTTATTTATTTGTTCATGATTTGATTAAATTTTTGTTTCAGAAACAAACCCGAAAATTAGATTTTACAAAGCCTTATATATATATATAATATATATATATATATATATATATATATATGAGAAGTAAACAAACAAACAAACAATGTGTTTTTGAAATGGCTTTTTTAGCCGACAATCTTTGGGAGAATATGTGCTTAATTGAAGTCGTACCTAATTTTGAAAATTAATTAATTGATAATTAATGAATTAGGCGGGCATACCTATTCAAATGTAAGGCTAAACAAATCGAGAAAAATCAGTATCTGTATGTACATTTCGGCCTATTAGGCCTCATCAGCAGAGCTATATACACATTTATATATAAATATACGCACACACACACACACACACTCACACACATACATACACACACACACACACACATATATATATATATATATATATATATATAGTTTTTTTCCGTAGTTAGGGTCTTTCCATGTGTGGTTTAACCAAGCTGATGCAGGTAGACCATAAGGAGAGCTCAATGTACCTAATACCAGTGAGTAGAAGGACAGAGCAAGATATTTAGTAAATGAAGAAAAACTCTAAACTTGCTTCATTACAATAATTTATTTCAACCGTATTAATACGGCATCTTCAGGTAATCACAAGAACATGACTCATGTTCTTGTGATTACCTGAAGATGCCGTATTAATACGGTTGAAATAAATTATTGTAATGAAGCAAGTTTAGAGTTTTTCTTCATTTACTAAATATATATATATATATATATATATATATATATATATATATATATATATATATATATTACCCATTAGCATTTTTGTCGTCTGCTAGGAATTTTAAAAGCGAATTAAAAATAATTAAATCTATTATTTAAGGTCAAACTTTGTCTAAATCGATAAGTAGTAGCATAATAACCATCATTAAAAAAAAGAAAAAATATCATTACATATGCAGTTTATTTTTAAAAGATTTAAAACCATTTGTTTTGGTCAATTTCGCTCCGATCCGCCATTCAGCCTCGTTTTCGATGTTTTTAAGTGCTTGTTTACAATTTTACTGTAACATTCGCGATTGCAAAAAAAGTTACCAAAAATCAGGTAATTATCCGATTTTAATGAAATTTTCAGTATTGATTTAACAATTAATGAATTTTATAATGCGTCAGTTATTTTATTTCAAAACTTTAATTTAGTATTTTTGCTATAAAATTAATATATAAAATTCATTTAAAATATGAAAATCCTGATGTTAAGTTTAAAATGTTATATTTTTAGATTTTAAAAATAAATATCTACTTAATGAAAATCCTATTTTAGACACATAAAGTAATAAGTTTTGAAGAAAAACTCGATTGAAAATGTACCCCCTCCCCTTTTTAAGCAAAAAAAAAACATCGATGTATAATTTTTTCTTTTATAAAATAATAGCCAATTAAATAATTATCAAAATGAGTAAAAAAGAAATCTCCAAAAAATAAATTATTTATTATTTTTTACATTTTATTTTTCGATTTTCGGTACTTATTTTCTTATAAAAAAGCCACCGTAAAAAAAAAATTGTTTGTTTCTATTCATAAGTTCGGTCTTTTATCTCATTATTTATACTGTAATTAGTATAAAAAATGACCAACTCGCAAAACATTTTACGCCCCCAACATAAGGGGGGTTAAAATTAAGTGACCTGAAAAAAAATGAGAAAGTTTTGAAATAAAATAAATAATGCATTATAAAGATCATTCATTGATAAATAAACACTGAAAATTTTATTAAAATCTGATAATTTCCTGATTTTTGGCAAATTATTTTCTGCAGGGGGGCTAAAGTCATTTTGTCAAAAATGCATTTTAGGCTCAGTTTGCCAGTCCCTAATATATATATATGTGTGAAGAAAGGAAGTGAATCCGAAGGTACACACACACACACACACACACACACACACACATATATATATATATATATATATATATATATATATATATATATAACACATGTTCAATTTTGGTTTTTTGAAGCAAAAAATATCGAAATAAAAAGTAAAATTAAATTTAAATCAAATAATTAAATTAAAATTAAATTAAATTAAAAAAAGAAAAGAAAGAAAAAGAAAAAAGAAAGAAAAAGAAAAATATATTTATGTTATGGCTGTAAAAAACGAAAAAAGAAAACGAATAGAAAGAAAGAAAGAAAACGAAGAATAGAAAGAAAAAAGAAAGTGAGGAAAAGAAAGAAAAGGAAAGAAAAAGAAAGAAAGAAAAGAAAAGAAAGAAAGAAAACGAAAGAAAGAAAAATAAAGAAGAAAGAAAGAAAGAAAGAAAGAAAGAAAGAAAGAAAAAGAAAAAGAAAAAGAAAGAAAACGAAGAATAGAAAAAAAAGAAAGTGAAGAAAAGAAAGAAAAGAAAGAAAAGAAAGAGAAAGAAAAAGAAGAAAGAAAGAAAAAGAAAGTAAAAAGAAAGAAAGAAAGAAGAAAAAGAAGAAAAAGAAAGAGAAAGAAAAAGAAAGAAAAGAAAGAGAAAGAAAAAGAAAGAAAAAGAAGAAAGAAAGAAAGAAAGAAAGAAAGAAAAGAAAAGAAAGAAAGAAAGAAAGAAAGAAAAGAAAGAAAAAGAAGAGAAGAAAGAAAGAAAAAGAAAAGAAAGAAGAAAAAGAAGAAAGAAAGAAAAGAAAGAAAGAAAGAAAGAAAGAAAAGGAAAAGAAAAAATAACGTATTTAAGAAAGTATAGTTTTAAAAAGAAAGAAAGAAAAGAAAGAAAAATAAATGAAGGAAAAATAAAAGATATCGTATTATTAAGAAAGTATATTATAGTTTTAAAAGAAAAGATAAAGAAACTTTTCTTAGAAGAAAGAAAAAAAAAAAACAAAGAAAAAAGAAAACAAAAGAAAGAACAGAAAAAGAAAGAAAAGAAAAAGAAAGAAAGAAAGAAAAGAAAAAGAAAGAAAAAATATCTTATTTAAAAAAGTATATAATAGATTTTAAAAAAGAAAGAAAGAAAAGAAGAAGAAAGAGAAAGAAAAGGAAAGAAAGAAAAAGAAAAGGAAAGAAAAAGAAAAAAAGAAAAAAGAAAGAAAGAAAAAGAAAAGAAAGAAAAAGAAAGAAAAGAAAAGAACAAGAAAGAAAAGAAAAAGAAAAGAAAGAAAAAGAAATGAAAGAAAAATAAAGTATAATAAAAGATATCGTATTATTAAGAAAGTATATTATAGTTTTAAAAAGAAAAGAAAGATAAAGAAAACTTTTCTTAGAAAAGAAAGAAAAAGAAAAGAAAGAAAAAGAAAACAAAAGAAAGAACAGAAAAAGAAAGAAAAGAAAAAGAAAGAAAGAAAGAAAAGAAAAAGAAAGAAAAAATATCTTATTTAAAAAAGTATATAATAGATTTTAAAAAAGAAAGAAAGAAAAGAAGAAGAAAGAGAAAGAAAAGGAAAGAAAGAAAAAGAAAAGGAAAGAAAAAGAAAAAAAGAAAAAAGAAAGAAAGAAAAAGAAAAGAAAGAAAAGAAAGAAAGAAAAGAAAAGAACAAGAAAGAAAAGAAAAAGAAAAGAAAGAAAAAGAAATGAAGGAAAAATAAAGTATAATAAAAGATATCGTATTATTAAGAAAGTATATTATAGTTTTAAAAAGAAAAGAAAGATAAAGAAAACTTTTCTTAGAAAAGAAAGAAAAAGAAAAGAAAGAAAAAGAAAACAAAAGAAAGAAAAGAAAAAGAAAGAAAAGAAAAAGAAAGAGAAAGAAAAGAAAAGAAAGAAAAAAAATCTTATTTAAAAAAAAAAGTTTATAACAGATTTTAAAAAGGAAAGAAAGAAAAAGAAAAGTGTTCGTTTTAAAAAAAAAACGACTTAAAGATCTTTCTTTCTCCCCCCCCGCTACCCCTATCTGTTCCCCCCACCACCAACCTATTTATATACCCCCCCTCCTCAGTAAATATTTTCCTTTCTCTTATTCTTTCTCTCTCTCTCCTTCTAGCTTTTTTTCAGCTGCCTTGGGGGTAGTAGAGCAGTCAGTGCGAGTGGCCGGCCTTTGGTGAATTCTCCAACGTTTGTACACATTTCACTCTAGATTCATGGCCGCGGTCGACAGACCTCTTTCTTTCTCACTCGTCGTTTTTTCTGTATTCCTATGGACCCTCTTACTTCTGCCCACGTCTGCCGAGCAGCAGACATGCAAAAAGGATGGTACCTGCCAGACCGAAAACCAAAGTGCCGAAGAAAGGTCCAAATATAATAAAGGTTAGAATTTTTCGGGGTTGTATTTTTAAATATATGATATACAACATATGTGCGTGTGTGTGTGTGATTTTTTTTAAAAAGATGTTGAGAGCATGTGCTTCGTTCCGTGCGTGGGAAACTGTCTTGAATTCTGGTTTCTTAAAAAATCTTAAGGTTTACCAAGCGGGACAAAAAAATATTCTTTATTTTATTTAAATTTTCTATTTATTTTAATAACGTACTTCTATTTAATATCTATTTTATTAACTCTTTTTTTTTTTTAATGTAAAAATAAATAATGAATTGAGTAACAATTAAAAAAGAAACTTAAAATTGTCGACTTTTGCAATTCTGATGTAAAAAAAAAAAAAAGAAAAAAAGAAAAATGTATAACAGAATCACTATGCAACAACTTTAAATCTATACAACATCAATTAATGCCGTACTTGAATTAAGAATAATAAATAAATAAATAACTTTTAAATGAATTGAACGTATTAATTAAGTTATATTTTCCTAATAGTTTCATTTTTATTAAAAGTATTAATCCCAGTTGAGAAATTTAAAATCGATATCTACATTGGACTTCATTTCATATTCCACTAACATCTGTCCGGTAGACTATGGTAAAAATTTACGACCCCGAATTCACAGTCTAGTCGGCTGCGGCTTTAAAAAAAAAACACCGACTGCACTTCTGCAGAGGGGTAAGACACCTCCAATGGGGCCACCTGTTGGCCGTGGGGGTGAACGGTGATGCTTAAGGACGGAATCCTGGTGGATGAGCAGTCCATGAAATGCAACACACTACTTAGACTGAGGCTAGACGGTCGATCCTTAATTCACAGTCTATCAAAATTAGTTTAAAAAATTGTGTGGTCGGATTATGAACTCGGGTAAAAACTATAAAGGAGTTGATCCCCCCCCTCACCTTTTAACCCCCCCCCCCAAAAAAAAAACAATTTCAGCAAATAAATCAATATAATAAAATCGATATTTAAGTTTGTTTATAGTAATCAATGATTACTAATCATGGGGAAGTGGTTTTATGTATGTGGCCAGGTGGTCACGACACGAGAATAATAATTAAATCTTAAATGAAATACATTGTATTTCATTTAAGATTTAATTGTTACGGTAATACTTTCTTGTTAACGGAGTGGTAGTACCTGTTAGGGTCGCATATATGGGTTTAAATAGAACAATGTGTTTGAAAAGAAATTATTTAAAGAAAGCTGAATACCCATCAAGAATGAATAAAACAAAACATCTTCGGCATAAAATGACCCAACAAGGGTTGACATGCCGTAAAATCCAATCAATCAACCAACCAACCCCTTAGCACAATTTCTTCTCGTCACGTATCTCTGTCTTTCTCTGTCTCTCTCTCTCTCTCTCTCTCTCTCTCTCTCTGTCTTTCTCTCTCTCTCTCTCTCTCTCTCTCTCTCTGTCTCTCTCTCTCTCTGTGTTTCTCTTTCTGTCTTATTCTCTTTCTCTCTGTGTTTCTCTTTCTGTCTCTCTCTCTCTCTTTCTCTCTGTGTTTCTCTTTCTGTCTCTCTCTCTCTTTCTGTCTCTCTGTGTTTTCTCTCTCTCTTTCTGTCTCTCTGTGTTTCTCTCTCTCTTTCTGTCTCTTTCTCTTTCTTTCTCTCTCTCTCTCTCTCTCTCTCTCTCTCTCTCTCTTCTCTCTCTCTTCTCTCTCTCTCTTTCTCTCTCTCTCTTTCTCTCTCTCTCTCTCTCTCTCTCTCTCTCTCTCTCTCTCTCTCTCTCTCTCTCTCTCTTTCTCTCTCTCTTTCTCTCTCTCTCAACTAAGAAGAGACATACATACCCCAAACCTCAAGCGTTGTTTATATATTATATATAATACAGTTTTTTTTTTGTTGTTGTTTTTCCTTCTCTTCACACCTTCGGTCTTTTGTCTTTTTATTTATACTGTAATTAGTTTCGAAAGTATATTACCCCACCGATATTTTGTGCCCCAAAAATAAGGGGGGGGGGGTCAAAGTTAAGTGACTTGAAAAAAAAATTCAGAAAATTTTGAAATAAAATAACTGATGGGTTTTAAAAATTCATTCATTGATAAATCAACACTGAAAATTTCATTAAAATCGGAAAATTCTCTGATTTTTAGTAAAAAAGTTTTTTTCAAACGGGGCGGTTAAATTTATTTTGTAAAAACACGGATTTTTCGACAAATTGGGTATACATTATTTATATATATTATATATACTAGCAAAATAGTAGGGTGCAAGTATTTAAGTTTAAATGTAATAAAATATTAAATTAAATCAGAAAGGCTAATGAAACTAATTAAGAATGCAGATAAAAATATTTGAAACAGAGATGGGTATAATCGAAAAATAGAACAACTGTAACTTACTCTTCCATCACTTCCGTCTTTCATTGCTAATTTTTTCTAATTAAAGTATTTAGTTAAGAGGAATTAAAGAATAAAATTACATTTATTTCTTCTTGTTAATGGATTTCTTTTAAGATTCATTGAAGAGATTTTTGCTTATATTCATTAAAATAAAACCAAACAATTAGAAATCAATAATACTAAGCACATATTTATTAAAATCACATTTTTAATATCAATATGCAAATTAGCCTTCCCGTTCACACTGTAAACCGTTATATTGTTGTATATATAAATATAATTGCATGTTATTAGTATGTAGATATGGTTAACAGTATTATTAATATATAAAAAATTTTAAATTAATAATTGAGGTTTAAATAAAAATAAAATCATTGAGTATGTGATGTCAATAACTAAGGGAATTGTAACTTGAGTAGTAATATAGTTTCGGTTACAGACAGAAAAAACTCACAATCTCCTTTATAATAAGATGTGTGTGTGTCTAACAACTGTAATACCTTTCCTTTCCAAAATCTAAACGCCTACATTTTTCTTTTCGAACCACGTGTTGGTAATGTTTACATTTCTTCACCCCCACCATTTTCTCTCTCTATCCTGATGGGCGCAACGACCATCTAATCTGTTTCTTTCTCGACCGGGGCGTTGTTATTATTATACAAAGATTATTATTCGCGTGTCTACTCAATAGACCGTGACCACCTGGCCACATACACCAACCACTTCCCCATGATTACTATAAACACACTTAAATATCGATTTAATTATATTGATTTAATGGTAATTTATGAGGAAGTGCGTCCCGGTCTCCTGCTTCAAGAGTTGCTGCCCGGTGACTATTAAAATAACAACCCAGCTCAGTCTATTCAAAACTATCCATCTTCATATCTATCTATCTATCTATCTATCTATCTATCTATCTAAATTTGTTCATATTTATCTATATTACTTTAAATACTAAGATTTTTTTTATTTATTCATGTTTGTTTAATGTCTTGTTTTTAGTTTAAATAAACAAGAATTACGACAAAAAAAAAGCGACCCCCCCCCCCAAATACATTTACTTGTCGAAAATATCTATCTCCATTTGTTCGTATCTATCTATATTATTTTGTTTGTTTATCTACCTATCTATCTCAGTCTATTCCAAACTATATATCCATCTTCATATCTAAACAAGAATTATGACAAATTACGATAAATATACAAGAATTACGACGAGCTGGGGTTGTTATTTTGATAGTCACCGGGTAGCGGTTTTTGAGGCGGGAGACCGGGACGTATTTCCTTATAAATTACCGCTGAAATTGTTTTTTTTTTGGGGGGGGGGATATCTTTGATTTTTAGCATTTTTCAAACACAAAATCAACTCCTTTATAGTTTTTACCCGAGTTTATAATCCGACCACACAATTTTTAAAACTAATTTTGATAGACTGTGAATTAAGGATCGACCATCTATAGCCTCAGTCTAAGTGGAGTGTTGCATTTCATGGACTGCTCATCCACCAGGATTCCGTCTTTAAGCATCACGGTTCACCACCCACGGCCAACAGGTGGCCCCATTGGAGGTGTCTTACCTCTCTGCAGAAGTGCAGTCGGTGTTTTTTTTTTTAAGCCCCCGCCGACTAGACTGTGAATTCGGGGTCGTAAATTTTTACCATAGTCTACCGGACAGATGTTAGTGGAATATGAAATAAAGTCCAATGTATATATATTTCAAATTTCTCAACTGGGATTATAATACTTTTAATAAAAATGAAACTCTTAGGAAAATATAACTTAATTAACGTTCAATTCATTTAAGTTATTTATTTATCTATATTCTTAATTCAAGGACGGCATTAATTGATGTTGTATAGATTTAAAGTTGTTGCATAGTGATTCTGTTATACATTTTTTTTTTTACATCAGAATTGCAAAAGTTGACAGTTTTAAGTTTCTTTTTTAATTGTTACTCAACTCTGAAATAGAAATATCGTTAAATACTCGGCAAAATAGTAATTTTCAGTTTTAGTAATTTTCAGTGCTCATCCACCAGGATTCCGTCTTTAAGCATCACTGGTCACCACCCACGACCAACAGGTGGCCGCACTGGGGGTGTCTTACCCTTCTGCAGAGGTGCAGTCGGTGTAGTATTCTAAAGCCTCAGCCAACAGGACTGAAAAGAAACTAGAATCAAAACAATAGAAAAATTCGTAGACTATGAATTCAGGGGCGTAAATTTTTACCACAGTCTACCGGACAGATGTTAGTGGAATATGAAATGAAATCCAATGTATATATTTTTAATTTTTCAACTGGGATTAATACTTTTAATAAAAATGAAACTCTAAGGAAAATATAACTTAATACGTTAATTTATTTTTAAGATTTTTTTTTTTAATTAAAGGATAGCATTAATTGATGTATAACTGAATCACTACGCAACAACTTTAAATCTATACATTGTTTAGATTTAAAGTTGTTGCGTAGTGATTCAGTTATACACATTTTTTCACCTCAGCATTGTTATTTTAAGGGAATTGAGATTAAACTTATCAAGTCCGATACTGAAATAAACTGTTGGTAATTTTGCTGACTATTTAAAATTAATTCCTTTACCGTTTTTACCTGGGCTTATAATCCGATCGAGCACACTTTAAGTTTTTGTTTTTTTTTTTTTTTTTTTTTTTTTTAAATTCGGAGTTATTGTTTTTCTATTTTGATTCTCTTCAAGATATGCACTCCTGAATTTTTTTAGCTTTTTATTTAAAGGAATGCTCCCTTCAAATTAGCAAAAGGAGGCAGTGCTCGTGTACGCTATTTGGAGAGTGCGAGGCCACAACCTCCTGTTACTAATTTGAAGGGAGCTTTTTTTTTCTTTCTTCTTAAGCATTCTTTTCTTTTTCTAAAAACTTTAATGTACTTTCTTTTTTTTCTTTAACATATTTCTTTTTCTCACAGCTATGACATACTTTTTATGGTAAAGAAGAACAGTTTTCTCGTTTATTCCTACCATAAAATAAACTGAACCCTCATTTTATGTCCGTGTTTTTGCAATAAATGTTTTATTTTTCTTGCACCCGTTATGTTACAATACTAAATATATTTCCTTTATTTATTTTAATATTCACTTCAATGTGCATATTCTAAAAGTTTTTATTTTGTGAGAATGTTTATTTTTAAAGTGGGGGTTCGTTTTTACACTTCAACTTTTTACTCGTAAATTCCTACCATAAAATGCCCAAGCCTAATTTTATGGTAGGAATTTACGAGTAAAAAGTTGAATATTACCTTTTGTTGTTATTTCTTTTCTTTTTGGCTTTGGTACTCTAAAATAAAAACGTCAGATTTTAATCATCGTCGACGAAAAAACAAAATTACAGTCATAAAAGGAGGCTCCAATTTAGGCCTAAATTGTAAAACAAGCCCTCACTTTAAAACTAAACATTCTCACAAAATAAAAACTTTCAGATAGTATTGTCAGTAGCAACAGAGATAGAAAATAGCCAGGGACCCACATCAGTAAAGCCAGTAATTCGACTTTTTTTTTATAAAACTAACCCCTAACCCCAACACCTGGATATTGACGGTGTAAATGAAAAACATGTCCTTTCTTAATCGAGATCAAAAAGGGTGCCTAAAGGTAATCATCATGTCGCACAGTTTGCACGGATATCCATGATGATCTCTCGCCAGCCTTCCCTATCATTCATTGACTCCGGCAGCTCCTCTGCGCAGCAGCCAGTATCCCTACATAGTTGGTCAATGTAGGTCCTGGCTGGGCGGCCCACATTAGCACGCCCATGCGCTGGCTTCCACAGTAGTACGTCGCTTACGATCTTGTCCTTGCTTCTCCAGCAGTGACCTGCATGTCTAGTCCGTCTCACTCGTATGGTTTGTGAGTTTATTGCCAGCTGACATAGACACCAGAAACTGCAAAAGTGTCACAATTTCCTCTTCCATCAGTGTCCTATTATCAGACTTTGTGTTTTTTTTTTTTTTTTTTTTTTAAATCCTTGTGAACCTGTCTCTGACTCGTGCCCTTCGAATCGGCCAGCACAGAACATTACAACATTGGGGGTCCAGACATTGTGTAATGAAGGTGCAGGAGTGCAGATCAGGTATTCTCACATCTGAGTGACAGCAAATCTCCTTGGGTCTTCAGGACTCTCCTCAGTATTTTAGTCAATCTAAATTAGTGCTATTAATTGGATGGTCTCTATTCTTTCTAGCCCTGTCAGCTGGGATTTTAGAATTCTCCAACTGCACCTCTGCAGAGGGGTATGCCCCCCCTCGCAATGAGGCCATCTGTTGGCTGTGGGTGGCGACCCGTGATGCTTAAGGACGGAATCCTGGTGGATGTGCAGTCCATGACATGCAAAACTCCCTAGATCCTTACTTAGGCTTGACAGGCAGGCCCCCTTCAATCACTCGGCTGGTCATGTCAAGCCCTAGCACCTACATGATTGTCCAGACCCTATTGCCCTTATGGTAACCCCAATCCTTTTTATCATATGGGTGCTAGAAGCCGGTGGCTGAGGGTCTACATGTCCTGGGAATGACGTTAAACTCTATCTGATGGTAAGGTTCCAGGTTTGGGGAATGTGGAGCACCCCATTTATCACCATTGCTCCCTGGTCCACTCTGACCCAGAGTGGTAGTGCCTGTTAGGGTCCCATCTATTTGTTAAATAGAAAATTTGGGACCATATTACCTTTAGGCACCCCTTTTTGATCTCGATTAAGAAAGGACATGTTTTTCATTTACACCGTCAATTTCCAGGAGTTAGGGTTAGGGGTTACTTTTATAATTTAAAAAAAAAATGATCTAAAAATCGTCTGTTAAAACAACCGGATATTGACAGTGTAAATGAAAAATGTCCTTTCTTAATCAAGATCAAAAGGGGGTGCCTAAAGGTCATATGGTCCAAAATTTGTTTATGAAGATGGTTTAAAAAAACTTTCTGCCAAACTATCGCTTATAACAAACTTGAACTTTACCCTATAAACTTATCCCTTAAACTGATTTCCAATCCACTTAGCAACAAACAATTGCAAACGACATTCTGTCAAAATCAAGAAAAATCCTTGAAAAAGACATAGAAATAATTTTAACCATCCCTCACAACCTAACGCTTAGCATAAAATAACCCTGGATGGGTTGACATGCCATTAAAATCAATCAATCTATTCTTCCTGTCAGGTCATAAAAATTGGTACAAACTTTAATTGGCTAAACTTGCAAATCAGTCAGAAAATTAAAACATATTACAGAGTGACCCAGAAAAAACAGAACCCAAATTATTTATTTTCCAATTAACTCTTAACATCCTGTTGAGAATTTTCTAAGTCCAGAGCCCCATTCCTATAAGGATTTATCAAAAAATGGCTAAAGTTACCTGTTATTTCCCTTAAATCAAAGATTTCTAAATATGTTTAATATTACATTTAAACAATGTCCAGAGCCCCATTCCTATAAGGATTTATCAAAAAATGGCTAAAAATGTCCGTTTCATTTAAAGTTACCAGTTATTTTCCTTAAATCAAAGTCTTCTAAATATGTTTAATATTACATTTAAACAAAGGCTATCATTTGGGGTAGATTAGGAAAACGAATGTGACTTCCAACCGGGTGGATTGAGGTGGTATAGGACGTTAAGAGTTAAACTAACCCTAACGCCCCCCCCCCCTTAGTTAAAATGAAGTTTTATTACAAAATTTGTGGGTTATATTTTTTCTGAGTCACCCTATATATACAGGGTGTCCCAGAAAAAAACAGAACCCAAATTTATTTTCCCATTAAACTAACCCTAAGCCTTAACCCTAAACCCCCTAGTTAAAATGAAGTTTTATTACAAAATTTGTGGGTTCTGGGGTTTTTTAAAAAAAAAAAAAACAATTGTTTTTTTTTTTTTGTTTTTTTTTAAAAAAAACAGAACCCAAATTTTTTTATTTATTTCCCCATTAAACTAACCCTAAACCCCAACCCTAACCCTCCCTAGTTAGAATTAAGTTTTATTATAACATTTGTGGGTTCTGTTTTTTCTGGGTCATCCTAATTTTCCGACTGATTTGCAAGTTTAACCCTTTAATGTTCCATAGTTTTCTAATTCTATCTTTTTTTTCTTTCATTTTCACTTTACAGTCTGCCGTTAAGTTCTCTTGATAATTAATACTAGGTCTGGTCTTCTGGCTGGGATAAGGTGATCCGTCTGTATCTCAAAGTATTTCACTCTTGTGAATTTTTCACACCAGCATTAACTGATGCAGAGATGCTGATAGGTATGTGTCCTGCATCCCTGATGCACAAAAAGCAAAAAGGATGCAGTAAAATCATATCCATGCATCCCAGTGTTTTTCTTTTTTCTTCCTTCACCATTTCAAGCTAACTTTAAATACATTTCAATAGTTTCTTAGAAACGAATTTAACAGGATAGGTTACAAGGTAGCAGTTAGACGGCTTTAGTTGGGACTCATAAATTTTCCCGGGGGACTTGTTCAAAACAAATATGTGAGTCCCAGGACGCAGTAAATCAAAAAGCTATCAGCATCACTGATAGTCTATACGGTCTAAACAAGTCTATGCCATTAAACAAAGAAACCAAACCAAACCATCCTAGCATAGTCCAGAGATGCTGATAGGTATGCGTCCGCACAAAAATCTAAAAGGATGCAGTAAAATCATATCCATGCATCCCAGTGTTTTTCTTTTTTTCTTCCCCCACCATTTCAAGCAAACAGTAAATACATTTCAATAATCCAAATAATACTCATTATCAAGCCTCATCTAAAACAATTCAGAGAAATAGTACAGATAACAATAAAGATGAGGACAATAGTCCGAATAATCCAATTAATACTAATTATCAAACCTCATCTCAAAAATTCAGAGAAATAGTGTAGATAACAATAAAGATGAGGACAATAGTCCGAATAATCCAAATTAATACTAATCATCAAACCTCATCTCAAAAATTTAGAGAATTGGTTATGAGGTAGGAGTTCGAAGGCTTTATTTGGGACCCATAAATTTTCCCGGGGACTCCTTCAAAACAAATATGTGCATTCCAGGACACACTAAATCAAAAAGCTATCAGCATCACTGGGATTTGTGAGAGTAGCTTGCTAACCATCACACCATGACACAGAATAAATAAATTTTAAACATGGTGATGTTTGGCAACTGTTTAAATAACGGATCCTGTCTGACCCGTCTTTGAGTAAATGAAAATAAAACAAATTGTTGGGAAAGTTGGGGGGGGGGTTTGTTTTTTTGTTTTTTTAGCGATATTTTGTTTGCAATGCTAATTGCCCCCAAAATGTGTTTAAAAAAACAAAAAACAAATCTGCCCTTTTTAAAACGATGGATTTGATGTCTAAAAAAATAAAAAAAAACTGCTTGACATTTTTGGTAACAATTTGTTGGGGACATTTAGAAAAACAAGAAATAAAAATAAAGAAAATAAAGAAAAAATAAATTAAAGAAAAAATAAAGATAAAAAAAAAATTTTAAGATAAAAATAAAGAAAACAATATAAAGAACAAGACAAAAATAAATAAAATGACATTTTTTGTAACAATTTGTTGGGGATATTTAAAAAATAAAAAAAAAGTGACTAAAATAAATAAATGAAAAAGATTAAAAAAATAAAATTAAGATAAAAAAAGATTTTAAAAAATAAAACAAATTAATAAAATAAAAGATAGAAAATAAATAGGACCATATGACCTTTAGGTACCCCATTTGCGATCTCGTTTCATAAGGACATTTTTTCATTTACACCGCCAAAATCCGATTGTTTGTTAACAGATGATTTTTTTAATAATTATAAAACTAAACCCTAACCCCTTACAAACAACCAGATTTTAGCAGTGTAAATGAAAAAAATGTCCCTATGAAACAAGATCACAAAAGGGGTGCCTAAAGGTCATATGGTCCAATAAATAAAATAAATGAGATAAAATTAAAAAACAACAAAAATAAATAAAATGACATTTTGGTAACAATTTGTTGGGGACATTTAAAAAAAAACAAGTGAAAAAAATAAATAAAAAATTTAAAAATATAAAAATAAAAAATAAAGAAAAAAAAATTTAAAAAGATAAAAATGAAAAATAAATAAAAAAGAAAATTTAAAAAGATAAATAAAATAAATAAAAAAGAATTTAAAAATGAAAAATAAATAAAATGAATAAAAAAGAAAATTTAAAAATGATAAATAAATAAAAATTTAAAAAGATATAAAATAAAAAGTAAAAAATAGAATTACATTTTGGTAACAATTTGTTGGGGACATTTAAAAAAAAGAAAAAAAACGATAATGATAAAAAAAAAATAAAATAAATAAAAAACAACAAAAATAAATAAAATGACATTTTTGGTAACAATTTGAGGATATTTAAAAGAACAAGAGACAAAAATAAAGAAAATAATAACAAAAAGTAAATTAAAAAAAGAAAGATAAAAAAAAACATTAGAAAAATAAAAAGGATAAAAAATAAAATAAATAAAATGACATTTTTGGTAACAAATTGTTGGAGACATTAAAATAAAAAAAGCTACAAAAAATAAATCAAACTCTCCTGGTTTTAATTTCTTGTAAACATTGTCTGACATTTTGTATTTTAAGTCAGTCACACATAAAAATATTATCAAAAAGTATTTGATTTTAACCTCAACAAATGTTAACATTTTCACTAACCCTATTTTTCTCATGAAAAACATTGGCAATGATCCATTTTAAGTAGGCATGGACGAAGTAACCAATAAGCACCCCAAAACATCAACTTAATGAAAGATTCATATTTTAACTCATCACCGGTAAGTTTCGCTTTCAAATATTTGAAAATAAACTAACAGACGGTTTTTGCAATTATATTGTATCTGACAAAAACAAGGGTAATTTATGAGGAAGTGCGTCCCGGTCTCCTGCCTCAAAAATTGCTACCCAGTGACTATTAAAATAACGACCCAGCTCAGTCTATTCAAAACTATCCATCTTCATCTATCTCAATTTGTTCACATTTATCTATATTACTTTAAATACTAAGATTTTTTTTTATTCATGTTTGTTTAATGTCTTGTTTTTAGTTTAAATAAACAAGAATTACGACAAAAAAAGATGCTACCCCCCCCCCAATACATTTACTTGTCGAAAATATCTATCTCCATTTGTTCATATCTATCTATATTATTTTGTTTGTTTATCTATCTATCTCAATCTATTCCAAACTATATATCCATCTTCATATCTAAACAAGAATTACGACAAATTACGATAAACAAGAATTACGACGAGCTGGGGTTGTTATTTTGATAGTCACCGGGTAGCAATTTTTGAGGCAGGAGACCGGGACGCACTTCCTCATAAATTACCAAAACAAATTTTACAAATTGTGTGATACTATTTCTGAACGACATCTTTTTATTTAAATAAGCATAGAAATATTTAATAAATAGGCATGGGCAAAAGTAACAAAGGGAGATAATAATTTTTAAATTCTTAATTTTAAAACAATTACTAAAAATTAGGAAATCGTCCGATTTTAATGAAATTTTCAGCGAATTATTCATTAATGACTTAATTTTTATAATGAACTGGAAGCAACTACCCAGCATCTCCTGGGTAGATAAGGACAAAAAATATCCCTGGTGTATTGATTGGTTTACTTTTGAGATTTACAAATGTTGGACATTTTTTTAAGTAGAATTTTAATGCTATTTCTATGTATATGTTGGATTTTTCGAATATAAATCAAATCTTCCTAATTTTGTTGTATGGTCAAAATTTAGTTTTTTCACACAATTCCCAGTGTATCAACTTTCCAACCCAGTCATGCCTCTGTCCTGTTGGGTGGGGCGTTAGAATGCACCGACTGCACCTCTGCAGAGGGGTAAGACTCCCCCAATGGAGCCACCTTTTGGCCATGGGTAGCGAACCGTGATGCTTAAGGATAGAACCCAGGTGGATGAGCAGTCCATGACTTGCAATATTCCACTTTTCTTGGGCTAGACAGGTGGTCGGAGAGGCCCCCTCCAATCAATCGGCAGGCCACGTCAAGCCCTAGCACCTATATGATTGCCCCAACCCTACTGCCCTTATGGCAACCCCCAATCCTTCTTATCATATGGGTACTAGAAGGCAGCTAACCCTTTAGACAATGAGGGTGTACATGTCCTGGGAATGACGTTAAACTCTATCTGATGGTGAAGTTCCAGTTCTGGAGGTTTGGGGAATGTGGAGCACCACTTTATCACCATTGCTCCCTGGTCCACTCTGACCTGGAGTGGTAGTACCTGTTAGGGTCCCATCTATGGGTTGAATAGAAAAACATGAGTTTATAAACAAAATTGTATTATGCATTAAGAATGAATTTATTTCACAACTTTGTCGGCATTAAATGAACCACCGAGGTTGATATGTCGTAAAACAAACCAAAACCAAACCAGTCATGCCTTGCTTTGTATTCTTATTGTGGTAGATTGCTGCATTCGCTTATTACATGGTATATGCGTAGGGCACTGCCACAGTTGCTGTAAAATCTGTATTTTACAAAATGACTTTAACCCCCCCTGGTTGAAAAAAAATTATCAAAAATCAAGGAATTATCTGAATTTAATGAAATTTTCAGTGTTGATTTATCAATGAATGAATTTTATAATGGATCAGTTATTTTATTTCGAAACTTTCTGATTTTATTCAGGTCTTTTAACTTTAACCCTCCGCCTCCTCATTTTTTGGGTGCAACATATCGATGGGGTTATATACTTTCGAAACTAATAACGGTATAAATAAAAAGACATAGACAAAAGACTGAAGGTGTGAAGGGAAGAAAAAAAAAATTAAGAAACTCTGGTAGAAAATAAGTACAAAAAATCTGAAAATTAAATGTAAAAAAACTAAACATTTTTGGGATTATTTTTTATTCTGTTTTTTATCTTCTATATATAATGGAGATTCGGTCTCTATTTGTCTGTAACCGAAACTATGTCACTGCTTACATCACAGTAATTTCAGGATTTAAGTTAGTTTATTAGCGAGTCTTTAATTTATAAAAAATAAAATAAAAAGTCATCAGGGTGGCCTAAAGTCGGTATCAGCCAGACAGTGAGGGAGTCTATCCCCTTTTCAATAGCGCTAGACCAAGGAGATTATTTTAGCATCTGAGGTGGAGTACCACAGTTATCATCAGATCCTTACTTTACAGCACAGATCCCTGAGCTAAGCCAAGTCAGGACCATTTATGCATGAAATATACAACACTCATTCGTTTTAATGTCATCAAACAAAGTACATCTGTCCCATAATGATTGGTACATTTAATGAATATTATGGGACAGAGCAAGTATATTTTTCAACATCTGTCCCATAATGGTTGGTACATTTAATGAAGGAAATGTATATGAAAATGTCACAATTATTATGGGACTTTTAGATTTCTGTGCGTCAGGGACGCAGGATCAGCATCTCTGTTTGTCCCAAAATAATTGTTACATTTAGTGTAGGGACTGGCAAACTGAGCCTAAAATGCGTTTTTGACAAAATGACTTTAGCCCCCCCCCCCCCAACAGAAAATAATTTACCAAAAATCAGGAAATTATCGGATTTTAATGAAATTTTCAGTGTTTATGTATCAATAAATGATCTTTATAATGCATTATTTATTTTATTTCAAAACTTTCTCATTTTTTTCAGGTCGCTTAATTTTGACCCCACTTATGTTGGGGGCGTAAAATGTTTTTCAAGTTGGTCATATATTGTACTAATTACATTATAAATAATGAGATAAAAGACCGAAGTTATGAATAGAAACAAAAAATAAATTTTTACGGTTGCGTTTTTATGAGAAAATAAGTATCGAAAAATAAAATGTAAAAAAATAATAAATAATTAATTTTTAGATTTCTTTTTTACTCATTTCCATAATTATTTAATTGGCTATTATTTTATAAAAGAAAAAAATTATACATCGATGTTTTTTCTGCTTAAAATGGGGAGTGGGTACATTTTCAATCGAGTTTTTCTTCAAAACTTATTACTTTTGGCACCTAAAATAAGTTTTGCATTAAGTAGATATTTATTTTTAGAATCTAAAAATACATCATTTTAAACTTAACATCAGGATTTTCATATTTTAAATGAATTTTATATATTCATTTTTCATAGCAAAAATACTAAATTAAAGTTTTGGAATAAAATAACTGATGCATTATAAAATTCATTAATTGTTAAATCAATACTGAAAATTTCATTAAAATCGGATAATTACTTGATGTTTGGTAAAAAAATTTTCCATCCCAAATGTTACGTTAAAATTGTAAACAAGCGCCTAAAACCATTGAAAAACAGCCAAAATGGCGGATCGCGTCGAAATTGACCAAAACAAATAGTTTTAAATCTTTTAAAAATAAACTGCATATGTAATTATATTTTTCTTTTTTTAATGATGGTTATTATGTTACTACTTATCGATTTAGACAGTTTTACCTTAAATAATAGATTTAATTATTCTTAATTCGCTTTTAAAACTCGCAGAAGCCAATTTTTTTGACAGTCCCTATTTTATAGAGTCGTCCGGTGGCCTAAAGTCGGTATCAGCCTATCAGCGAGGGAGTCTATCCTCTTTTCACTAGCGCTAGACCAAGGAGACTGTTTTTGCGTCTACCATCAACTCCTTACTTTGCCGTACAGATCCCTGTGCTACTCATACGCTGAGCTGGCGAGGGCCGGTATCGAACTACGAACCTTGTGGTTTTAAGCCGAACGCCCTTAGACAATTTAGTTAGTAATAATTTATTCCTGACATAATGTTTAAAAAATAATTAAATTCAGGTTTTATTTTTCCCATTAAGCAAATCCAAAGTCAAGTAGTTCCAGTAATTTGAAACGTGACTCCCCCCCCCCTACTTAAAAAAAAAAAATTAAATATATATCTTTCCTTTTTGATAAAACTTTTCAATGTGCAAAAATGTTGACCCCCCCCCCCCCTCAGTAGTTCCGTCAGTAGATGTTAATTTTTTAGCAAAATAGTCTGAGTTTATTTAATGATATTTAAACATGATTTTTGTTTAGGCGTCCGCGGATAAAAGAAACTGGTGGGCCGATTTCATGATGTGTGAAGGCTTATGTGGGTAAAGAAGAACAATTTCCTCGGAAATTCCTACCATAAAATAAACTGAACCCTCATTTTTATATCCGTGTTTTTGCAATAAATGTTTTATTTTTCTTGCACCCGTTATTTTACAATACTAAATATATTTTCTTTATTTGTTAAAGAATAAAGAATGAAGAAAATATATTTAGTATTGTAAAATAACGGGTGCAAGAAAAATAAAACATTTATTGCAAAAACACGGACATAAAATGAGGGTTTATTTTATGGTAGGAATTTACGAGGAAATTGTTCTTTTTTACCAAATCCGTATTTTACAAAATAAATTTAATTCCCACCCCGATTGAAAAATTACCAAAAATCAGGGAATTGTCCGATTTTAATGATTTAAACAAAATTATTAGATAACGATAATAAACTAAAGTAGTTATCAAATAAATGTTTTTAAAATCTAAAAATATGAAATTTGAAACTTAAAATTAGGCGTTTCATATTTTAAATGAATTTTATATATTAATTTAACATTGCAGAAATACCTAATTAAATCAGAAAGTTTTGAAATAAAATAACTGATTCATTTAGAAAATTCATTCATTGATAAATCAACACTGAAAATTTCATTAAAATCGGATAATTCCCTGATTTTTGGTAAAAAAAAAAATAATTTTTCAATCGAGGGAGGGGGTTGTAAAAACTTTTTTTTTTTTACAAATGTAGGGACGAAAGCCATAAACGGGGACACGTTTACAAAACGTGACCCTCATTTTTAGTTCTCACATTTTAGTTCTAAGACTTTTTATTTTTCGGAATGAGGTGGA
Organism: Doryteuthis pealeii; assembly: GCA_023376005.1. Taxonomy (NCBI): domain Eukaryota; kingdom Metazoa; phylum Mollusca; class Cephalopoda; order Myopsida; family Loliginidae; genus Doryteuthis; species Doryteuthis pealeii. The sequence continues at coordinate 10,506,921 of CM042175.1, forward strand.
GGGGTTTGTCTCAGACATCTTTTTTTTTTCTTTTCTTTTCTTTACTGTAACAAAATTAGCAGAAAAATTAAGATACTTTATTTTTCTTTACTTAATTTTACGATTGAATCTCATTTAAAATTTAAAGGACATTTTTTCTTTTAAGTGACTTAAAAAACAAAAAAAAACGAATGCATTTTTTAAGTAGTTCTACCACTTGTTATTCTCAAGGGAGAAGACATTTCTTTGTGTTTCTTCGAGATGATGACGTGTCATCTTCTGATTGGACAAAAGACAAACTCCAGGGTTAAGGGGTGACATTCTGTTAAAAATTCTTCAGGTCACGAAAGAAAAAGTTGATATTTGATATCTGCTAGCTTAGAACCACCACAAGATCTTTCCAGACAAGGAGAAAAAATAATTGGCAATTTATGAGGAAGTGCGTCCCGGCCTCCTGCCTCAAAAATTGCCACCCGGTGACTATCAAAATAACAACCCCAGCTCGTCGTAATTCTTGTTTATTTATCGTAATTTGTCGTAATTCTTGTTTAGTTATAAAGATGGATATATTGTTTGGAATAGACTTAGATAGATAGATAGATAAACAAACAAAATAATATAGATAGATATGAACAAATGGAGATAGATATTTTCGACAAGTAAATGTATTTGGAGGGGGTCGCTTCTTTTTTTGTCGTAATTCTTGTTTATTTAAACTAAAAACAAGACATTAAACAAACATGAATAAAAGAAAATCTTAGTATTTAAAGTAATATAGATAAATATGAACAAATTGAGATAGATATGAAGATGGATAGTTTTGAATAGACTGAGCTGGGTCGTTATTTTAATAGTCACCGGTAGCAATTTTTGAGGCAGGAGACCGGGACGCACTTCCTCATATATTACCAAATAATTAAACTAAATGTAACAATCATTTTGGGACAAAGATAGAAAACATACTTTCTGTCCCATAATAATCGTGACATTTTCATATAAATTTCATACACTAAATGTACCAATCATTATGGGACAGATGTAGAAAAATATACTTTCTCTGTCCCATAATAATTGTGACATTTTCATATAAATTTCATTCATTAAATGTACCAATCATTATGGGACAGATGTAGAAAATTATACTTGCTCTGTCCCATAATAATCGTGACATTTTCATATACATTTCATTCATTAAATGTACCAATCATTATGGGACAGATGTAGAAAAATATACTTGCTCTGTCCCATAATAATCGTGACATTTTCATATACATTTCATCATTAAATGTACCAATCATTATGGGACAGATGTAGAAAAATATACTTGCTCTGTCCATAATAATCGTGACATTTTCATATAAATTTCATCATTAAATGTACCAATCATTATGGGACAGATGTAGAAAAATATACTTGCTCTGTCCCATAATAATCGTGACATTTTCATATAAATTTCATACACTAAATGTACCAATCATTATGGGACAGATGTAGAAAAATATACTTGCTCTGTCCCATAATAATCGTGACATTTTCATATAAATTTCATCACTAAATGTACCAATCATTATGGGACAGATGTAGAAAAATATACTTGCTCTGTCCCATAATAATCGTGACATTTTCATATAAATTTCATACACTAAATGTACCAATCATTATGGGACAGATGTAGAAAAATATACTTGCTCTGTCCCATAATAATGTGACATTTTCATATAAATTTCATACACTAAATGTACCAATCATTATGGGACAGATGTAGAAAAATATACTTGCTCTGTCCCATAATAATCGTGACATTTTCATATAAATTTCATACACTAAATGTACCAATCATTATGGGACAGATGTAGAAAAAATATACTTGCTCTGTCCATAATAATGTGACATTTTCATATAAATTTCATCACTAAATGTACCAATCATTATGGGACAGATGTAGAAAAATATACTTGCTCTGTCCCATAATAATCGTGACATTTTCATATAAATTTCATACACTAAATGTACCAATCATTATGGGACAGATGTAGAAAAATATACTTGCTCTGTCCCATAATAATCGTGACATTTTCATATAAATTTCATACACTAAATGTACCAATCATTATGGGACAGATGTAGAAAAATATACTTGCTCTGTCCATAATAATCGTGACATTTTCATATACATTTCATTCATTAAATGTACCAATCATTATGGGACAGATGTAGAAAAATATACTTGCTCTGTCCCATAATAATTGTGACATTTTCATATAAATTTCATACACTAAATGTACCAATCATTATGGGACAGATGTAGAAAAATATACTTGCTCTGTCCCATAATAATCGTGACATTTTCATATACATTTCATACACTAAATGTACCAATCATTATGGGACAGATGTAGAAAAAATATACTTGCTCTGTCCCATAATAATCGTGACATTTTCATATAATTTCATACACTAAATGTACCAATCATTATGGGACAGATGTAGAAAAATATACTTGCTCTGTCCCATAATAATCGTGACATTTTCATATACATTTCATTCATTAAATGTACCAATCATTATGGGACAGATGTAGAAAAATATACTTGCTCTGTCCCATAATAATTGTGACATTTTCATATAAATTTCATACACTAAATGTACCAATCATTATGGGACAGATGTAGAAAAATATACTTGCTCTGTCCCATAATAATCGTGACATTTTCATATAAATTTCATACACTAAATGTACCAATCATTATGGGACAGATGTAGAAAAATATACTTGCTCTGTCCATAATAATCGTGACATTTTCATATAAATTTCATACACTAAATGTACCAATCATTATGGGACAGATGTAGAAAAATATACTTGCTCTGTCCCATAATAATCGTGACATTTTCATATAAATTTCATACACTAAATGTACCAATCATTATGGGACAGATGTAGAAAAATATACTTGCTCTGTCCCATAATAATCGTGACATTTTCATATACATTTCATTCATTAAATGTACCAATCATTATGGACAGATGTAGAAAAATATACTTGCTCTGTCCCATAATAATTGTGACATTTTCATATACATTTCATTCATTAAATGTACCAACTATTATGAGAGAGCAGTAGACCAAGGCCCTCTCCCCCCCCCCAAAAAAAAATAAAACAAAAAAATAACATTGGTATATTGGTAGGATGTGCAAAACGCGGATTTTTAATACGCACGGAGATTGTTAAAAAATATTTTAAAACGTCAATAAAAAAAAATGGAAAATTAACTTTTTAATGTTTTCTTTTACGTTTAATATAAAGAACAATTTCAAGTTTATGTGTTATAAAAAAGAAAAAACAAATTTCTCTTACATAAAACCTAAATTTTTGCATTTAAAAGTAAATTCCCGTAAAATACCGCCATTTCTTAATCTTTGTTGACAAAATTGTTAAAAGTGTTAATTATTTAGACTCTTATCTTTATAGAAAAAAAAGAAAAAAAATTTTCTGACGCGTCATAAAAATAAAATAGGGGGGTAGACCTCGTAAAAAACTATTTCCCCTAATATATTTTAGAAAAAAACTATTTCAGATGTATTTACATCCAATGGTAAATATTTATGGAAATTTTCGTGAAAATCAGATTATTAATTGATTTTTCATAGAATTTTTTAAAAATCCTCTTATCGTAACTTGTTTTTAGCTACGTTAAATTTCAGTTGATTTAACAGTGCAAAAATGAAAACATTGTTTATCAATCATAATTTTCATTATTTCCGTATGCTGAAAATTTTTTTTTTAAATCATCAGGAGTTTATTTTATGTTTTTTCTTTCGAATGGAAAAAAAAAATTTCAAGAAAATATTAAATTTTCTGCAAGTTTCGGGTAAATTTAAAATTGGTGGTACCTACAACATTGTTTTTCGTTCGTAATTTTCATTATTTCCGTAACTTGAAAACATTTTTTTTTAAATCCTCAGTAGTTTTTTTTTTAATGTTTCTCTCGAATGAACAAAAAATTTCCAAGATAAACCTTTATGCAAGTTTCGTTGTTAAATATAAGGGAGGGTAAATTTCACAGGCAAAATTGGTGGTACCTACAGAACTGAATGAACTTTTTTTGCGAATTGGGTTTAGGGGTTTGGGGATTAAGGTTGTTTTTAATTATGTATTGCTAAAATAAAAAACAACAACAAAAAAAAATTACTCTACATTTAATTAACCATTGAAATGAATTATTGAATCCAACGGTAGACACATTAGTCTCAGTTGTTTGTGTTAGTATTGCAATGTATAATTTCAATTAAACTTGGTTTTAAAAAAACATTTTTTTCATCATTAAATGTATAGTAATGTTTTGTTTTTTTTGGTTTTTTTCATTTTTAAACAATACATAATTAAAAACAACCTTAATCCCTAAACCCAATTCACAAAAAAGTTAATTCATACGCTGTAGTTAAACTGTCATGGATCACCAAATAAGTTTCCGTTTTAATTTTGAGGGCGATTTGCAAGTTTAACCTAGAAATATCGTTAAATACTCGGCAAAATTACCAGCGAATAGTAATTTACAGTTTATTTCTATCTGTGGGTAGAAATAGATCTATGACCGCAAAATGACCGATTTTTAAGCTTTTTTCTTTATCACCTGATAGTATATTCTTTAAGTGTTTAAAATGATTGTTTCAATTTTGTTAATCGTTTGCTTGATTGACATCTTTCCAACATTCCAAAATATAAAATATTCTTTGATGTTAGCAATTTCCGCTGTGATGTCCCACACACCCCCACCACCACCTTGTAGAGTGTTTATTGTTCTCGGTCAGGCATTCAAATATTTAAACAACCCCCCCCCCCCCCAAAAAAAAAAACTTGATTTGATTTGGCCTCAATAAAGATTAGGCTAATACCATCCCTTTGTGTGTGTGTGTGTGTGTGTGTGACAAATAACTATTCTTTACGATAGACTTTTTTTATTAGTTAAATTACTAAGTATATTAGACAAAAAATATAAAATATTCCGGCGGACCTGAACTTTCAGACCACCCCCCCTGATCTAAAATTTTCGTTTTTAATTTTTTTTTTTCTTTCAACGGATTATCGATTGCACACCAATCTATCAGATTGTAGAAGAAAAAAATTCTTAAAAGTTCTTTATTTTTCGAATTTTCAGGGGTGCTCATTTCCCCGTATAAGTTTATCGTATATCTCCCATATCGGAACCGCTGAAAAAAAAATTTTCTTTGTAATTTCTTTTCTTTTTCTTCAATGGATTATTATCGATTGCACACCAATCTATCCGATTGAAAAAAAAAAAAATTAAAGTTATTTATTTTTCGAGTTTTCAGGGGTGCTCATTTCCCCGTATAAGTTTATCGTATATCCCCCATATCGGAACCGCTGAAAAAATATTTTTCTTTGTAATTTCTTTTCTTTTTCTTCAACGGATTTTATCGATTACACACCAATCTATCCGATTGTAAAAAAAAAAAATTTTAAGTTATTCATTTTTCGAGTTTTCAGGGGTGCTCGGTTCCCCGTATAATTTTATAGTAAATCGATCCCCCATATCAGAACCGCTCTATCTTAACAGTTGGGCTGAATTTGCACTAACGTGTCAAAATCAAGGTGACACAGAAAAAACAGAACCCACAAATTTTGTAATAAAACTGTTAATTTTAACTATGGGGGTTGGGGTTTTGGGGTTAGGGTTTGGGGTTGGTGTTGGGGTTTAAGGTTAGTTTAATGGGAAAATAAATAATTTGGGTTCTGTTTTTTCTGGGCCACCCTAATTTTGACACCTTTCGAGCGGTTCCGATATGGGGGATCGATTTACTATAAACTTATATGGGGAAATGAGCACCCATGAAAACTCAAAAACTTTCAAGAATTTTTTTTTAAAAATCTGATAGATTGGTGTGCAATCGATAATAATCCATTGAAAGAAGAAAGAAAAAATTAAAAACAAAAATTTTAAATGAGAGGGGGGTCTGAAAGTTCAGGTCCGCCAATATTCCTTGTGAATTTGAGTGTCTGGTAATAAAGGACTATTTGCTCTTAAATTCCTACCATAAAATAAACTGGACCCTCATTTTATGTCCATGTTTTTGCAATAAATGTTTTATTTTTCTTGCACCCGTTATTTTACAATACTAAATACATTTCCTTTTATCTATTTTAATATTCACTTCAATGTGTATATTCTAAAAGCTTTTATTTTGTGAGAATGCTTAGTTTTAAAGTTTTAAAATTTGATTTTTAACGCCCGTTTCCAGGCGATTGACTATTAGCAGTTTATGTAATACTAGCTTGAAAGCTGCTCTATCGGGTGGCATTTAAGCTAGCTCCTGTGGAGGGCTCTTGAGTTGGCTTTTAGTCCAACAATGACACTTCATGCATTGAGTAAATGTTATATACCCAATTCTCACTTAACCATTGTCACATATTTATTTACTATTCTTATTAGTATTTTTTATTTTTTATTTTTCAGGGAATAAATGGGATAAATATCTTAAATTAATCAAAGAAGCAAATAAGAAATACAAAAAGTGCCAACAAGCCAACTGTACTTGTCATGAAGGGTTTGTAATCTTATTTTCATGCCATAAAGTATATACCCAATTTTAATGCTCAATAGGGTAGCTCGATTTTTCACTTTTTTAAAATATCAAATTGTCCATCTATACAAAAGTTGCATTGTTATTTATTCATTTTTCTTTATCTTATTTTCCTTTTAGAGTCATAGACAGTGATCTTTGGATCTGGGAACATGAAAAGAAATCTATAAATCGTGAACAAATTGCAGAAGCCAGAAAAAAGGGAATTTACTACCAAATTATTTCTCATAAATTATACAGAGATGCTGATTGTATGTTTCCTGCAAGGTGAATAGTTAATTTTTTTTTTTTTTTTTTTTTGCTTTCATCTTTAGAATTTGTATTTTCCTTTCCTTTCTCTTCGCTTATTTCTTTCCTTTTTTTTCTTCTTTTTCTCTCATCTTTTTTCTCTCACTGTCTCTTTTTATTCAGTCCTCTTCTTCAGTCCTCTTCTTCAGTCCTCTTCTTCAGTCCTCTTCTTCAGTCCTCTTCTTCAGTCCTCTTCTTCAGTCCTCCTTTTCTGTCCTCCTTTTCTGTCCTCCTCTTCTGTCCTCCTCTTCTGTCCTCCTTTTCTGTCCTCCTTTTCTGTCCTCTTCTTCTGTCCTCTTCTCCTTTTCTGTCCTCCTTTTCTGTCCTCTTCTTCTGTCCTCTTCTTCTGTCCTCCTTTTCTTTCCTCTTCTTCTGTTCTTTTGTCCTTTTCTGTCCTTCTGTTCTGTCCTTCTGTTCTAACTTCAACCTTGTATGCATAATTTATCCCACAAAGTTTGACATGCCCTTAAAACATTAACCCTTTCTTGTCTTTTCCCTAGATGCAGTGGTGTCGAGCATTTCCTGTTAAAAATCATCAAAGAACTCCCAGACATGGAATTTGTAATAAATGTCCAAGATTATCCAAAGGCATCAAAATTCTTGGACCCTCTTCCAATATTTTCATTTAGTAAAAAGGTATTTAATAAATTCACTTTTTTCTTTTAAAAAAAAAGGGGGGGTGCGGAGAAAAGAAAATTAGGGGTTTAATATATTTCTATGCATATTAAACTCACAGGCAGATATAATTGTTACATAATCTATGCGGTTGCATAAGATCATTGTAAATCCCCTGTAATTCTGAGGGGATGACCCCTTTCATACCATGGCCGGGTCCTTCTATGGAAAATTACAGAAGCCCGCCAAATATGTGAAGTCGTGTGGGACCTTTTTCAGAGTCCCCAGTTTGCAGTTAGACGTCAGACAGAGCAGTCGGCCTGATGCTCTGTCTAAAACTGTAACTCTGCATACACGCGCTATGTTATGTCTGGTTGGGGATTTACAAATAAAGTAACATCAACGTAAATCGAAGTCTTGTGTTTATTACCTAAAAACTAACAATGACACAGGGCTTCTGATAACGAGAAATCCCTAACAGAAACCAGACCCGAATTCCCCATAGAAGACCAGACCTTAGAAGATTCCAGACCCAGACGCAAGGTGTTAGAAGATACAACCAAAGCTGGCCAGAGGAGAAGACGACTAGAGTAAGAAGTAAGAAAGGGTATACAACATAATGTCTTAAAATTAACAATATAAAATGTTCCAATAGTTTAATTAAATTTTAGCCAAGAAACTTGGGTATATCCTTATATTTTCAACAGAAAGTGAAATTTTATAAGATTTTAACAAGTTATATTTGAAAACTAACATTCAAAATATATTAAATGGATTCTTATTAGAATTTGTGATGGAATTACTTGCATATGGATCAGGTTTAATTAGGGATTGGGAAACTGAGCCTAAAATGCGTTTTTGACAAAATGACTTTAGCCCCCCTACAGAAAATAATTTACCAAAAATCAGGAAATTATCGGATTTTAATGAAATTTTCAGTGTTTATGTATCAATGAATGATCTTTATAATGCATTATTTATTTTATTTCAAAACTTTCTCAATTTTTTCAGGTCACTTAATTTTTACCCTCCCTTATGTTGGCGGCATAAAATGTTTTGCAAGTTGATCATTTTCAATACTAATTACAGTATAAATAATGAGATAAAAGACCGAAGTTATGAAGAGAAACGAAAAAAAAATTTTTTACGGTGGCTATTCTATGAGAAAATAAGTACCGAAAATCAAAAAATAAAATGTAAAAAAATAATAGATAATTAATTTTTTGGAGACTTTTTTTTTACGCATTTCGATAATTATTTAATTGGCTATTATCTTATAAAAAGAAAAAATTATACATCGATATTTTTTCTGCTTAAAAGGGGGGGGGGTACATTTTCAATCGAGTTTTTCTTCAAAAAGTATACTTTGATGTAATAAAATAAGGTGTGCATTAGATAGATATTTATTTCTAGAATCTAAAAATATAACATTTTAAACTTAAAATCTGAATATTTTTATTTTAAATGAATATATAAAATTCATTTTTCATAGCAAAAATACTAAATTAAAATTTTGAAATAAAATAACTGATGCATCATAAAATTCATTAATTGTTAAATCAATACTGAACATTTCATTAAAATCGGATAATTACCTGATTTTTGTTAATTTTTTTGCAATCACGAATGTTATATTAAAATTGTAAACAAGCGCTTAAAATCCTTGAAAAAGAGACAGAATGGCGGATCGTGTCGAAATTGACCAAAACAAATCCCTTTAGATGCATTAAAAATAAACTGCATATGTAATGATATTTTTCTTTTTTTAATGATGGTTATTATGTTACTACTTATCAATTTAGACAAAGTTTGACCTTAAATAATAGATTTAATTTTAATTCGCTTTTAAAACTCATAGAAGCTGATTTTTTTTTTCCAGTCCCTAGGTTTAATCATAGTGGCTAGTTATAAACGCAAGAGCATTCGTTAACTGTAATCTCTCTGGTCTAGTGAAAAGGACATAGACTTCCTCGCTGTTTGGCTGATACCAACAGTAGGCCACTTCATTATAAAAATGATAGGCTGTGCTTAATCATTGTTTAACAGAAAGACAGGATCGGCAAATTATCTCCGCAAAAACACTAACTACCGGCGACAGATGAAAATAAGCGTTTCTTTTTATGTGGGTTTCGTCCTATTTTTCTTGTCACATCAAGAAGCAAAAGCTCATTAATCAAGTGTATGTTTCCACTTGACCTGGAATCGGAAAAGTCTACTTGACTCAAATGTTGACACCAATATATTGTTATATTTCGCATAATATTGTTTTTGTTAAAAACCTTTACACAATCCTTCACTTCAGTGGGGCTTCATAGTAATCTTTCTGTTTGTATACATTAATATTGAATTAGTCAACAAACAGCAATGGGAAAATACCTTACATTGAACTACCATTACAATATATTGTTATATTTTGCATGATATTGTTTTTGTTAACAACCTTCAAACAATCCTTCACTTCAGTGGGGCTTCATAGTAATCTTTCTGTTTGTTGACTAATTCAATATTAATGTATACAAACAGTGATAGAAAAATACCTTACATTGAACTACAATAATATGCATAATATTTGTTTTTGTTAAAAACGTTCAAACAATCCTTCACTTCAGTCGGGCTTCATAGTAATCTTTCTGTTTGTTGACTAATTCAATATTAATGTATACAAATAGCAATAGGAAAATACCTTACATTGAACTACCATTACAATATATTGTTATATTTTGCATAATATTGTTTTTGTTAACAACCTTTACACAATCCTTCACTTTAGTGGGGCTTCATAGTAATCTTTCTGTTTGTATACATTAATATTGAATTAGTCAACAAACGGCAATGGGAAAATACCTTACATTGAACTACTATTACAACATATTGTTATATTTTGCATAATATTGTTTTTGTTAACAACCTTTACACAATCCTTCACTTTAGTGGGGCTTCATAGTAATCTTTCTGTTTGTATACATTAATATTGAATTAGTCAACAAACGGCAATAGGAAAATACCTTACATTGAACTACCATTACAACATATTGTTATATTTTGCATAATATTGTTTTTGTTAACAACCTTCAAACAATCCTTCACTTCAGTGGGGCTTCATAGTAATCTTTCTGTTTGTATACATTAATATTGAATTAGTCAACAAATGGCAATAGGAAAATGCCTTACATTGAACTACCATTACAACATATTGTTATATTTTGTATAATATTGTTTTTGTTAAAAACCTTTACACAATCCTTCACTTCAGAGGGGCTTCATAGTAATCTTTCTGTTTGTATACATTAATATTGAATTAGTCAACAAACGGCAATAGGAAAATACCTTACATTGAACTACCATTACAACATATTGTTATATTTTGCATAATATTGTTTTTGTTAACAACCTTCAAACAATCCTTCACTTCAGTGGGGCTTCATAGTAATCTTTCTGTTTGTATACATTAATATTGAATTAGTCAACAAATGGCAATAGGAAAATGCCTTACATTGAACTACCATTACAACATATTGTTATATTTTGCATAATATTGTTTTTGTTAACAACCTTCAAACAATCCTTCACTTCAGTGGGGCTTCATAGTAATCTTTCTGTTTGTATACATTAATATTGAATTAGTCAACAAATGGCAATAGGAAAATGCCTTACATTGAACTACCATTACAACATATTGTTATATTTTGCATAATATTGTTTTTGTTAACAACCTTCAAACAATCCTTCACTTCAGTGGGGCTTCATAGTAATCTTTCTGTTTGTATACATTAATATTGAATTAGTCAACAAACGGCAATAGGAAAATACCTTACATTGAACTACCATTACAACATATTGTTATATTTTGCATAATATTGTTTTTGTTAACAACCTTCAAACAATCCTTCACTTCAGTGGGGCTTCATAGTAATCTTTCTGTTTGTATACATTAATATTGAATTAGTCAACAAATGGCAATAGGAAAATGCCTTACATTGAACTACCATTACAACATATTGTTATATTTTGCATAATATTGTTTTTGTTAACAACCTTCAAACAATCCTTCACTTCAGTGGGGCTTCATAGTAATCTTTCTGTTTGTATACATTAATATTGAATTAGTCAACAAATGGCAATAGGAAAATGCCTTACATTGAACTACCATTACAACATATTGTTATATTTTGCATAATATTGTTTTTGTTAACAACCTTCAAACAATCCTTCACTTCAGTGGGGCTTCATAGTAATCTTTCTGTTTGTATACATTAATATTGAATTAGTCAACAAATGGCAATAGGAAAATGCCTTACATTGAACTACCATTACAACATATTGTTATATTTTGCATAATATTGTTTTTGTTAACAACCTTCAAACAATCCTTCACTTCAGTGGGCTTCATAGTAATCTTTCTGTTTGTATACATTAATATTGAATTAGTCAACAAATGGCAATAGGAAAATGCCTTACATTGAACTACCATTACAACATATTGTTATATTTTGCATAATATTGTTTTTGTTAACAACCTTCAAACAATCCTTCACTTCAGTGGGGCTTCATAGTAATCTTTCTGTTTGTATACATTAATATTGAATTAGTCAACAAATGGCAATAGGAAAATGCCTTACATTGAACTACCATTACAACATATTGTTATATTTTGCATAATATTGTTTTTGTTAACAACCTTCAAACAATCCTTCACTTCAGTGGGGCTTCATAGTAATCTTTCTGTTTGTATACATTAATATTGAATTAGTCAACAAATGGCAATAGGAAAATGCCTTACATTGAACTACCATTACAACATATTGTTATATTTTGCATAATATTGTTTTTGTTAACAACCTTCAAACAATCCTTCACTTCAGTGGGGCTTCATAGTAATCTTTCTGTTTGTATACATTAATATTGAATTAGTCAACAAACGGCAATAGGAAAATACCTTACATTGAACTACCATTACAACATATTGTTATATTTTGCATAATATTGTTTTTGTTAACAACCTTCAAACAATCCTTCACTTCAGTGGGGCTTCATAGTAATCTTTCTGTTTGTATACATTAATATTGAATTAGTCAACAAATGGCAATAGGAAAATGCCTTACATTGAACTACCATTACAACATATTGTTATATTTTGTATAATATTGTTTTTGTTAAAAACCTTTACACAATCCTTCACTTCAGAGGGGCTTCATAGTAATCTTTCTGTTTGTATACATTAATATTGAATTAGTCAACAAACGGCAATAGGAAAATACCTTACATTGAACTACCATTACAACATATTGTTATATTTTGTATAATATTGTTTTTGTTAACAACCTTCAAACAATCCTTCACTTCAGTGGGGCTTCATAGTAATCTTTCTGTTTTATACATTAATATTGAATTAGTCAACAAACGGCAATAGGAAAATGCCTTACATTGAACTACCATTACAACATATTGTTATATTTTGCATAATATTGTTTTTGTTAACAACCTTCAAACAATCCTTCACTTCAGTCGGGCTTCATAGTAATCTTTCTGTTTGTTGACTAATTCAATATTAATGTATACAAACAGCAATAGGAAAATGCCTTACATTGAACTACCATTACAACATATTGTTATATTTTGTATAATATTGTTTTTTGTTAATAACCTTCAAACAATCCTTCACTTCAGAGGGGCTTCATAGTAATCTTTCTGTTTGTTGACTAATTCAATATTAATGTATACAAACAGCAATAGGAAAATGCCTTACATTGAACTACCATTACAACATATTGTTATATTTTGTATAATATTGTTTTTGTTAACAACCTTCAAACAATCCTTCACTTCAGTTGGGGCTTCATAGTACTCTTTCTGTTTGTATACATTAATATTGAATTAGTCAACAAGCAGTGATAGAAAAATACCTTACATTGAACTACCATTACAACATATTGTTATATTTGGAAAGGAAAAGCAAAAAAAAGTTAGACCAAATTTAGAAAAAAATAGATATAATAGTATTTCGCATACATGTGACAACACTAATACCCTTATGAAATGTTTTTGTACATTTAACATTAAAAAACGCCCTCTGGGCAGTGTAAAAATTAATTTTTGAAAGATATTTTCGAGAGAGTAGGATTCATCCATTTCCCAAGGGTATTAGCGCTAAGTGAAATGCAATTACCACGTCCAGGATTTGAACTCGAGTCCATTTCCCATGACTTTAACCATTACTCCACGCGCTTCCTATATATATATATATATATATATATATATATATATATATATAAATTTGAAGGCAATTTACAATGCAATGTAATAGGTGTTAAATGATGTTTATTTACCTAAATATAAAAAAAACACGGATGCTTCTGCCTCTGAAGATGAGATTTTCTCGAAAATATTTAGATAAATAAACATCATTTAACACCTATTACATTGCATTGTAAATTGCCTTCAAATTTATATTTTACACATACATACAATGCTTCTAAAAATCTATAAAAAAAACACTTATATATATATATAATAATAATGGACTCTCCCATCGATTTTCGACGTATGAGGGTTCATACACACAATGAACACCCACCAGTGGTTTGTTTATAGTGGTGAAGGCTTGTGTTGGACCATCCACACTTTTTGGCACAGTCGATAGGAAAGAATTGGTGCATCAAGGATTGCCACAAACTCAATCAACGACTGACCTCAGGAATTTTGAATTCAGTTATCCCTCTTCTAGACTGGTTACCTACCCAAGGCTGAAGGGCCCAGTTGCCCTACTATTTATCCCATCGCTGGAGGGAGAATATATGGATTCCTACCTTTCCCAAGGGTATTAGCGCTATGTGAAATGCCAACAGCTTCGTCTAGGAATTGAAATCGAATCGATGAGTCCATTTTCCACGACTCTAACCACTGGCACACGCGCCTCCATAGATATAGATAGATGTATATTTTGGCCGCATTTTTTCTTTTAAGCATGTTTTGTTGAACTCAACAATGGCAGAAAGTACTCTCTACCCGGTTATAAAAAGATGGCCAGACAATTAGAAAAGATTAAAAAAAAAAAAACTCGTCAGACAAGAATTGTCAGTTGAGCTCAACAAAACACACACACAACACACACACACACATATATATACACACACCAATAACTATGATTTCTATCGGTCCAGTTTGGACATTGGTAACTATAATGCAAACTTTACCCCACCCCTCAGCTCGGTGTCCCTGAAGCCCTGATTGTTTGCATAAGGGAGTGTTAA